>JARHVA010004959.1:445000-947500 GCA_037957365.1 Torreya grandis | reverse complement strand
CATGAAATAAATGAACTTGACAAACAAGCATTGGTATTTTTTCAAAAATAAAGGACACACGTAAAATATGTTGTTATTAAGGAAATGAACTTCATAGGGCCAAATATGCTTAGACATATAAATAAAAAATTATTTGATGCTTTCCCTTAAGATAACTTTTTTGTTTTCAATATTACTTAATTATACTTGTTTGTGACCCATGTTAGTTCCCCATACACCTTTAACCCCTATAAGGGACATACAAATGTATATGGGGAAGTTGTTTGGTTATGCACCATAAAATGAATATTGTTTGTATTTTATTAATCAACATTACATATGGAAACCCCCAAAAAATAGGACTATAATATTATCATGTAAATAAAAAACTCTTTCATTTCTCCATCAAAACAAGAAGCCTTTAAATTCTCAACATATTTATAGGTGTATAACATATTAGCTACATTATTTAATAATAAAATACCAAAAGGTTGAATATTATAGTTGCAATAAGCAAAGAAAAAATTATGTTTCACGTAACATTAATGACATTCAACTGGAGATAATAATTATTTTTTGAAAAGGATAAGAGATTATATTGACACCCAATTTTTTGATTAATTCAATGTTAATTAATGGAGTTATATAAAAACAATTTCACATTTTCTACATTCTAGTGCTATACCACCTGACCTATCCAAGTACATGGTGGGTACCTTCACAAAATACTCTGGTCCCCCATGGGATATCCACAATTTGAAACATTTTATTATTATTACTATTCTAAATGTCTATTTTTGATAAAATACTCCCTTATTGGGAATTATTATAAATAAGGAAATAATTGACATCAAAAACATTGATCATTAAGTCTTAACCTTCACTATAGTAATAATAGTTTTCCAATAGTATCAAATGCATATATCCCCTATATTTAATTCATCTGATTGGTAAGAAAAATTAATGGTAGTAGAAACCTATGGGATATTAGAATAACATAAACATTTTACCTTACCTTAAGGCTTAGTTTTTGATATAAAATCTACTAGATAATTCTTGAGTCTAAACTACATGTTCACTTGCGATTACCTTGTGACATATGTGTATATGGATTTATGGTTCACATATGTGTGTAAATAAATAATTTAGATGAAAATAATTTCATCCTTTTTTATGGATCATTTTCCATCTCAATTCTTATAGTGGTAGCCACAACCTTTCATCAGCAAAGGTGAACCACACAAAAACTATTATTTATAATTTTATTAAACAACACTAGAAATTCAAACCCCCAAAAAAGAAGAGTATGATATTATAAATTCAATAATAGACTCTTTCATGTCTCCATGGAAACATGATGCCTTTAAAATCTCAACACATTTTTATGATACTAAGAGCTTAGATACCTTAATAATAAACTACTAAAATTGTTAAACATTAAAATTTTAATAAATAAAGCAAACATTATGTTTCACCTAACATAAATTAATTAAACTAAGAACAAAAAATATTTTATTCAAAGGACAATAAACTATGTTGATATCAAAAAAAAATCTATAATACAAGGTTAGTTAATAAAGTTGTTAATAAAAAAATTCACATTGTCTACAGTCCATGGTCAAAACTACCTAGTTTATCCATATATGTGATTAGTACCTTTACAAAAACACTATAGTCACACATGGGATATAAATTATTATAAATATTATATTTTTATGACTATTAGAAATTCTTATTGTTGTTAAATTCCACTCAATATGTCTTAAGCACTAACCATAGGTAAAGCAAAGGGAATGTGTTTAAATATGAAATATTGATATTAATAATATTAATCATGAATCCTTAACCCTAATTGTAGTATCAATAGTTTTCCAATTTTATATAATGCATATCTCCCCTAAATTTAATTCATTCAACCACTACACAAAAAGGAATGGTAGTAAATATGTGCAATCTAAAAAATGAGGGAATCAAAACTTATCATAAAACCTCTTCCACTACATTTATAACCCATATGAAATTTCATTAAAATTTTAACATAATTTTATTTTTAAGATTTGAAAAAAATTACATTCATTCACATTATTAAAACCTATTCTACAAAATATAAAATTGTATCCCTTCTAGCATAACTAGAACCTTTATGGAAACTAATAGTTTTGAATTTTGAAAGAAATTTGGAAAGAGTCATCTACCTTGTAACCTCATTTGAATAATTTCATTTATAACTAATTTTAAAATAAACTAAAATTAAATGTCCACCATTATATGTTATCTCATATTCTAGTCAAAATTGAAAGGTTTCGACCAATTATTTTATTATTGTTGTCTATCTGACCAAGAATAAATATAAATTGAATTTTACAAGAATAGAAATACAAGAAAATCAAATGTTATTACAAAAATTCTATATGATTAATAAAAAAATTGTATTTGCTAAATTCTACTAACTAGAACATGTTTTCTTCTATTAGACTTAAAATTAAAGTATCATGTCTCCTTCTATTAATAAATTTTAAAAGTTGATATTTCACATACAATTTTTTACTACCTTTCACATGACTAAGTTGACATAATTGGGTTTGTAAAAGTAGATCATTGTTTTTTTATTCCATATTCCTCATAATTCTTATCTAATATACATTACATTAATTTCAACCACCATAAATGTGGAATAAAATATAAAATAATTGGTTATACCCAAAAGTATAAAAAATAACTAACGAGAATAACTTTTGGGTAGTTATCATTGACGTATTCTATATTAGTGATTTGAGTGGCACACAAAAAATAAAATGCTCTAATAATGGATCATTCCTTAGATATTGCAACAAAGATTTTTGTGACATATAAAATAGAACCTCTCTAAAAATATTTCCATTAGGAAAATATTACTATAACATTATGAACATTGAAATTCACTTTCTAAATTTGACTTCAAATTTAATGGGTTTTATTAAAAAATTTAGAACATTAATGTTGGATTTAGAGATATCTTAGGAGGATGATTTATGAGGTTATTTTAGGATGTCTATAATAATTCATTTTATTGAATTTTACACATTATGTTTGGGTGACACTAAAGGTGACATTAGGGCTTATCTAGGTAGTAATTTAGGGATTTGTTGATTAGTGAAATTAGGGTGTCCATAATGGGGATGTTGGGGTGACGATAAATCTTACTTTATTTTTATAACCAAGAGGTGATGATAAGGTATCTCTAAAAACTATTTTAATGATTTGGATATCAATTTAGGACCATGTAATTTGATTTGGGACTCAATTTCCCATAATTGAGTCCATGATTTCACCTATTACTCACTGGTTTAATAAGATATGCAAGTTAGGGAAAACAATCCATGTGCACTTAATTGGGATAAGATGAGTCCTTGATTAAACTAATTACTCAATTGGTTCAATGAGGGATGCAATTTATGTTAATCTAATCATGTAAACCTAATATCAACCATATAATGTCCTTTGGGATTTAATTTTCTCCAATTTATCCCTTAATTGAATAAAATAATCATTTAACTCAATGAGGGATGAAATTTAGTAAAATCATATGCTAAGATCCTAATCATGACTAGATTAGCTGATTTGCATTCTTATTTTACCATATTGAGTCCTTGATGGAACTTATTACTCAAATACAGTGAGGGGCATAATTTGGTTGAATTAAGTCCTATGAACCTGATTACAACCACATAATATGAATATGGGATCAATTAATCTCAAATAAATCCCTATTTAAATAAAACAATCATTTGGTTTAATGAGGGATATAATTTTGGAAATTCAATCCTCATTAACCTAATTATACCTAGATACTATGATTTAGGGATTAATTTTACATAGCTAACTCCCTAGTTGAATTAATTACTCCATCACTTTAATTAATGATACAATTTGTGGAAATAATACTCCATGATCTTAATTATAACCAAATAAAGTAGTATGGGGCTGAATTACACAATTGATTCCCTAATTGAACCAATTACTCATTTGGTTCAATGACAAACACAATTTGGAGAAATTAAAACATAAAAAACTAAATATGATTAGATAATGTGGTTTAGGTCTTTATTAACCCCAATTTAGTATTTAAACAAACCAATTACTTAATTGGTTGAACTAGGGATGTATTTTGGTCCAATATAATACCTAATTATGATCATATAATATAATCAAGGGCTCAATTTTTCCCAATTGATTCCCTAATTGAACTAATTACTTATTTCATTCACTAAGGAATGTAATTTGGGGTAATAAAGCATCAATAACCTAACTGTGACAGTATAATGTGATTTAACATGCAATTTTCCCCAATTGAGTCCCTAATTGAATAAATTAGACATTTCATTCAATGAGGGATGTAGTTTTTAGAAATTGAGAATTATGATCTTGATTATGACCACATAATACATTTTGGGCTCAATTTTATCCAATTTGTTCCCTAATTTAAAAAATTACCCAATTTTTTCATTGAGGGACATACTTTGATCCATTTAAGTATCATGAACCTTATACAAAATTTATAATGTGATATGGGCATCAATAGACCCTAATTGGGTCCCTAATTAAACATATTATACTTTTGGTTCATTGAGGGACTCAATTACAACAAAACAATCTCAATGAACTTGATTTGAATGACACAATGTGACTTTTAGCTTAATTTTTCCCATTTGGGTCCTTAATTGAGATAAATAATCATTTTGTTTAGTGAGGGACATAATTTGGGCTATTTTAGCCACATGAATTTGATTGAGACTATATAACGTGATGTGGGGTTCAATTGGCCATAATTTAGTTGTTTACTAAACCTTTTAATCAAATGATTCAATTAAGAATGTAATCTAGTAAAATCAAGCCTTTTGAAGTTAATTATTATTATCTATGTGATCTTACACTTATTTTTTTCTTAAGAGAGTCCTTTATTGAAGCAATTACTCATTTGGTTCAATAATGGATGTCATTTATGCCATTTGAGCCCTGTGAACCTAATTTAGACTATATAATGTGATTTTTGGAACAATTAGAAAAAAATGAGTCCTTAATTAAACCACTTACTCGATTGGTTCAACTAAGGAAATAATGTGTAATAATCGATCCCTATGAACCCAATTATGATATATGTTTAATATTTTTTTAATATAATAATGAAATGCAGAGAGCAAGTAAAAGATTGAAAACAAGGTTAAATATATTTGAATATATAGATTTTGATGTAAAATATAAAATTTACAAAATTAGTAATGGCATATAAATAATAAATTAAAAAATAGATGTGAAAACCTCCCTCAAACTAATTTTATACTAATTTTGCATGTTGATTATGACTATAAATTTAATGAAAAGACTTTAAGATTGTGTCATAATAAAAATATGAATTTAAAATTTTCTATGACAAGGTCACACTATGTGGTTGTAATTTCACTATGGTCATGTCCTAGTTGATTATGTGACTAATTTTATTATCTTGGTTCATTCGACTATCTATAAGGGTTTAATTTTTAATTATGTCTATTGATTTGATGCATGGAATACTTGAAAAGTAAAAACCCTAGCTCCCACACAACACAAAATAGAAATAAAATTCTAAAACAAGGAATAGGGTTAGTGTAATAACCAATTTACCTTAAACAAATCTTACATAATTTGAGTGTTACCTACATAATGTAAAAATGGTTTTAAGCAGGTGTAGTTCTCACTCATAAAGTTAGTGTGTGAGTCTTGACTTTGATATATGCATGAAACTAGATAGATTACTTTGAATTCTTGATAATGAGTGTCCTTGACCTATAATAAAATCATTTCAAACTTTCCCTACAACTGTTAGAATACAATAGAATTGAAACTAGAAATAATACCATTCATTTGTTTAATGTGCATTAGAAATTCTAAGTGATTGCTAGATCTATTTGGAGAGGCCTTGGTTTGGTTCTATAGGGAAATCATTTAAATATATACACTAACTAATGTTCCTAAAAACATAAGAATTTTAAAATGAAATGTCTTGAATTTAAAAGTTTATCATTGAGGTGCAAGGGACAAGGACACGTTAGTGTACAAGATCATATTGTGGTGTTATTTGACCTAATGTTGTCTTGTCCCAGAAGGAAAAATATTGGTATAGTTGGTATGACAATAACTTTTGAGAAAAATTAGAATGTCTAATTAATTTTATGGATGGTTGAAATATAATTTATATAATAGTGAAGGCTTCTATATAGATTATGAGTTAATGGAAAATAGAATATTTGAAGTAGGGTAAGGATGTCAAGATTAAACATTGTCAAGCACTTAATGATAAGTTTTGAGTGTCTATATTTTCTTCCACTTTATTCCAATGATGAAATGAAGTGAAATTACAAGAGTAAAGGAGATGAAAACCTATGTGTGTATAAAAAAATTATCTCTTGATGTGAATCTTGATATTGTGAGATGTCATAATGAAAATCTAATAAAAACCCACTAAAATTAGTTATTATCTATATTTAAAACTTTAAATCTTGAAAATTTGAATTTGAATTTTTAAAAGAGAGTAAGTAAATTATACATCTTTCTACATTGAATTGTATATGAAAATATGTGTTAGATAGATATAGAATTGAAACATAGAAGTAACATGTGTATGACATGTATCATGACACATGAGTAAGAGTAGAAATAATACATGGCATGAATCATGGCACCATTTTAACAATAAATTTCATATAATGTCACACAATTTTCATATAGTGTCACACATAAGGCCAAAATCAACATACAAAGGACATGTGAATGTATATAAAGACACAAGGCCAAAGACCACACATAAATGGTATGAGGATGTAATAAAACTAATAACATGTATATGTTTGACACACAAGTACAAGGGACACATAATATTAAATAAATTCCTATCTTATCATGTAATAAAGTACTTGAAATAAGCATAGAGAAAAATGAGACTAGTTGACATCAATCTTATGCATCAATGTCATTACTATAAAATAACATATCCATGTAGCACAATGTATAGTATGGGAGATGAAGAAAAAAATTATATGAGATATAGCTTAAAATTCTATATATTTTTTTGATAGAAACAACCTATTTAAGTGTTCACTAAGAACTAATAGATTCCCTCAACATAGTAAGGTTGTTGGGTAATAAGGGAATCTCGACATGGAAAACTATGTAAAATTATATATTATATCACACTCAAATACCTCATGAAAATTATTTTATATTTGGAAATTGAAATATTATATTTAATTGATATAAAATAAGTAATTTATGTAAATAAGCAATCTAGCAACATCTAAAAATGCTTGTAGGTTATAATATTATATTTTTTGAACATGTTTTGGTTTTTTGGGATTATTGACATAAATGGGTTTTTTATTAATTTATTTTTTAAAATGTCAAAGGATGTTAATAATAAAGGATTAAAAAATATAATAGGAAGGGATCAATTTAAACAATCCTAAACAAGGTTTTAAATAATGGTATGTTAAGAAGGGAAATAATCAATATGCCCCAATGCATGTGTAAATGAGTCATATAAATTTAAAACTAATGATTAAGATATTTAGGAATGTGAATTCTCCTAAATGGGAAACATATTAAACGTGCTCATGTAAAATTAGAAATATGTGTTCATGTAAATGCAATGGAATCCATAACATGATAAATATGTAATAGTAAGAAAGACAATTTGGATAAAGAATGTTCTTTGAAAATATTTTAATTTACCAATTTTGGATTGTTAAAACTGGTTTTAAAGGCAAGAGGAAAAGTGATAAAAGTAAAAATAAATCCATTTATAGAATAGTAATTTCTATTTAGAGCATGAGGTAAGGAAGAAGGTAAAGGAGGATCTCAAGTATAATCTAAATAAAATATATAGTGGAAGATAAATACAAACCTAAAGAGGAATTTAAGGGTGATTCTACAGATAAAGATTGACGTGAATTTGAAAAAGGATTAAAGGATGATTGGATATGGAGATAAAAGGAAGGAACTATGGATTAATCCAAAAAAGTCTTTAAGGATAAATCAAGAGGGAAATCTTGAAAATAACCTAGGGATGACTCCAAATAGGGTTTCAAGGATGAATCAAGAGAAAGATCCAAAGAGGATTTTAGAGGTGAATCAAAATAAGAAATAAGAGTTGTATTTTATTCCTAAAGGTTAAATTTGTTATTTATATCTATGTACTCTCATTCACCATATGCATCAAAATCATATCTATTTTTAGTGTTAAATCATCAAAATCAAATTCATCTTAATCATCCATGTATTCTTCTTCCAAAATTATTTGTTTCTTATGGTTTGTCTATTAATTATCATAACTAAAAGGCATATCATGATAGAGATGAAATAATTTATAGGGTTAAAAACCTTAGCATATATAATTTGATTATCCATGAGATATCTATAGGGAATTTATTTATAAAAAATAGAACCAAAGATACTTCATATTCATATAACCCATTAGCTTCCTTCACACTCTAAATCAAATACTATAGTATTGTTCTTCTTGTTGTATTAACTTTTATTTCCTCCTTGTGTTTGCCTTCATATTTCCTCCTATTATGTATTTATTGTTTTATGTGAAGGGTAGCTTATGTATCCTTATATATAATCTCAAGTCCTTCCATATAATCCTAGGAAAATCCTCTTAAAATAATTAGAATATGTATCTCAACTCACACTCAAGGAGGATGACACAACATACCAAACATAATTCAAACATGATAATATACTTTACCTAATATTTCCTAAAATATTCATATTAATAGACCAAATATTTCAAAAAAATTATGAAATCAATGTATTGGTATCATTATATATAAAATATGATATATTTTGGACCACCCTAACCCTAGTGACCTAATTACCATGATAATGATATTTCCACATTACCATGACCATTTATGACAAATATTAACTTTTTACCATGGACGATCATTTTTACAATATTATCTAAACTAGTTTTAACATTACCATGGAATATTTACTTTTTAATTTATGATATTATATGTTGTGTACCATTATTATTTGGTAGGGGTAAATAACATCTAATAAATGCTACTACTAATTACACTTAACATCAAATTATATCATAAATTTCAACTAATGAAATTTAAAATTTGGAGGTAAATTTGTTATGTTGACATTTTCTCACCTAATATTTATCTTTGTCTTTTATCCAGATGCATTTTTTTATCTTTTATCATATATAGTATAACAAGGTATTATTAGGGGAATCTCTATCCCCAATAGAACAATCCAACTTCTAAATGGTCACCTGACAAATGATGTTTTTCTTATCTTGACCAAAAAAAAAAAAAAAAAGGTATGAATTTATTAACTACATTGACACATTTTGTAAATCATCAGGTTTGAATATGTAATAGAAAAAATCTCAATGTGATCAATAAAAAATGATGGTTATGACTAGTTTTCTTAAGATGTTTAATGATAAATTGATTGATAAATGGGAGATGTTCAAATTTATTTGGCATTCTATTTTCATTTTTAACCTCCTTGTCTACCATATGCCAATATCTCAACTCACACTGAGGTGAGATGACACAACCTACCAAATATATTTATTACCTAATTACCTAATAATAGACATTACCTAATATTTCCTAGACATTTCCTATTGACAAACCAAACAATTCAAAATATTTATCACGTCACTCTATTGGAATCACTATAAATAAAACAATATCTATTTAGTACCACCTTGACCTTGTTGACTGTTTTATCCAATTTTTTTATTAAAAGGTGAGTTAAACCTAATTAAGAAAAACTTATTAGAATATAACCAAGTATTGTAAATGACAATTTTATAAGAAAAATGAAAGTAAATTATTGAATTTGACAAGATGAAATGATTGAAAATAAGGATAACTATGTATGAAATGATATAAAAATAAGGATATCTATGTAAATGAAACTTAAAATTTAAATTTGTAGTCTAATGGTTGAGTGTGTTGATTGATAAAGATATGAAATATAAAAACAATTATCATATCTACATTTTCCCATCATATTGATTTGATATTATGCAAGAACATTGATGATAGATAGGGACAAGATATAGTTCCACTATATTCCATGGTGTTTAACCTTTTATTTTTTATAAAAATCATGAACTTTAGGTCACAATCATGTATGACAATTTGAGTTGGACCTATATTAGTGAATTTGACCATTGGAGGCATGCCAAAGACCTAGAGATAGATTATCAAATGTTAAAACCCTAGTAGGGAATACAATGATTTAAATACCTAAAAATACAAAAAAGATAAGTTTAGTTGGGTTTATTTTACCCAAATCAAACCAATAATGAGTGAATGCCAACTAAATATGCAATATTTGAAGGAGCCAAACCAATACCAATGTAGTTATCCCACTTAGAGTGATTTGTTCAATAGTGGTACTTTGACTAAATAAATGCATATAGAATTGGTTTGAATACCTTATCATGTTTTACTTAGATCTAGAAAAATAATATTTGGAATTGGGTGAGGATTGATTTTAGTGATCATAATCAGAATTGGGATGAATAGGGAACTTTTGTTCAATTTTCATTTATGTAAACATGTATTTATATTTAGATTTCTAAGTGAAGTGATAAGTGACTTGAGTGTGCCTTCATTTCAATTATAAATGGGTAACCACATGTTAGGAATCCTTAAAACATGGAATATGAGATAGTGGAGGAGTTATTTTCAAATTATGATCATTGGGAGGGGGGTATGACAATAATATACTATAGGTACAATAATGCCTTCCACTAATGCCCCTATTAGATGTTATTGTTTCTTAGCGATAAGTGTGGGGTTTTGGGTCTATTTTAATACATATATGTGCTTAAGGTAATTTTTAGGGATCAAAACATTTCCAAATATTGTGAATGAAATTTTCAAATAAAAATTTCAAAATTAAAATAAAATATATCATAAAGATGTTCAAGCAATTTTCAAACAAGGTCCAAGGGCTAAATACAATAGATAATAAAGATATACTCTACTTTGTAAAATTAATCACATCAATGGAATATAGAATTAGAAATATTTTCTAAACCATGCATATATGATGTGATCATATCTTAGTAAATATAATTAATTTGTGATTACTATGTAATATAGACATGTTAGAAAAACATTTGTAAATATTATAGCATTCAATAATATAGGATACATAGAATGATAACAACTGTTAATAATGTAACCTATTCATGATATGTCTCCATTTTAATAGGACTACTTAGTGGAGGGAAGTCTAACATCTTATTCCCTTTAAAATGTTTTATGCCCTACATAATACTCATAAGTTTAATGAAATACATTATATATATATATATATATATATATATATATGTGTGTGTGTGTTATCTACTAATCATAAGATAGATAACATATTAAAAATATTTGAATGATATTTTTAATCATTATTTAGTCCTAATTTGGTATTTGTATAACATTTTGAATGTTTTTTTACTATAGAATATATGATTTTTTTGTATGTTTATAATATTAAAATCAAAAACACTAGAAACTAGTAAAATCAAGGTTCAAAAGTAGAAAATTAATGAATATATAAATAGTTTTCAACACATGTCAATGTGAAATATGTACTAGAAATGTTTTTATTTCCATAAATGAGTAAGATGTATTGTAACATTGGAAAGAATTCTTGAATTAAAAAAGTATGTAGAGGAATAATATGTACATCTTTATTTAGTCAAATATACATGTGTTAAGATATGACACATGTATCAATAATATATATTTGAAAAAGACATTTTATTTTGGAAATAGTGATGTGCATACTAAAATAGAGTAAGTTGTCTATAAATTTTAAGTATTAATGCTATGTGTGTTAAAACTATAATTTTTAGGTAAAAAGTAGTAGAGTCCAAGACCAACCAACTGGGACACTAATGGTAGTCAATTATGTCTAGCACATGTTGATTGTGTCCTTTAGGAAAAAATACATCTTATCAATGAATAATGTGAAAAAAGATAAAATAAATAGCATGTTACAATAAAATTCAACATTATTTGGAATTGTTTAGATCTGTAAATTGAAAAAGAAGATCCAAAAGGCCAACAAGCCAACAAGAGCTAAGATCTTAGAATAATTTATTAATTGATCACATATGCAAGTAAATATAACAATATGATGCAATAGTCAAGAATTTATGTACAATCATATTTTTACTTTTTCTAAATAATTTGAAATGTTTTTGGAATTTTTTAAAAATATATGTAAATGAAATAAGCTAGCCAATGATCCTATCAAGATAAGAATTATAAAAAATGTGATAAGTGGTAAACATCTTACCTTATTTGAATTAACTGTATCAGATGTCCACATATTAGGATTTGAAAATATATCACTTTCAATAAAAAAATCTATCTTGATTACTACTTATGTAATCTTGTGGAGGAGAAGTACCTCTAGGATGTTTATAATGATGTGAAATCTTAATATCAATATAAGTATATTTTTTCATGTGTTTATCTATATGTATTACTAATTGAGGATTCATTTCATGTGATTATACTTGTTTGGAATTAGAAACCTTTGTTGATATATTTGCTTTTACATCATTTCCTTTTGAACCTTTTACATGTTTCTCTAATTTTTTTAGCTAGATTATTTTTTCTTGGGTATAAGTATTATAAACATGTTTTATTTTTACGTAGATATACCATTAGACTATGGTTATGGATTGAGGAGGAGGAGGTGCCATAGATTTCATAGGGTACTCATACATGATTCCTGAAATTATAACTTGATTGAAATATATGTACTCTAAACATATATGTAACGTAAAATGTATACCAAAAAGCTTTTGTAACCATGGGCATCCCAATATCATGTTAAAGACACTATTTTATGGTATAACTAGAGAAAATACTTGATAATATATCAATTCCCATTCGAAAAGGTAATGCAATATGTCCCAAAGTGGTTTTTCATTTTCTATTAGAAATGTCTTAACACTTTTATTAGTTATTTTTATATCATGTTGTGACTATCTAAATAAATCAATTAATGTTAATTTACATGCATTTTAACTTAATCCATTATCAATTATCACACTATTAATAGGTTTTTGATCAGTATAAGCCAATAAGCATAAATCAATATAATTAAAATTAATCAAATATCTCACTATCATCAAAAGTAATCATAAGGTATGGTTGAATATTTATAGTAATTATACCAATAATTCAATCCAATGGGTGATCATATAAATTTATAGGTGGATAAGTATGTTTTAGTGTTGAGTTATCCTTACTAGTATCATGATTAGGAAATGGTTTATTAAAAATCTTCAATTTATTGTTCATTTTATTGAGGCTTAGTTTCCTCTATAGGAGTGCCTAGCTCAATAACATTGTTATCAATAATATCTTTAATAATATGTTTTAGCTTAAAAATATTAATATAATGACAATTACTTTAATGTAATCACAATATGCATTATCATCAAAATATTTTCCTTGTGGTTACTTGCGTGAAGTTCAAATAGAGGAGGTAAAGTAACTAGATTTCATTCAAGTAAGTTTTTTAATAATTTATAAGGTGGTTGTTGTGATGTATAAAATTGCCTTCTTGGTTGATCTAAAGGTTGAAAAATAACATTGATTTCTATTTTTTCATATACGTTAGTATCCTTTGTTTTAGCTTTGTTTAAAGATGATTTTCTTTTAAAAATCATTCTAGAAGTTAGAGTAGATGTAGGTTCATACTTAAGCTTGTTCAAAAAAATAAGTTTGACATATATTTATCTTATTATATGAAAAATATATATTCAAATGATCTAATTTTATTTAAATTAATTTACTTGTGATAAGGTGTAAGCAAGGTTTTTTTGAAAATATCTTGTAATTCACTATCCACTAAGGTGTTAGTACTAATATGAGAGTACTATGGAATATTTGTTTTAGTATCTACCTCATTTATGGAAACATGATGTAATAAATGTAATGTCTTAAGACAAGGTTAAAATATATCATCAACCAAGAAATATAATGATATAAAAAGGAATTATATCATCATCAAAATGATCAAAAATATAAAATGATCTCAACTAAATATTTTATAGTCATCAGTAAATTGTGGAAACAAAATAAGCAATAAGGTTTTCCCCCATAGTCCATTGGAAAGACTAAAGCTTAGATAAAATAAAATATTATAGGTGTCAAAATTTGTTGTTCCCTAACACATACACCCACAATCTAAAAATATTAATGAGGACACATTATTATTTAAATATATTTATTCAAGGTCATCTAAGTGTTCGACATCTGTGACATTGATTTCAATTTGCATAAGTATAAGGTTATAGAGTCCATAATTATGAAAATAAAATTTTGAACCTTAATTTTTATCTATTTTAAAACCCAAGTTTTCATAATTGACATTGTGATTTTTTTGGACTAAAATAACTAATATGTCTTATCTTATTCTTCTTATGTTTTTCATATGATCATAGGAATATTAATATATATTTGTAAATTATTAACTATAAAGACCTAAATTATCCATCTAAGATCAATATAAGTGGCATTAATAAAATACCTAGAGCCTTCATCCTTCACAAAAGATCCTAATCCTTCAAATTCCCCTAACTCTTAGAGCATTCCACTCAGCACAAATATGTGAACCCATAACCATGGAAGTTCAAAATGAACCTACTATCCTAATGCTTCCAAGGTTTTGATATCTGATAACTTTAATAGTGGTATAATTACATTAACCTAGAACATCAAAATCATTAAATGGTGTCTAATGGCTCTAAGGTCCTACAGTCTAAAGCTCCCAATGTTTTGAGCTCTTATAAATTGATAGTTGGCACATTTACGTGAACCCAAAACCATAGAAGTACAAATAAAAAGTTAAGGCTTAATTCTCTTATCACTCTAAATCTCTAAGGATCAATATCATGACATGCATCAACATTGCATTAACCTATACCATCTATAAATTCATACATAATTTAAAAGGTTTAAACTATCGAGGTCCAAAAGCCATGAATTTCCCTAGTTTCAAGGTTATTATTGGTATCTCAATTATGTTAGCATGTGGTCATGAAGTAAATACAAAGTAAGGATATAAATTTAAAATCTTAGATAAATGATAAATGGATAAGTATCATAATCTAGAAGATACATGGATAAAGTACGTATTAATAAGTTTGACAACAAAGAAAATAATATAGTAGATGAGAAATTGACACTTGTCTCAAATAAGATGACTAGACATACTATATCGATGAAAATTTGACACATGGAAACAAATTCTACCAAATCTAACTAATGAATTTAAATCCAAATGAAAATGAAACCAAAACTCATTATTCACAATGACTTCACTTGAATTGAGCAATTAAGTTACAAAAATTGGAGAATTTATCCAAAATCTAGGAAAAAAGAAAGTCACTTATCCATCAATATATGAGTGAACATTAAGATTTTGAGCCTTCCTATGACCAAAATACCTAGATTCTTCAATGAACTTGTAAGATCATTCAAACTAATTTGTGAAGGAATTATATAGTTAAATTTACCAAAATGTCTTCTTCTTCAAAATTAGCATGTGTTCAGGCCCCTTATAAATTTTACCATACTATAAATACAAAATACATCGATACCCTATTCTAAAAAAGAACCATCAATTTTAATTTTGTAAATTACATGACACTCTAGAGTGTAGTCAAGGATGTGGCACTATACTCTTTGTTGCTTCTTAGTTGTACACCTTGTGCACTCAACCTTACACACTTGAGAGAAATGGCAAGTAATGATGGAAAATACACTAATATATCATTGTATTCAGGGGAGGTTTTGACATCAAGATTAGACTAAAATGTATAAAATGACTAAGAGGCGCCTCTAAATGGTATGGTTACTTCCCTACTACATTTGGCTCTGCCTGAACCAAGGTAGAAGAACTTATGGGGTAGCTTGCTCACATGGAGGGATTTTACAACTCAATATGCATGGGGATTCTTCATATAAGAAGGAAATATGACCAAATAATAACCAAGTTTATACACTTCACCCATGAAATGTTTACACACAAAATTCACAAATTCTTTAGGTCATACACAAGCTACTACAAATACATGAAAGGATAACTGCAATCTTCATTTTTATAAAATATTCAACAATAGGTGCTAAATGGAAAATTATAGCACTAGGATTTCAAGCATAAAATTAAAACACATTTCAAATATGTAATATCTTATGTGTCTACAAGGACAATAACGCTTATGTTATGCAAAGGGTGTGTGAAATGTAGGGTAAGATAGTTTGTTAGTTATAAAAAAGAGGGTGGTATGGGTATGTGCACAGAGTTCGGGGACAATAATGTGGACATAACCCACTACATTTATGTATTATAACATAACATATATGTATTATGTTTACTTATATAAACATGTGCGCATTATAGGAATGTGTACACATTCTTATAAGTAAAGATAACATGTACACATTTTTTAAACTATAAAACAAAAAAACCCTTGATCTCTATCATTTTTTCCTGCTTCTTATTTGTGTTTTGGTGTTTCACATTCATGTTTTGGCCTAAAAATCTTCTTTTTTCCCTCTTGCTTGCATTTTGGCTTGCAAATCTTCCTTTTGGAATTCATTCATGAGATTATTGATGTCACCATGAAGAAGAGGTAGGTTTTCTATAGATTAAATCAAAAAAAAAAAAAAAAATTGTGAATGTGAATTACATAGATTATTTTTTTATTTTTCTCTTACATATCAGCATGCTCCACCTAACCCTTCACCTAATCCTCCACCTAACCCTTCACCTAACCCTCCACCTAACCCTCCACCTAACCCTCCACCTATTCCTCCTATAGTTCCACTAGGTCCCCCAAGAAGTTAGGGGGATATATTTTCTCACATAATGGAGAACAAAATTGAAATTAAGTAGATAATTAGGAGAATGAGGGAGCTCACTTCCACAAACACCCACCATACCTATCTAGATAATAATATAGAGTTAGTATTAGGTCAAGTTGACTTGATAATGAGTTAAATTCATAGATGGAGGTCATATAGGGATATTTTTAGGGCTTAGTATGCTAACAAATTGTCAGCATCTGAGGTGAAGAACAAAAATATAACAAAATATCAAATTCATGACTTATTTATCTGCCCAACAACTAATGCCCAATTTCCCACAGTGACCAAATGTTTCCCAATCTACTGATGCCAGCATGATTTGATTAAAACTAATTTTTGGGAGTGATGGTGGATGGTGTTTGACTATCCCCCTTGTAATAACCATGAGGTCCCTTTGTAAATTTTGAGGAAACATTATTACAAGTTTATCCTCAATAAAATTCCAAACTACTTTGACTATGGTGAGTTTTAGGGCCAAAGGAAAGGCTCCACGTAGGATCGACCAGGTGCACATCATGTACCTAATAAACCTACAAGGATCCCTACCCAAAATCCACTTAATCCAAAGATTCTCTCTATGGTGATAGAGGTTGTAGAGATAAACACCTTACATACACTTATTACACTTACTGATACACTCATTCATCATACAAGTAGACTTTTAGAGATAGATTATTGAGATACTATAACCAGTGGTCATACCTACCCCCAACTATGTAGATTTTATGGTGTTATATACACTGGACCTTCAGATGATGATGATGACACTTCAGGGGGCTTTGAGGATAAGGTCTTGATTGATGATTTATTGGCACATACATTTGGTTTAGATACATTGGGAGTATATACACACATGTAGGTATCTTTTATATAATTTAATGTCAAATTTTTAAGTTATATTTGAAAATTAAAAAGGTAAAAATTAATTTACACATTTAAATTGAATAATATATATGTAATTTTTTGTGTTCCAAGAGGAGACATTTCCTTTGACATCATAACTAGGTAGTGGTCTAATCCCTACTGCATTTATCCATGTCATTATGACACCATATACATTTACATAGGTAAAATTTCAAGTGAATCTTATATACTCTAGATGTACATTCATACACCTTAATTACATCGATCATATATTTTGTGTAAGAAAATATAAAATACCTAATATAATTTTGTTGTGCTTTTTATTATTTGATGTATTAACATGGATTGGTGTAAATTTTCAAATACTCATCCTCCATCTCAAATATGTTTTCAATAACCAAAATAGTGAGTTTAACATTTGTTTAATATCTAATTATATGTAGTTCCCATAGTAGGTGAATCCCAAGCAGTAGGATTGTGTGTGTGTGTGTGTGTGTGTGTGTGTGTGTGTGTGTGTGTGTGTGTGTGTGTGTGTGTGTGTGTGTGTGTGTGTGTGTGAGCACGTACACGTGTGCATAGAGAAAGAGAGAGAATCCATTTGATAAAAGTTGTTTGGTATAATATATTTATATCAATTTCCCAATCAAACATAGCATGTCTTCATCAATATACAAACCACTCTTTTATTTTAAATACTAGCCTCATAGCCAGGCACTTCATACCTTGTTATCACAATCACATATAGTGGTTCAATCTCTATGATTGATATCTAAAATGGTCATAGCTAGCAATTCAATTTCATTTTTTATTCCATCTGAGCATAATAATTTCATCTCTATCTATGGAGTTATAAATTTATATGGCATAGCCTCTTGATCTCATTGTACCTAGTCAATTCCATTGCTTTTTTGGTAAAGTGTCCATTGGATCCCATTGGTTTATTGGGGGAGCAGTGACTATAAACTATATCCTATGTGTATATGGTATAGGCCTTGCGACCATATCCTAATAGGGGACCTCAACCCCAAATGGATAGATGGTGTTAAGTAGTTTCTTACCACCACCTACTTAGGGGGCCCAAAAACCTACAATATCTAGTTGGGGGAGAGGTCATATCTATATCCATGCAATTTCATCACTCGAGTGACATGCTGACTCTATAAGACTATAACACCTTTCAGATCAGGAAACTCCCCTTAAAATGAATATTGGGTAGACTATGACACCCTCTGTTGACCTCAATGTACTTACACTATATACATATATACCTTCCCTTACCCAAATTGAGGGAAATATAAGGATTGATAGTCAACCTAATGTCACCTATAGGGCAACCAAAATCATGCAATTGTAAAGAACACTATCCACTCACTCTTATCTCTACAATATTTGGTTCTATTTTTTATATGTTTTTTTAGATTTTGATGAGACTTATTTTATAAGGTTCTAGACACTCTTAAAAGACTCAAATATATATGTCCCCCATAAAATCAACCTATCACTCTAGCTATTTTAACCTAATTAAAACTTAGTTTACAAACTTATCAACAAACACCTATATAGGTTGCTTGTCTTATCACAATGACTGTTTCTAAGGGATTTTTTATCACACTAATAATCATAGGACTATCTTCAACTATACCAAGTCATTTCCTTAAGAAAATTATGCCTAATGACCAAGTAATCATGTCAAAATCCAAAATACACCTCAGCAAAGCTATACAAGCATACAAACTAGTTTATATAGGTATATATCAAAGATGTTTCAACACCTAACTTGCATTCAATGACTCAATTTCATAAAATCCACTAAAAAATCCTCCCTTGTTATCTTATCATTTTCCCTCATGAAACTAATATTTTTTTCCTTCAGTGTGGTGTTACAAGTCACATGTTGCACATATCCACTTGTCACATTCATGCTTCTTGTGACCTCATTAGATTTTTCATATCTTATGCAAGACTAAGTTTGTTAGAAACTTGTTTAATCAATTACTTGCCCAAATTATTAATTATTAGGTTATTTATTCATTTTATGACTAGGGTAGATACTCCTCCATCATTACAAGTCGAGACAGACTCAAGCATTGATTCTACAATGTCATATGCATAGGCACTCACCAAGGTATGTATATTCACTTGTATTTTTGAATTTTAATTTAGTAATTTTGTTTTAATAATTTTAATATATACTTTGTAAAATATAACTTCTATGCATGAATGTATTGTGTATGCAGGGTTGTCATATGACATTTCATAGTTTGATTTAGATGACTAGTGTGATAGTTTCTCATGTTTCATCATCATTTGACACAACTGTTCATGCAGTTGAACTTAGCACTGACTTAGTTAAGCATCAATGGAAAATTGAGGAGGACCATGAGATTGTGGTAAGTGCATGTTTAAACTATTTTTTATTATAGTTTAAAATATGAGTTTCTTAACTTGGTTTCATTTATACTTGTTAATTTTATAATAATTTTTATGTTTGGAGAATTTTGACTTTAAGCAAGTTATGAGCGTAGTACCCATAGTCAGACCTTGGATCAATCTAAGGCATTCAATATATCTCCATCTACAAGTAGGGCATCCCAAGGAGAGTCTTCTTTGAAGAAGGCAAAGAAAGGGAGATTATTTAATGATTAGGATCTTGTATATGATGTACTTTTTTGTATGCCTATATGGCAATGTACATATTTTTGGCATTGTACATGCATATATGATGTATTCACCCAAAATTAAATATTGTGTTGTGAGACATGATGTAATTTTTTGTATGCCTATATGGAAATGCATGTATTATTGACATTGTATGCCTATGTATAGCATTCATACATGACATTCTTATTTTTTACATGAATATTTAATAAAACTAATGAAGTAAATTTTATTTGAATCACTTGTGTTTAGATTATTACAAATGATTGGTTTTTAAGTATTATTAAGGATTACAAATGTTATGAGATTGAGAATAACTTGTTAGGATAATGTGGCAAATCAGACCCTTATAATAAATTAAGAATATCAATGATTTCATTTGAATTATGTTTTTATGGAGGATAAGTCTACAAAAACATCATTAGCTGGTTCTAAACCCAACTAATGGCATTCACTTGCTACGGTTTGATTTGAATCTTCTTTCGCAAGCTAGCTCCTCTTTTGACTCTTTGGACTTAATTTAGCAACTTGAACCTAGTATTTATTCCTTGCACTCTTAGTAGCACCTCCTTGATGACATTGACCTCTATCCATACGTCCTTTACATCATTCCATTCATGTCTCATTCACAAACTTCCTCTCAATCTCTTTCTAGTTTCTTCTTAGGCACCTTATTTGTGTCTCAAGGACCAAATATTGTTTTATGTTCCAAGAGCTCAACCTGTTGTCACACATGGTCTTAGATGATCATAACATACTGGGTATAATCCTCCTCATTTACTCAAATAATAACATACTATCATTGTATACCTTATGGACATAATGTTCTCTAAAGGACTGTAGCCTTTTTTAGCTATATTTTGCCTTGTACAAAAAAACTATGATTTCTCAATAGATTATAATGGAATTTATAGGTAAAATTTCATATCCCAACTCCACCTCTAACTATCACTTCTTTCATTAGCCTACCCTCATTTAGGCCTAATTAACCCTATTTTGAACCCTCAGTCCTAGAATCTATACACAACCATAAAATATTAGGTTAAAACCTTTTTATTTACCTTGTACATGTATAGGGTAGCAATATTACATATTTTCATTAAATTCCCATGGTTAAATCTCTTGAAAATACCTAAAGTTTGCTAATCTAGGGTTTCCCATGCCTTGTACATAATCAAAAAAGGACCAATTTGGCCTTCCCACTGATATTTTTTTCTTTAAAAAATCCTCATGACATATGAAACATCTCATAAAACCTTTCTAATGATAAAAAAACCAACTTTATCTTTATGCCTTTGAGACTACCTATGGGGATTTGAGCCTGCTTGTGGGGATTGCATGAAGTTTGGAGTGTGAAAAACATTTAAAGGTGTTTAATAGGTTTAAATACATATTAAAATACTTTTTAAATACTTATCTAATCTTATAACCCTCAAACACACCTTAAAACTTCAAAAATCATGCTTGCATGAATAGTGACCATTATGAGACATGGAGGGGATTTTGATAAAACAAAAATAACATCCACTTATAATATGACCTTAAAAATATTATATATGGTTATATTAGTTAATTAATACTAATCATACCAAGTTTAAATTCAATTGGATATGTACTTTATCTTGTAGGCCCTTTTTACCATAGTTTACCTTGAGCTACCTGTATTCTTCCTTCATGCCAAAACTTGTCTTTATTTAGAATTTTGCAGGAAAAATATATATTTGGTCACTTATATAAGAAAATATTTTATTCCAACATCATATTATATGGTTTTAGGAGCTCTCTAAGTTATAAACTACTTCTTAGCATTTAGAACTGACAAAACTTCTAAAAATTTCCAATGTCTCCCTTCTTGACTGCAAGAGTACTGTGTCAAAACATCAATAAATTCCAACAATTATATGAGATTTATTATTTCATTATAAGTTTTAATATTTCATGGAGACCATTCATATAAAATTTTGTTCTTTGACTCAACCTGTAGATGCCCTACACTGACCAATTTCTCCAAGCCAAGCTCCAATGTTGACCGTGATTTGACATAGGGTTGACTTTACTAAAATAGTGAATATTTTACATTATAAAAAATTTATAAAAATATATTTAATGTGTAAATTATGTCATAATGAGCCTCTCCACCAAATTTCATGATTAGATCTGGCATATTTTGGCCTGTAGGCCCAATTTAACAAAAGCTAGTGACACATGTTTGCTTGGTCAAATTTCACAAATGAGTCATCATCATATTTTTTCTTGGTTTTTGATGTATATAATTGAGGAGAATTCTGAAAATACTCATTCCAAATGGTTTCAATTTACTTGATGACTCGATGCTTGTACTCTCTTCACTAGTTTTGACTAGGCACAACCCCTTAGGTTTCAAGGACCAAATCTCACTTTAAGTTTAAAGAGTAAAATAATAATGATTGAATGGTTTTAAATGGTCAAAAAATTCCTTCCCAAACCTATTTAAATTTTCCAAACCTAATTCACCTTTCAATACTTCTCCTAGGGTGTTCACTATCCTTCACACTATAAAGCCCATCAGGTCCCTAGGACCATTCCTTGGTTTAAGCTACTAAGAATCAAATTAATTACATTTATTGTCTTAATTGATCATTACACACTTTTATAAATAATTCTCAAGTTACCAAACACTCTATTTCATTGCTACTACACCTCAAAGTCATAATACTTTGTCTAGGCTTGTAGCCCTATTTTCACTATTTTCCCTTTGTTTGATTAACCTATGTCCTTTATTTAATATTTAAGAACACTTTAATTCACCATCTAATTATTCATATTCTAACCAAAATTTATATATATTGAATTATACAACATTTTAAAGGCTCAAATCCTCCCCAGAAGTTATGTTGTAATATCCTCTAATTCTAACTAGCAACTTTGCCTCTGGGACTAGTAGGTGCAAATCCACCATTTCAAAGGCATATAAATAGGAAAATTACATGTGTTCCAATTATTTTTACACCTAATTCCACATGAAGGTGCATTTTCACTACTATTCTAAACCATGGAAACACTGACAACAAATGTTGTCAAAGTTGAAGCTATGGTCTAAGAACTCAATTTTTGGTCCTTTTGGCTCAAAATTAGAACTTCCAGCATACCTAGAGGGTCAGTCAATGTCCAAGACTAGTTTCTTGGCATACCATCTAGCCCAGATGGCAAATCCACCACCCATTTTGGGCTCAAGATTGCCCTTCCCAATACAAGAAAGATGTTGATTTTTAGGCTAACTTTAGGCATATATAAAACCAAAATTATAAATCATATGGAGAAACTATTATATCCATTATGTGTATATGAAATCCTCTAATTTCACCCTGAATCTAGTATGAATCACCTCTAAGATTAATCTGTGATAGAATTTGCAATAAAGAGTCCTAAAATACAACTTTTTGGCAGTGAAGGAACAACTTCTTGATCTCCAAATAGAAACTTTGCCTCCAAGACTAGAAGGAAAAAATTAATTAATATTAACATGTATAAATATTCAAATTACATGTTTTTCAATGATCGTGACACCCAATTCCTCTGCAGGTGCATTTTCACTACTACTCCAAAGCACGAAAACACTGACAACAAATATTATCAAAGTTGAAGTTATGGTCTAAGAACTCAAAATTTGCCTCCAAAACCGATAGGTGCAAATCCATCACTTTAGGCACATATATATAGGCAAATTACATGTGTTCCAAAAACTATGACAACTACTTCTACCCACAAGTGAATTTTCAATACTGTTCTAGAGCATGAAAATACGGATAAAAAATGTTGTCAAAGTTGAAGCTACAGTCTAAAAACTCAAATTTTGGTTCTTTTTGGCTAAAACCTAGCACTAACAACACATATATAGGGGTAGATAACATATATTACTAATTTATTAGCCTCCAATTTATCTATGATGACAAACCCACCACCCATTTTGGGATCAAGAATGCCCTTCCCAGTACAAGAAAGATGTTAATTTTTAGCCTAACTTCAGGCATGCATAAAACCAAAACTATAAGTCTTATGGAGGAACTATAAGATCCCTTGTGTACATGGAAATTTTCTTTAATTTTACCCCAAATATATTTTGAATCACCTCTAAGATCAATCAATGGAAAAAGTTGTAGTAAAGGGTCCTAAAATGCAATGTTTTGGTAGTGAAGAGATAACTTGTTGACCTCCAACTAGTAAATTTGCCTCCAGAATGAGAAAGTCCAAATCCAACACTTTGAGAACATTTATATAGACAAATTACACATTTTTAAACAACCATGACACCCACTTCCACCCCCAAGTGTATTTTCACTAATGTTCTAGAGCACAAAAACACTGACAATAAATGTGTTTGGAAGACTACAAGGAGAAATAAACTTTTCCTAAGCAATTATTCAGGAGCATGAAAATTTCAATTACTTTTAGTAAGCTTCTCTTAGATTCAATAATATGAATTCTTTTACTAACCGTGCCAACCACGTAAAGGTGGAAGTTGATTTGGCACAACCAACCTCCAAATAATTATTAGTAAGTAATTAAAGATGAAATGTATGCACATACTACCTACAAAATCAAAAACATTTGGTAAAATTGATTACTTATACATTTTACAAGTCAACATACCTACACATATTATGTCCAATGAACCACTTGGATCTTCTCTAATCTTGATAGTATCAAGAATAGCTTCATGGTCTGACTCGCAAACTTTCCATAGATTCTTGTTTCTTGGCCTCCCATGATATTTTTACAATTGAATATTCATTACAAGAACCAAATTTGAATAGTGTAAAATCTTCCTATGAGTTTCATAGTCTTAAAACAACCATACATTTGATTTTTTTATAGGATATCATTGAAGCTAAGTTCAAGTGACTACCACAGACCCTGTGGGATAATCAATGTTTTTTCAATCTACGACCGGGGAAGTCAATTGTTTTCTTTCCATCTACACACTGACATAAGTAGTAATTTATTCCAACTTCATTGTCTTCATCTAAAACAACTACAAAAACATTGCCTACATCATCAAAAATAATTTTTAATGACATTATGAAGATAGATTATGAGAATAAATATTA
Organism: Torreya grandis; assembly: GCA_037957365.1. Taxonomy (NCBI): domain Eukaryota; kingdom Viridiplantae; phylum Streptophyta; class Pinopsida; order Cupressales; family Taxaceae; genus Torreya; species Torreya grandis. Next base: position 921,966 of record JARHVA010004959.1, on the reverse strand, counting down.
TATAAAAATTAATCTTCTTCCTGGCTATACTAGATCGGATATATGGTCAAAGTCATGTGAGGATGTCATGTTTGTAAGATACAATGTTGTTGGAACTTGATATGTGTTGATTGGAATTAGAGGTTTGGAACTCTAGTAATCCACCCACTCTTATGACTCACTCATTCCAAATAAAGTCCATGCATGCAAAACAAAAGCATGTCAAGTGTCGTCTATGAACATCCCAAGAACTTCTATTTGAGCTATGAAATGATTGGAGCTCACTTGAAATTTTTAGATTCATACAATCCTCATATTTTTCCAAGTCCTTTTCCTCTATTAACCAAAAATGTATAAGAACATTAGAATTTACTTGAGCACCATGACATATGTTCTCATTACACTAGTCAACTATAGTTTTTGCATCAATCAAATTAGCAACATTATCATATTTTAACTCCTCCCTTACAATAAATATTTTTACACATGCTCTAGCACCATCATGCTCCCCTTTTCCATGGCTAACATAAATTAAACTCTAAATATGTTCTACATCAGTGGTAATGTGCATCTTGCTCAACCAATAAAACATATGTGCATTCTTAAATTATGATGTGCAATTGTCTGACCAAATGTAATGTCATTTGAAAATAGTGTTCCTTTGAGTCAAATATCCATAGAAATTATCAAAATAACCTTATGCATACTATATATAGTTTGATTGGTCATCATTGATATAGAAATGGCACTCCCTTAATATTTTTCAATCTTTCTCTATACTATTAGGTGCATGCATGAATGTTGTATGCATGAATTTGGCAATTTGATTTGAGTTGTAATATTATGATTGAACTTTGATATTTATTTTGAATATGTAATTTTTAGAAAAGTGAACTACTAAAATAATAGAATAAAGTGGGAACATGTCTTTTCTTTGCTTGAAATGCTCATCCAACCATTTAGCCCTATATGTGTGCCTTACATACTCATAAACAATTTCCTCAATGAATTCAACCATAAATTCTGAAACAAGTATCTCTTTTATGACAAGCTCACACCTTTTAAATACTTTTCCATATTTTACTTGATAAGTCATAGATTTGTATTTTCTCAAACCAACTAATTCCTATACAATTTCACGTGTACAATCCTCATGGATACATTTTTTCAATTTTGGCAATCCATCACAAATGTTGCAATTTACATCCAAACATGCTTTCTTATAAAATAAATGTCCATCTAGTCTTTCAACAAAAAAAATTGAAATAAATTCTCTGGCTGATTTTGGTAGAACTTCTATGTCACACTCCTGCAAAATGTTAGAAGTATGTAAAGTATGATGAATATGGAGAAAAACATCATAGTGCAATAAAAATTCGACATGTTGCCTACAACAAGTGGTGCATGTATTATTTATTTTTACATAAAAAGGTTTAGCTATCTCAAAAAGTCTTTGACTAATAGCAATTTGTGGATGTTTTTCCAAAAACTTAGAGTACAATTATATTTGAGTCATGTCCAAGAAATGTTTTATATGTGGTTCATGATTACGAGAACCAACTCTTTTTTTCACTACATGTCTTGCATTGGGTGAAACTCTTGTATTATCTTTCCAAAAGTATGCAAGTAAGTCTTTCAAAGCATCAACTATAGCCTTGTCCTTTCATGGAATTCTACCAAAGAATGCTTAGAGCTCTTTTGTATTGGGTTCATTAAGTATTTCATGTCTTGCAATTATTTTCATCAATGGTTTTATATTTATATCATTTGACTTATTTTTTAAATCAATCATTTTTTCCCTATTTTATCACTTACTGCATAAGTTGTCATTATACATTGGGCAGCATTACAATATTTTTTGCATGATTTCAGGCCTACAATATGATATACATCATGTAAATTTTCAACTATTTCATCATTTTCATTATCCATGATAGATGTTCTTAGTACTAATGTGTACATTATAGGTCTCATCTTAACCAATTTCATCAACGAAACAAATAATTGACATATTTGACTATCATACTCCAATCTATGAAAGAAACTATCCCAAATTTCTTGAGCCAATCTTCTTGAAAGGAAGTCAGACATTTTAGTATGCATTTTTTTCAAAATATTCTCATCAACTTCAATTAAGTACTTATCTTTTATACAAACAATTCTTGAAGTTTTTGTTTTTGGTGGAATCCATTCAGAGGGTGTTTTAAAATCATTATATGTTTCCATGACATTTCCTTCATTGTTAATTTCATCTTTACTTGAGTCCATTAAATTTTATTCATTGTTTTTGAGTAAAGTATCATTTATAAGCTCTTCATCAACATAATCAAAAACTTTAAACTTTGAATATCAATTTTGAACATTATCTAATTTTCTATTGTCAATTTCATCATAATTCAAATCATTATTGTGAATTTCATCATAATTTAATTCATTATTATAAATTCCATTATTATTCAATTGATTGTTATCAATTACCTAATTATCTAAGGAATTTAGCTCATCTGGGTTAGTGTTTGTACCTTGTCTGGAATGAATTGCTTGCATTCATACCTCATTTTTTCTATCAACTCTTCTAACTGCTCTGATGTTTTGTTCTTAAAATTTTTCCTCTTCCCTAAATGTGAACTGGAGCCTATTTTAACAAAATTAACCAAGAAAGTACTTCAAATATGGGGTCCAAAAAAAACTACAACCAAAAAAGTACGTAGAGTACATAGAGTATGCAAGGAATGTCTATGGGGACAACAATCTTGATTAGGGATAAAAATAGATGTTGAAAAGTGAGTTTTTTATTTTTTTTTGCTTTAAGGAATGTGTATGGATTATATGAGTGTGTACGCATTATAGTAATGTGTATGTATTCCTTGAAGCATAGGCATATACTATAAAAATAAGCAAAGAGGCTCATATTCAATGTATTTTATACATTATAATACTATAATATGATGCAATAACACTCAATTAAACTATAATATGATACATAAGTCCCTAATATGATGTAATAAGACTATCAGATGTTACAATAATTCTATCATATCATGTAATAACGCTCAATATAATGTAATAATATTATCATATGATGCAATAAGACTATCATGCGATGAAATAAGACTATCATACGATGTAATAAATCTCTAATATGATGCAATTTGGATATCATATCATGTAATAAGGCTCAATATGATGCATAAATCCCCAATATGATACATAAATCTCTAATACATGATGCAATAAGACTCTTGATAAAATTATGAAGAAATAAGACTAATAAATTATGTAATAAGGCTCAATATGTAAGATGAAATGAGATAATTTTACCCAAAATCCCATCATAGGTCCTTAAAAAACTAGGTGAATAATAGGTTCACAAATTGGCACTAATCACATTCATAAATTTATTCATTTGTGATGAAATCAAGGAACTTAGGGGTTGTGTTTGTTACAAAATTATGATCTAGGGTTAGGGTTTTAGTGTAACAAGTTTGTACATGTGTATATGTCATGAAATTAGGATTTAGGGGAACTTGACATGTTTAAGTGATAAAATTAGGGTTTACAATCAACATGTCATGAAACTTGACCTAATTTAGCCCTTTTAATCACATCGTAGACTTTAATTTAGGTTTAATGGGTTGAAATTGGCCACATTTGCATTCGTATTTGAATTTTTAATTAAATTAGGGTCAATTAATTCATACATGTTGCATTTAGATTATATAATTGATTGGGCCATAAATTTAATTTAGGGGCTCAATTTTGCCCAAATCATGTCCCTAATTGAACCAATCTACTAATTATTTCAATTCATGATAGATATAATCATACTTAATTTTTTCCTAAATCATATATCATGATCTTATAGTTATGTCAAGAAGGGATTCAAATTGGCCTCCCATGCCTCCTTGATTGAATTGCCCCTATAATTAAACCTTGCACCACATGTGTGCCTCATACACTTGAAAGTGTTAAATCTATTAGAGATGCATCAGTCATGGAAGTTTTAGAGTTGGCAATGCCTCGAGAGGCCAAATCTAATTACATATCACCATGTGTACTTCATACATGCTCAAAAGTGTTAGCACTATTAGAGGTGTTAGGTCCTATAAGCATCAAATATCTCTATTAGATCCCTATGAGGCTTGATCCAATTAGATACATGCACATGTATGTTATACACACAAATATTTGTGTTAAAGATCTACCTATCACTTTTACTAGAAGCATCAGATTTTTTAGAGCTTCAGGATGCCCAATCTAATCAAATATTTCCATATGTTTAGGTCTAGTACACCTGGAGAAGTGTTATAACTGTTAGATATGCACATATTTGATACATAGACATGTTCCATCACCAATCCAACCAATCAAACAAATGCCTATTCACAAATTTATCATACATACATAGAAGCCAATAATGCTTAAAGATTAACATCAATCCAATCAACACATGTCTAGTAAGTAATTCACATGATGTGATCCTCCAAATTGCCATTACTATATGAAAATTGTCATGTAGAGCCCTTTAAGGTCCCATCCAAATTGATCAAGTACCAAATGTTATCAATTTTCTACATGTATGTATTCAAATTATGTATATCCCTCTACCTTGAATTACCTTTAGATCCCAAATTACATTCATATTAAGTCCTACACATAGGAGAGAACACAATTTAGCAACGGATGAGCCTCAACCTCAAATCCCAAGTGAGAGAAAGAATTTTGAGACATGAACTACTTTCTTGCAGTCCACATCATAAGGTTTAATCTCATTACAATGAAATATGAATAAGATGATTGAAGATACATGTATAAAATATATATAATCGTATAACCTTCCACAAGGAGGTGTACACTTGCATTCAATTCTTATCAACTAGCTATATGAGGTGAACATTTCATCATCCACATGAATAATTATTGGGTCTCTCTACTCAACATCATCCTTGAGGGGAAGCAGGTCTCAGATTTAAGGGACATTGCCATAGGTTTAATGTATCTTAAATAAGTTCAATAGAGTCTGATCTAAGGTAACTTATACATATGTCACACTTGGTCAATGTCATGTCTATGCCATCCCTTAATGGTTTTGAATAATGTCCCTAGTACATTTAGATATTTTGTAAGCTATACATTCATCACTATAGGCATGACATCTTAAAACCACATCATCACTAATGGATACATGTGACCATTTCAAGTTTATTGAGCTCAAAACCACATCTTATACAAAATAAAATGCATACCCAACTTGACCAAAATATTTAATAAAAACATGTACATACATTGTACCCATCATCCTACTTTCATATCTTACCATCCTAATTACATAGTAAGGTATATAACTCTATAGTATTGATCTAAGCAGCAAGTGTTGTCTAGCTTATTTTTGATCTTTTAATTGTTGTATCCATGGTGTTGTTAGGACTAGTCCCATTTCAAAGATGCAATCTTTAGACGACGTGGGAATGGATGGAGTGGTTGATGGTTGTCCCATGTGTAATAGAGGGGTAGATGAAAGAGGTGCATGGAATAGAGGATTAACCATATTTTCATAAGAGATATTAATTTTAGGTAAAATTTGAATAATTTATTTGAATACATTAAGGGAATCAAGTGAATAAATGTAATAATAGAAGACTCTTGTTATAATTTCAATTGGGACCTCAAAATGTAGCTATTGAATTAAATGCACTAAGTCACCTTGGAAGAAACTTAAGGGAATTTATTCAATACATTTTAAGAAATTTTTTGGGACAATCCAAGGCATGATTCATAGGTATTGGAATCCATTAGATAGTATTCTTGAAATAGATATCCAAGAGATGCACTATTACACTAAGGGATCAATTGTTATTTATACTTATACAAGATTATCTATACTACATAGTTCAATTCAACGGGTTTGCCACTTAAACAAATTAGTTCAAAATTTATAATTAAATGGGTCTGGTCAAATATATCAAAGAAAAAATAAAAGGGTAAGATAGGATTTTAGGAAAGTAGGATAATATTAATAATAAACACAAAATTTAAGGGAAAGTAGGATTTTAGGCAAGTAATGTGGTAAGGTCTATCCTTTCCCTACTAGGGGAAAGTTCCCAATAGATGTGCATGTTTCAATTGTCAAACAAGGCTTTTGTTAACATGTGTTATATTGATATAACATATTGGTGTATAAAGTGCAAAAAAAGTTGAACATATAATATCTAATACTTGTTCAACATTTATTCTATAAAAGTAAAAGTAACCAATCACATCTTGATAAGTAAGAGTCAAGTAATGATAATCTAATGCACAACGAGTAATCTAAAGGTTAAGTTTTAATCATAGGTTTAAAAAATGCACTTGATGACCTCTCATGATAAAATCAATTATATTGTCAAATGTATAATGTGTTAGTCTTGAAACATTAGTTATAAGTAGTTAAGACAACATATTGAAATGGGTAAAATTTTTGAATAAGTAGTTAAGACAACATATTGAAATGGGTAAAATTTTTGAAGTATAATGCGATGTTATGGCACCTTTATTCACTATCTAAAGATAATGGGACCTTTCCCTATAAGAAACACAAAATTTTACATTTCCCCTAAAAGGATGTATGGCTAATAGGACCTTTCTCCAATAAAAAAGATGAAATTTATTTGTTTCATTTTATGTCAAAGCAACGTGTACACGTTATATAATGTGTACGTGTTTTTATTATGTTATATAATGCATATGCATTATACAATGTGTATGAATTTTATAATTCTTATGCATTATTTCAATTTAAATTTAAAACTAAGCCTTTCAGCTTAGAAATAGATTGGATTTTTGAGCCAATGGCTTAGGACTATGCATCTACAACAAAGACTAAGAGTTTTAGAAAAAACCAACAAAGTTCAACTTCAATCATCAAATACGCTATGGACTTCAACATCAAAATTCAAAAAATTATTACCATTATGAGGAGCACATTGTCCTTTTTCTAAATGTATGATTTTTATAATGTTCATGATATTTTAAGGGTTCAAAATATATTTATTTCTAATAACACCTTTTTTATGCCACTACATGCCTCATCCATACATGCCTATTCATATTTATCTATAAAAATTTTTTGTTGATCCAAGTTTAAAACAAATTATATGGTAAAAAACTAGGCCTAATTATACACACATTCAAAAAAAATCAATTTTTGGTTTTTTTGAGGTAGTTACGGTGGGCTGCATGACCGGCTATCTATTTTTCTTATCAATTTTCAACATATACTTAATTAAAAAATTAATAAAAAAATATAAAAAGACATTCATAACACACTAAAATATATTATCTAAATATAAACCAAATGGTTTCTAACAATATTTAACGATGCTCAAAAAATGGTGGGCTGCACGGAATGGTACAATTCAAATTTTCCTAAAAAATAGGGGGTCCTCTTTAAATTTTAGATATTTGACCTACTTATTAATTGAGTTGAAAAATAATCTTTTATAACATAAAATGTGTGAGACAATGGAGGTGTGTAGATAGGTTGAGGATCAATTAAAGTAACCACCCTTTGCATATTAGTCATTTTAACCACATTTTTTTTGGAATTTGGGTCAATAAGACTTTCTATATTATTAGTGGAAGTGGTGGGCTTATCTTGGGTATCTTGGTGATTTATAAGAGGATATTTATAGATGGACAAAGGAACATTGACTTGATTCAAAGCTTGAGATTCAGTAATTATTTTATGGAATTTGAAAGCAATGTCATAGGTTTGTTGGCATTTCTAAATAATAGAATGATGGTCAAAATTATGACCAAAAATAAAATCCATAGCTAAATTATGAAGCCACCTACAGGTCTCATGAGAATGACCCCAACTAGCATGAAACTAATGAAATTTATTAGGATCATACTAAGATTTCATCAAATGATTGGGATCAAGTTCTCGTGGTAGAGGGATTGGTAGACATTTTAGTAATTCTAATGAGGATAAAGGTTTTTGAACATTGATGTTATTATGTGAAGATAAATGAGGATTGGTGAATTTATTGGAAGAGGGATATGGTTCTGAAGATTGGTTAGGAACAACATCTTGAATAGTGTTAATGGTATCATAAGAGTCTATGACACCATCATTGGTATCATGATGATTCTTGTTATTAATTAAGATATGAGTACCCTTAGAATGTTGGGTGCTTTGAATTGATGCATAAGGAAATCTTGACATTTAGCTTGGTTAATAGCCTCCTCTAACTTTAATGGAGAGAGTTTAGACCCAATATTACAACTTAGTAAAAAGAACATTAGTAAAGAGATGGAAGGTTATCATTGGTCATATTATGTTCACATTTTTTTGACAATTTCTTCCATCATTTAATGAAATATTGGGTAGTTTCAGTTTCAAGTTGCTTACAATTGATAAAATGGACCAAGGTATTCTCAAGAAGATCACTAGTTTGGAAATCTTGGACTAGAGAATTTACTAAATTTTCCAAACTAGTTATAGAGTGATTTTTAAGTTGGTTATACCGGTCTAAAGCATCACCCATGAGAGTTTTGGATAATAACTTGGTATCGGCAAAGGTATTTAATTTGACCCAGTATTTATATAGATTTCTAAATGTTTTTAAATGAAGATTAGGATCATTTGATCCATTGTAAGAAATGGTAGGGGTGATACATCCTATATCAATATTAGTAATTTGAGATGTAAGAGGTTCATTTTGAAAACTCTTGATTATATTATTGACAAGAGGAGGTTAAGGGATAAGATTAACATGGGAATCCCAAAGAGGAGGTGGGATAACATTTTGATTATACATGCCCCGTGACATCTATTGAGGGTGGGTTTGAATATGGATAATGTGGTTTTGCATTTGCATCATTGATTTTCATTGTTATCATGAAAATAATTCATTTGATTAAGATTTTTTAATAAAATATGGTGGGTTTGAGTTTCATTGTTGGCATTATTTTAAGTATTACACTTATAAATAGTGGCTTGGGTACCACTATGGGTGTTAGTAGGATATTGAGAAGAGTTATTAGAATGTGAGGCACTAGTGGCAAAATGTGTTTGTGTAGTAATAGATGGACTAGTAAAGGGATGAGAAGAGAAATTACTAGAGGCATGATTACCATGGGTAAAAAATGATGCACTAGTAGAAGAATTAAGAAGAGTGGGTCTTGGAAGAGTCCCACTAGATATATAACCTGACATGTTAGTAGAGATACTAGGCATGGAGGTAGAGGAAGTCAAAGAAGAAGAAGTCATGGTATGAGAAAGGGTCAAAATAGAGGGAAGAGGATTAGAAGCAAAGAAGCTAGTATCTCGAATTCTATGTGAGAATGTGGGAGAAGGTGAATGAGGCTATTTGGTTTGACCACTAATCTTGAGATGTTAAATGATAGAAGGATCCTTTCCTCGATGTTGAGGAAATTCAAAGATGAAGAAGAGCATTTTAGTTATATACTCTAATTTAGGTTGATATTCAAGTGAGAAGAGAGGATTACGAGAGAAGAGGAATGATGAGGGTCCCATAGTCTATTGTGTGAGTGTCTATTTAAGCATTACTTTCATCTAGGGGAGGAGCCATAATCTACTTATGGGAGACCTTTGAAGGTTGGTAAGACTCATCATATCTATTGAATTCAACTCAATGTTATCTTTAAATATAAATTTCATGATGAAGGATAAGGACTAGATAAGGCAAAGGTGATGTAAAATTAAGGGAATAAAAAAGAACAAATAAGAGTAAAATTTTGATTGGGTTGACCTAGTACTGAAAACAAGGTCTAAAATTTGAGAAAATAAGGATATAGAGTTTACAAGGTTGATGTAGTACTATAACCTAGGACATAAAATAGGTAGACAAATATATAGAGTCAACAAAGTCGACCTAGTACTGTATCCTAGGAGGTAAAAAATAATAATATGTCAATAAGGTTGACTTAGTATTTCAGGCAAGGGAACAAATAGTTTACAAGAGACTATGTTGAATAGAATGATAGTGTATTGAAACAATAAAAAATTTGTAAGTACTTTTGAAAGAAAAGAATGAAAAGAAACACATAGTCAATTTGTCGATAAGGATGATCTAATTGAGGCACATAACACAAAACCTTGGACCAACACTGACCAATGCAAGTTTTTGGAATATAACATACAATTGAGTAAAGTTCAAGAAGTCAACTTGGAAAGTAAATGCTAAGTGGTCATCCTAAATGTTATATTATAAGAGTATGATTTTAGATGTGATAAATAATTTAGCTATAAGGAACTAGAAAGCAATCTATGGATGGTTTAAGGACATTTAGGCTGAAAGGCATCTATGTTGGCAATAGTAATGGCTTGGTATTGGGGCCTACCCCCTCACTTCACACACCGTAGGGATAAGGATGTCAAGTGTTTTTCCAATATATATCATTAACCACGTGTTTATACTTGGCCAAAAAACCAAGTCAACTTCCCCCTTGGTGATGAAATCCAAGTACATAGGCCTTGGGTAGACAATTATTTAAATGTGTTTTGAAATTATGTGATTTGGTAGTGTGTGTAATAAAGAGAAAAATAGTGCAACTAAATGGTATATTAAAAAACCACCTAATTATACTATGTGATCTATTTTAATCATGCAAGTAACTGAAAGTGAAAGTGTGAAGTAATTACTAGCATATAGATGTTAATTCTAACTTTAAAACATAGTACAGTGTTGGTTCAGATAAAAGTATATGTAGAGATTATAGTACAAATTTGAGAGTGTTTTTATTACATTTTTGAAGCAAGGGTCTATTAATAACTATGTCAACAGTGTCAACCTAGTCCTTCAAATAAAATACAAAACTAGGTAGGCTAGTCAACCTCATTTTCTATATAAGTGTAGTTTTAAAGGATGCAAACTATGAAAAAAAGAACTATAGTGAATAATAGAAATGATAGAAAAATGGGGAAAGGAACCATGGTGGGTTACAAGATGTTGAGGAAAGTGAGATTGTTATTGAAGTGACTTGAATTTTACTTGCAAATTCTACCAACTATGTCAACTAGGTTGACTTAGTTCTACAATTCCTTATTTATTGAAGCCTGTGAAGAATAATATACTAACAGTGTCGACCTATTATGTTTTCTAGAAATTTATAAGTATACTGTGTCAACCTAGTATCATGTCTAGAAGTGAAAACCTGTACTATGTCAACATGTTCAACCTAATAGCCTATATCTAATGAAGACTTACACAAATAGAACAAAGTCATTTTGATGTGACTGTGTGTTAAACCTATACATAGAAGTTATAAACTATATCATCCCTGTCAACCTATTATTATAAATAAAAATAATAATAACTAAAATGATAAAATAATGAAAACATAAAATAAAACATGTAAGGGTTAGATTCATGTTGGGTTCACCAGAATGTATGCAATCATAAATGCATCATATCTATAAATCAATCCTAACTCAGAGAAGATAGATCATACTTACACTTTTTGATTGGGGATATATTAGATAATTAGGAACATGACCAATATGGGGATCTACTAGACCCAATTAGGGGATCTCTTATCATAATAAACAATATTAGGGAAGGTTCCAAATCCTCCAGTCAAGCACAATGATGTAATAACCCTAAGTCTTATGTTTTCATATTCACTAACTAATAACAAGTAAAGTAAAGTCTAATCTAGTCTCACCAAATCCTTTGGCACAAAGTGGGGGTAATAAATAATAAAAGTAAACATGCATAGAATACATATATTCACGTCAATGTATATAGAGTCCTAATACATGGAAGAGAAGTACAAATGCATATCTATCTTCTCTTACAAAGAAGGAACAAATTTAGGAGTACTTATCTTTGAAGATAAACCTGTCGAGCTCAATCTCTCCCTTGGCCAAGGTGCTTCACAAGAGGTTGTTATAGTATGTAAGTATGACAAGGCTAAATCAGGTATAGGATACACAACTTGTCAATTCATCTAAAAGGCTTCTTAACAAGACAAGATCCATATCTCCAAAAATAATATGACAGCCTAAGCTTGCTCCTCAAGTATAATGGTGGATAAGCAGATGTGTAATAGCTCTTATTTATTCTCTTTTCTAAATAATGGTGACATTATTTTATATATATAGGTGGATTTAACCCTAATGCCTTTCAAACAAATTGGCTAACAGGGTCGACCCAATCGACTTAGTACTTTTATGGATAAATATTCACTAGGTTATGGGCTAGGTTGGCCAATAGCTGACCTAGCCCCTAAATTAATTTCACCTATAAGAGTACAAGGTCAACCTAGTTGACCTAGTACTGTAAATAGTCAAAAGGGGATTAAGGCTAGGAAAAGGGAGACATAATATGGGAAATAACTGAGTGTAAAATAGGGAAGAACAAGCTTAGGGGAATGGTTTTTAGGAGACAAATGTGTAGATAACAAGTGATAAAAGGGATAGAATCAATGGTCTGCCCACTACTTTCCCAGTGCACTCTTAAGGTATGCACTCAGAGAGATTGAGACTTGATGGTTTCCTACAAGATAAAGAGCATCATTAATTGATAAAAGTTTGAAAATATTATGTGTATACATAAAGCATTCAAAAGGAGCTGAATTTATGGAAAGCTACAAGAAGCATGGAGAGCATGAGCACATTTAAGGTTGAATCAGTAAACACCCTAACCCTATTAAGACCTTGACTATTATCCCAAATGCCTCCATGGAAATTGATCTTCAGCAGGAAGAAATTAGGTTAAAAAATGTTGGGATTTTTTATTTGTTCAAACAAGAATTCTCTCCCTTCTAGAATTTTTTTTGATAACTGGCTCAACTCCATTTGGGGTAAGAAATTGGGTTTGTATATTAATTTCTATCAAATGATATAGAAAGTGGATTTTATTATTTTGTTTAAAAATTCCAATATGCAATGAAGAGATATTAACAAAACTTTATGGAATGTTGGTTAATCTATTTTTAAGGTAGTCCTATAGAGCCTAGATATGGATTGTAATGACCTTGTTTTTAAAACTACTCCTAAAATGATAGACATTGAAGGAGTACCTATACAACTATGGAATTTTCTACCATAGGAATTGAAACCCTTTGGGTAAATCCTAAGAATTGAAGATACTAGGAGGTCACTAGCCCATATGGATGTTAGGATTTTAATCTCTATGGAGCCCCTAGACTTCTTTTTGGATTCCCTTAATTTAAATATTAAAGGGATTTCCCATGCATGTGCTCTCAGAGGGTTGGGTGGCCTGAATGCTTATTTATTTTGTAAAAAATATGGGCATCTTATAAAAAACTACCCAATATTGGTAAATAAGGAAAATCTACATAAAAACAAAAAGAGAAGGATTCCCAAAAAATGATTCAATGTTGGATGATTTATAAGTCTTTGAAAACCCCTTGTTTAATAATAAACCACTAAAAGATAGTACCCCCCTGAGAAGGATATTGAGAAACATGACTCTGAGGCTTTGAATGAATTGGGTCAAGATGAGTCTCTCCTCACTCCTCATTTAATGAGCTCCCTACCTACTTCTATTGGCAGCTTGACTTCCTTGCCAGATGTGATCAATTGTCTACCAGATAACTTGGATGATGTATTTCTTAAATAGAGAACCCTTTTGGACTCTCCCTTTGAGGAATATGTGGTTTTTCTATTTGAAACCCTTTTTATTCAAAATTCTAACCCTAATAGCTTGTCCCCACACTATCTTAATAAAATTTAAAGTGGAGCTTCACCCATGGCTATGTATCCAAAGAAAGGACCTAAAATTTTTGGGTCTGAGATTGATGTATTAGTGAGTGCTCCCCTATCTCTTATAGACAAAAATGTTGCTGAGAACTAGATGTATAAAGTGGTTGGAAAAAGACTAAAAATGGAGTTAGGTTCCACCCTGATGGATCACTCTTTGGTCAAAGAGAAGAAAAAAGAAAAAGATCCCCCTAGTGGCCATGACCCTTCTTTCAAAAAAAGGGTAAGGAAAATAAAGTTTTGTTCTAATTCAAAAGATTGTATAATAGTGGGGGTAAACCCCATGATCAATCTAATTGACCTCCCTCTACCCCTATCTTTTATGGATTATAAGTTGGAATGTTAGGGGCTTGAAATCCCCTGATAGAAAACCCATTGTGAGATAGTTCGAACATTCAATAAAAAATTTGGACTTTCTATGTCTTTAAGAAGTTAAGGCTATGGGGTCTCAATTGTCCTTAGTCATTAATTTAATTTGGCCTAATTCTCCATAGTTTTCCACTAATCATCAAAGAGGAAAAGGAGGGAATTTTATCTTGGTCAATCTTGACCTGAAGGAATGTATTATTGACCATGGTGTCTCTCCCTACAATAGAGTTTTGGGGCCTACTAGAAAGCCAAAATCAGTGCTTCAAACTATGCAACATCTATGCTCCTTATGATTACAAAGATCATTCTAATCTATGGATTTTTTTGGATACTAATCTAAAAAAAATCACTAAGATATTTGGAGGAGACTTTAACATAGTAGAAGAAAAAGAGGATAAAATTGGAGGTGACCATCCGGCCTGAAAACGTAATGAACTTTTCTTCTAGTCTAAATTTAAGAGAATGCAAAAAAATTTAAACCCACTTAAAGAAGTTAAAAATAAAAGTAAAGGAATCTATTTTACCTGGTGCAATAATCAAAATAATAATAGAAGACAATACTCTAGACTTGATAGGTTCTACTTGAATAGGGACTCACTCACTATGACCCTTAATAGGGATGGTAATGTGGTGACTGTCTTTCCCTATAAAATTTAAAATCACCATCCCATTGAAATGGAATTCTCATTGAACCATGAGGAGAAAAAATATGCCTCATCTTTCAAAGGACTCTATAAATTTAATGTTTTTCCCACCTGGATGACCAAGTGTGTATGGATGGTCTTCAGTATTCTTAGAATATTCAGAAATTCACCTATAGTTCTAGTTCTAGAATTAATCAATGGAATTCTTGTATGAAAGTCTCCAAAAGCTTTGCTAAAACCTATGCATAGATTAAGGATAAAATGAATAGAAAAACTATGAGGATTACTCAAGAAAATATAATACATGTTGAATTCTCTCTCCAACTTATACTGTCTAATGGTAAACTTCTTGAAGAGCTTAATATCTTAAAGCATCAAGTTAGATAGTCCCACAATTACCTTACCAAGGGGGCATAGATCCACTCAAGACTAACCTGGATGAAACCTAGTGATATAAGTTCTAAGTTTTTCTTTTGATTCTGAAAGCTAATCACAAAAGAATCAAAATAAATGGTATTGAGGTTTATGAATATATTATGCAATATTCTTCTAGTATAAAATAATCTTTCTATGAGTTCTACTCCAGTCTATTCCTTTTCGATGGCTCTTATGATCTCATTGAGAAAAATAGGGTGATATGTGAGTCTTACATTCCAATAAAGGTTTCATGAGTGAAAGTGAGTTCCCTCAATGCCAATATTATGCTGAATGAAATAAAAACTACCATTGACTCATTTAAGAATGATAAAACACTTGGAATGGATGGATTCCCTACTGAATTTTACAATTCCAAGTAGGAGTGGTTGGATAAAGATGGTCTGGAGGTCTTTAAATAACTCATTTATGGTAACCTCTATTTAGTTAAAAATTGGAGACCAATCACCCTCCTTAATGTATTCTATAGGATTTTGGCAAAGGTTCTAGCAGAGAGACTCTCCTCTCTACTACCCTCTATTGTGTTGGAGACTCAAATTGGATTCATTGAAGGTAGATACATCTTGGATAACTTGGTCACAAGTTGGGAAGGGATGTAGTAGGCCTAGGACTCTAATCAAGATACAGGCATGATTTTTCTTGACTTTGAGAAAGCATACGAAAAAATTGAATGGCCCTTCATTGAGAGAGTGCTAAGAGCCTTTAGTTTCCAAGATAAATTCTATAGAATGATTAATTTTTTATTCAAATATTCTTTATTTATCATTGAAGTTAATGGGAAATTAACTGAATCCTTGGATCTTCAATGATCTACCAAATAAGGATGTCTTCTTACTCCTTTTATTTTTGTTTTGTATGCAAAATCATTGCATTATCTTCTCAAATTCTCTAATATTTGACCACTAGTCAAATAAATCTCTTTTCCTAATGATATAGTCCTTATTGATGTCCTATTTACTAATGACACTAACTTGTTTGTCAAAATGGAGCAAAAAAACTTGATACAAGATGCTACTCGATTGGATATATACTATTCTACCTTTGGGTCCAAAGTGGTAATGCATAAATCATATATGCTAGCATAGAAGGAGCACCCTCCTGATTGGCTATCAAAATTTAGGTGGACATGGAAAAGACCAGATGAAATGGTCAAATATCTGGTATCCCTTTCACACTTACACCTACTTTCAAGCTCATGTGGGAATTTATATTTGACAAAATCAACAAAAAAATTGCAAAGTGGCAACGACATCTACTTTCCTTACTTGGGCAGATTCAAGTCTATCAAAAGGTTCTCTCTTTATATGGTATTTATTATGCCTATTATTGGCTATTTAGCAAATATCAAATTAATATGCTCCATAAGATCATAAGAGACTTCTTATGGTCTGAGGGGAAAGGAGGGAAGAAAAGACATGCACTCTCTTAGCAATTCTAATCAAAGCCAAAAAATATTGGGGGCTTAGGTCTAAAATATATTAGGATACAAGGTATAACCCTAGCTATGAAATGGATCATAAGAGAATTCAAAGGGGATGAGCCCTGGAAAGTAATGGTCAAGAATAATATCTTGAGGGGTTTCTTAAATGAAACCATTTTGGAAAGGATTGAACATTACATCTCTACTCATTAGTCCCTTTGCTATCAAATTGGTTGGTTCACCTATCTTGCTTCCATTTGGTTATCTTTGGATGTTTTTAAACCTTTCATCATAGCTAAGCACATTTTCAATTGGTTTGGTACATGTTAATGTTATAGATTTATATGGTGGAATTTATCTATTCATAAAAGAATAATTACCCTCATCGTGGGTTTTTCTACCTTTGAATGGTTCACTAAGGCTTTGAGGGAGTTCAAGGATCTCCATTCACATTCTGGCTAGGCTTCCTGGTTAGAAATTAGAGTCATATTTCAAATTCCTACCACCCATCACAAAACATTCACTCTTCTTCAAAAATCATTACAGGGGAAGAATAATATTGTCTTCATGGATGAGGAGGGTGAGTTATGGGATAGTTTCAAGTGGATATAAGACCCTATTCTATTTAATTTTTCCACTCATATGTTATACATCAAGCTCTTATTTTCCAAAGTCCCCTACCTCACCCATAACTGCATCTGGTCTATTTATGATCCTCTGAGTGCTTGGTATTTTAGATTTGATGTTATTTGGTAATCTTACCTTAAACAAAAAAAATCCTATTTTTGGTGGTTGTTAATGTATAATAAGTTGGATGTTGGATCTATTTTGAGTAAATATGGTTATGCCCAACCTTTTTTTTCTTTTTGTAGTGAGATTGAAACTATTGAACATGTCTTCTTCACTTTCCCATATTCATCTAACCTATGGAAAAGTTGTCTTAAGTGATGGAATGTGATATTTAACTATGACATTGGTTGGTTAAATATTGATTTTGGTTATTCTTGTGCTAAAGGTAAATTTAATTCCTTCTTATATAAACTTTGGCTTATTTTTTTAACTGAGATTTTATGGTTTTTATGGAAGCAAAGGAAGAGTTATTCCAACACAAGGCTAGGGTGATTAATAACTTCTCAATGGAATTCATCATTCATCTTGTTTCTTTGAAGATTTTCTTTCAACTAAAAGTTTCACAGGTTCAGCTAGAATAGTTTCTAAAAATTGAAATGCTCAAAATTGCCTCTAACTACTTGATTGACTCTGGTGGATACCACAAGCTAAGCCCACACCTAGATTAGAAGATTTTCCATTATTCAAATGCTAAAATAAACATAAATGAGCATGAGTGGGACTGTATTAAGGATTAATATTTTGACCAGTTAGATAACTTTGTGTAGGAATGGATGAATTCTTTAGACTCTGATAAAAATGGGGTGAATAGTTGGTTGTTGGCAAATGAAGATATGGTAAGGGATATGCATAAAGATGGACTGGGCAATTCAATTATTAAAGAAGCAAAGGAATATTTTCCCCCTCTTAACATGAATATTAACTCTTATTCCTTTGAAAATAATGATGTGATAACTTCCCCTCCCCTAAGCTCTATCCTCATGATACAGGATGAAGATGCATAGAAGGATGTCTGGAAGTTAATTTATGATAATGTGAATGTTTTCACTGAGAAATTATAAAATCTTATAGAAAGAGGAGGTTAAGTAGATGTGGAAGATGTCTTGGACTATGTTAGAATGAATAACATGAAAAGTTCGTTGAATAGAGTTTACAAGTATTCCCCATAGTTGTCTGGAAGATAGATCTAGATGGGACATGATGGGAATAAATACTTTGTCGAAGGACCTATTAGCATAGACTCAGATGAAGACTATGAAATATATTGTGCCACTATTAATAAGGTGTTGTATGCTTAAATTCTAATGTGTCACCTTTAGGGTGGTGGTTCTGGGATGTTTCTATGTTATGTTTTATCTTGCTACTATTTGTTGGGCCACCTAGATGGGGCCATTTTTTATATTGTATTGTCAGTTAATATGGTTTGATATGATAGGGGATGCCCCCATAACTAGATACTTTATTTTGATAACTCTATAACTATGTTTCCCATCACTAATGCCCATATTTTTTAATCAAATTTACAGCATAAAAAAATTATAGATTTTCATGTGTTTAAAAAGGTGGAAATAGGTCTACGATTTGAGGCAAACAAAACCCAAAAAAATGAGAAAAACTTATGACTTTTAAAAACTAACTAGGAGTGGAATGATAGATTGTTGGAATGACTAGGTGTGGACTAGTATGCTCCTATAAAATACACCATTTTATTATATAAAATTGATGACTCTAATCCTCTACTCATGGGATCTAAAAATTTCACTCAATTTTTCAAAATACACTGTGCATCACCTAAAGCTTATCCTTCCTTGAAACCTTAATTGGATTACAAAACCTTACAAGAAATTAAAAAATGAGATAGAAAATTAGGAGGCATGCCTCAATCAGACCCCTATTCTTGTAAATTTCATAAACCATCTCTTTATGCAATTCATCAAATAATCGTATGATGTAAGCCATAACCGTTATATGACTTTTCACTATATACAAAATTGGAAATAATGAAACATCAAGACTCTTAACAAAAAAATTATTTTCAAATATAATTATATGATTTTTTTATCTCTTGACCTCTTCATGAAACTTTTTATTTCAACATAATTTTCAATACTCGTTAACTTATCCTATATGCACTAATGCACCTATGTATGTATATACTTATCAAATTCAAATCAAGGTACTATTGGCATGTAATTCAACACAAAAGGGTGGGAAAACTAGAAAAACAAACAAAGATAATGAAGAAATGGTGAGAAGGTTAAAATAACCCATAAAAAGAGGGGACAAGGTCAACTAGGAGTGTATTTCTATTTCCCTAGTCAACTAGGAGCACAATACTATTATGCTCATGAAAAAAATTATAAGACACATAAACTAAATGTAAAAAATAAAAAATAGGAGTGATAGAGAATAAAAAAATAAAATTGAACAAATGAAGCCCAACACAGATAAAACATGCACTAGTTAGATTTGAATCTAGAGTGATAATTAAAACATACACAAGTGCCTTAAATCAATGCAAACCAACATCTAAAACTACGCATAAAAAAAATTTAGGTGTATACATACACATCTTCAATTTTATATTTAAAATATCATTAGTATCATGTGTATACACCTTATTTTTTATTGCTAGCATTTTTGTTTATAGGGCTTGTCAATGCATTAATCCCCCTATTTGTATGTCCTAAGGAGTACATCAAGATCGAGGTGGGATAGTTCATGGTGATTTATGATAGATTCCATATATAGACACCAAAATATGGTTTTAATGTATTATTTTGTGTTAAATTGTATTTATTTTACATATTTTTCTTATGTTACATATTTTGATTTAAATTGGGAACTATGGGCACTCTTACTGACTCCCTTTGGGTGAAATCCACCTTCTCTTGTGCATCCTCCAAATTATGTCAACCTATATTAAACATTCCATTTTTATTGTACATCCTATAGCTTAGACCAACTTATTTTTTAAGTCCCCTTCTTATCCCCATATTATCTTATGTTTTATTCCCCTTATAAGTCAAGTGCACTTGCATTCCCTATTCCCCACTCTTAGGTATTTACTTCTTGGAATTTGGCCTAGGTGTGCATAGTGTATAATTTAATTTAAAATATATTTTATAAAAAAATATTTATAATAGATCCTTTATCAAAAAAAATAAAAAACAAAACATGTATAAAGAATTTATTATTATCGACTAGAATTCATAAGGGTTGGGATATTACACTAGATTACCTATTGGGTTATTATATGAGTATGTTATTTTAAATCCTTTCTCCCTAAAGGGAGTCTGATTAGGGAAGACCCATGAATTTAAAACCCATATTTTACTCTTTTTCAAGGTATAATGGGGAACATGGAGTTGTAAACTTAGAGACTAGAGCATAAAATCACCATAAAGATCCATCGCATTGAAGAAAGATAAAATCTTAAACCTATTTTTTATTTATTGCTCTAGAAATGGGATTAATTATTTAGGTCTCTTTAATTTTTTGGGCATGATTATAGATAGTTAATGTTTATGGTTATATGTGTTTCATTTTTATGTAAAAACATTATCCATTTAAACATATTGGTGAACTTTTAATTTCAAATCCACATTATTAACTACCTTCTTGGTGTCTTGCCATTCTACATTGTTTTTACTCTCCCTAGGTTTTTTAATTTTGATGGATTATTTCCATGTACCTCATTAATATTGGTTCCATTCATTTCCATTCTACATATTTATTACTACCCAAAAGGTGATTTGATAGCTTTCCTTCTTAATAAGTTTTTTCTTTTAAAATTTTTGTTCCTTAAGGGTTTGATTACTTTGTATTTTATTAATTAGTTTCCCTATGTGTGCCTTAATTATATTTTATCATCCTATTTTTTATATCCTATCTATATTTTACAATATAATTATTATTTTTTGCAGTGACCATGTTCATTTTCCCACCACCATTCTTCTTCGTAGCTCACATACAATTATTCCCTTCCACATTACCATTCTTCAGTATCTATGCACCATTATTTAATCCTCTTGGATTTTTCCTACCCCATCCATGTATTTCACTCATCCTCTATTCATCTCCCCAAACCCTACACTTCTTCTCTTTTTTCACCAATTACATGTCTTACTCTAGTTATCTTATTCTTTCTCTACACACCTATGCATCCTTACCAAAAATATATAAATATATTCATATGGATAACATTTACTTATTCCTTCCTCATTAATACATCACTTTTCCTCCTATATTGACACTCATCTCCATCCCACCAAAATTTCATAGAATTTATCCTTCACACATGCATATCCAAATGTCTCTATTAGCTCCCATGCTTCCTATCTCTCCCATGTGTCATTATTTATCTTTTCATGTCCTCATAGTTTTTATATGAATCCATCATGCATATCTTGAGCCTATACATCCTTTTCACCTATCTATGCACTCAGCCAGTACCACCCATGCCTCTACATGATCATGCTTCCTCCCAACTATCAGTTCTCTTGCATGCATTCATGCATATATAACTTATTTTATAAATTATTTATTACAATCATCCATTCAACATAATATTATCAAGTAATATATGTAGCCATGGATATGATTAATATTGGTGTATATATAAAATATTTTTTATTGTAATAATGTGTATATATGTGCTAGACCTAGTGGCGAAAGAGTATGACAAGTTTATGGTGCTTCGATATATACATACATATATGTATGTATATATCAAAGCACCATTATATATATATATATATATATATATATATATATATATATATATATATAATTCATTACATGAATTAGATAATAAAAAAAAACTTGAGACCAATCAAACATCTACTATTTTCTCTCCTCTTTATTTTAGGCTTGTTAAATTTTATATAAATATTAAGTTTGTAGTCTTAACCCTTGTTTTTATGCATTTGATACCAATATTTTTTGCATTAATAGATGAATTCTTTAAGTGCAAAGGTTTATTTAGGTATAAACTTGAGACAGAGGCAGGAGGTCGAATGGCTATGGCTTCACTATTAAAATAAATAAATTAAAAACTTTAAGATCAACTTTTTGATAACCAAGATAGCACTAGTTTAGGGATAGAGCATGCAGTTATTCCTTAGACTCTAGACTCAAGACTCACAAACTAATAATGGCTAATGCATACAATAGCCTATCTATATATAGGAAATGTGGGTCCTACCAAGATTCCTTTTTTTTGGCATTGTCTATCACATCATCCTTTATAACTATATAAAATATGCTTGTCAGCCATAATTTTAAATTTACATTACAATTATGTGAATTCATAGCTAAAAGTGAATTTTGATTTTATAAATAGGTATTATCTGATCCTTCACTAAAATCTATAGATGATGACATTAGAGTAGGGTCTATCAATGATTATGCTTTTGTAAGGATTTTATTATCATTAATAGGATTATATATGCATTTGATCTCAAATTCATGATGTGTATTCCAATATCTTTCTCTATTACCAATTTCATGCCTTGTTATGATATATAAAAATGATTCACATGTGAGTCTTCCTCTGATAATAGTGTTAGCAACTATATCAGTGGGAAATTGAATGTGCTAAGGTATAGTATGTGGACCAAAATATTTTACAAATTGAGAAATAAAATCATTAAATCCCATTCTAATTTTAATTTTCCATGTCTAATGTAGTTTTCTAATGAGGTGAACAAATTACCATGTTTGGAGTTCATTGTCCAATCTCAGAATAGTGATTTTTCCTTCATTATTTATAGCATAAACATGTGTATCTCCAGAGTCTTGTAGGTCTATATAAGTATCTCATGAAAATATTGTATATCTTCCTAACAATCCTTCAGGAATTATCTATTTCTGGATCAAAACATTCAATTCAATAAACTTTGTATTTTTAGTCCTTGTTAAATTAATTCCAAGTGTTGGCTGAAACATTAAAGAAGTAGTAGGGTTTCAACTGATCCAATCATTAATAATATTTTCCTTTCTTGAAATATGATAAATATAACTAAAACTATTAAAATAGAATTTCCACCTATGATATTTATCTCTATCATCTTTCCTACCATGGTCCTTTTCATTGAATGTTAAGAACTTGGTAGAATCAGTTCTAGTAACAAAATGTTTCAGATGCATTAACTTTAATGAAAATTTCAATAAACACTTCTTAATGACATATATCTCCTTATCATAGGAGATCCATTTTATAAATTCTTTAGTAAATACTTCTAAAAAATTCAAAATTTATTCCTTGGAATTTTTAAAATAAAATAAAATTCTACCCCATGCAACATTATATGCATCAGTATATATAATGTATTTTTTAAAGATGGGACATGCAATGTAGGAAAAGAAGTAATCTTCCTTTTTATTTTTTGTACAAAACTACTATATTCAATAAACTAGTAAAAAATTATTTCCTTTCTTTAGAATATCTTGAAGCAGATCTCTATCATTACTAGAATATAGATAGAACATGTTTTCATAATTCAAAAGTTCTAAAAATTCTTGGAGATTTTACTTATTCATTTCATTAGAGAATTCAAAAATATTTTCCCTAATACAATGTTGGAATTTTAAAGCACTATTTTCAATTTCCATTCCTAAGAAGTAACATTTTTCTGACACATTCAAAGCTTAGTACTTGAAAGCACAACTCCTACCTTTTCTACTATATCATAAAATCTTCTTAATTAGAATAAGTGATCATCTATTGTTTTATTAAAAATTAGAATATCATCTATGTACACACAAATAAATTCAAACATTCTTATAAATATTTCATCCACACGAGCCTAGGAATATGTTTGAGAATACATCAATCCAAATGGCATTACAGTCCATTAGAAATGATCAAATAGATGACTGAAAACTATTTTTGGTCTTTCAGACTTTATAGCCCTTATTTAGTAGAAACTAGATTTGCAGTCAAACTGGGATAAACATTTAAACTTTGCTACTTTTAGTTAAAAGTAAGACTAATCCAATATAGGATATGGATATGGTATGTTAATGGCATTCAGATTCCTATAATTTATCACCATTCTTTTATTTCCTCTCTTCTATTCTAATTACTTATTGATGATGAAAGAATACCAATAGAAAGGGGAAGTTAGCTCTGTGAATTTAACCTCTAGTAACTCTTTTAATTTTTTTCCATATTTTCATAATTACAAGTAGGAATAGTAATTACTTTCCATATTTTCATTTTTTTCCCCTCTTGGATTTTGATTTCCATTTTTGGCATCTTCTTTTACATGAATTTATGTGGGCCATCTGAACAGATATTTTCGCTAATCTTTTTCCCTATTTCTTCATTTTTTTCTAAGACAATGTTCAAGTATTAATGTCTCATAATCTTAGGATATTTATCTATTGAATGTGTCAACCTAGGTGCCCTAATTATTTCACCGTTAACTATAGACAGAACCTTATTAGGAGTGTTATTGTATGGGGAGTATGGATTTCTAAAGGTTCCTCCTATGATTACATCAACATGCATATTATTGTGCATAAATAAATCAAAATAAAATGTATTTCCTTGGATGATCATGGCTATTTTATGTTTATACATATTGTAAAAATATATATTAACCTAAACATCCATATATTGATATACGTTATTTCCATGTAGCCTTTCCCAATTATTTATTATAGTACCCTTGGATAAATATAATGAAGCACCAGTATCTATATAAACATATAATAATTTACCATTTATTTATATAGATATGAATTTAACATACCTCCCATAGATATATTTTGTGATTCATAAAATATTTGGCTCTTGAGGTGTTGGCATAATAGTACATATCAACCTATATTTATAAGGGTATTGGACACGAGATTCAATCTCTTTTTCTTATTCTTCATAACTTGGTTCTTTTATTAATGGTTCCTCATATATTTATTCATTTGGAATCTATATGCATTTTTTATGAGCTATCTATTACACATCTTTATTCAAAATCAAAACAATCTTCATAAGGATCTATTTCTTCATCTAGTTCAAATAAAAAATCATTCTCATAAATTATTTATTCCATCCTTCTAGATATGCTAGCTTCCCATGCAAGTTTTGATATCCTTCTTAGAATTAGTTACTCTTTTGGAAATAATAAATTAAACTTATTTATCATCCAATTTTCACTTGGCCTAAATGAATGGCCAAATTGAATAGGCCAAGGATCTATATTTCTTAAAGTTGGTGGCATTTTATGGAAATTAGGTTAACTTCCATATCCTCTTTATCTTTTAGGAGGTCTTGTCTTGCTATTGGATTCATCATATTTATTTATTTTATGAGTCCTATGCATCATTATTTTAGGTTATTTTAGTTCATCTTACAACTAATATAGTTTTTTTTTCATCTTCATTTTCTTGTTCCTGATCTCAATGTTCATCATAATCTTCTTCTTCAATGACAGGATCAAAAATGTCTTATTTATAATAAAGGTCTTCACCTTCATCAACTACATCCCACCACATTATTACTTTGGTATAATATACAAACATAATTAAATTATTTATATAGGAATAATTGGGAAATATGTGACCTAGTTTATTACATATAAGCAAACACCTTTTCCACTAGGTTTTTTAGGGAATTTACATCGATAGAGAAATTGATGGCATAATGTAGGTTCTCTGTAGCACAAGAAGAAGTGTTGATTAAATATAATACACTTAACTATATTTTTATGTTTGTATAAAAATGATGGCAGCTATAAGGTGTTGTTTCTAGGAATTTTAAATAGCTTTAGATGCACGATCTTTTAATATCTTTTGAATCATGACTTTGGTTTCTGGGATAAACTTCATTATTTTCTAGTAGGAAAAATATATAAAATTAGTAAGGATCATTTTATAGACATTAAAATCATTAATATGAATATAATTAACAACCTAATCACATAGGTTATACAGAAAAACATGCAGGAATTGCATTTTTGTGACATCAAATGTATAGGAGTTTACTTCATATGCAAGCCTCCTATATTGAAATGAAAAGGAATAAAATTGAAAAATATCACTCAATTTCATCTTAGCTAATCACTTTTTGACTCTATTTATTTGTCCCCTTGAGGAAGAACAAACTCATTTATCAACATTTGAAAAAGTGTGTGCATATTCTTGAGAGTAAACCCTTTCCTCATGCAATGTGTCAATCATAGAAGTCCACCATGTTAAATTGACACCCCAAAAATTAGTCTTAATACAAACATAACAATACTTTGACCATCTATGTTGGTAACTATACCCAAGGTTTTCCTGGTATTGTACCATGTTGTGAATTAAGTGAGAGGATTAAGCATATCATTTATATTCAAAAACCATGGGTTAATTAAGACTTGAGATCTAATCATCATTGTTAGAGTTGGGACTAAAATTTCATTATATTTAGCTTCTTTCTAAGAAATATCTAGTAAAAATCTCTATCCAAAGTCTATTGACATTATTTCTTGACTAGAAATGGCTAGTGATTGTTGGACCTAAATCATGTGCTTTTCCTTTTCCCTTTCTATTTGGGTTTATTTTTTAGCATTTTCTAGCCAATCAAGTCTATTTTTTAACTGAGATAATTTTTCATCTATATTTGACAACTTATCTCTAATGGATTAGTGGCCATAAATTTTTTATTTGAATATTCTCATATTTTAAAAATTACATGATAAATATGGATCCTAGTCAAAATATAAAGGATATATCTTTGCAAAATGAATTATGGCACCATTTAGATTTTTTTTCAAGAAGTTGTAAATGATTTTATAAATGTCCTATCATGTCATGATGATATAGAAGGTAGTGTGTAGGATTAATATATTAGCGAGTGTTCCCTAAATGCATATATGGAAAAAAATGTTAATCTCAAACAAAGTACAGTAGCACAATATGGATTTATATCTAGACATTTCACTTTTTTTATTGAACATAATGTGGGTGAAAATAATTGTCTTGATGATCCTTATTTGAATGCCAATATTGATAATGATGTGAATTCTAAAAACTCTCAAGATTATTATTGGACTAAAAATTATATTGATTGTGATTTTTAAGCTAAAATTATGAACAATATAGAGATGATATTGAAACTATTAGAACATATTCTATAGAAAACCCTTCTCATATTACTGAGATTATAGACACATTAAAAATATGGTTAGTTGACATCCTACTTGTGTTTTAAAACAATGTTCTAATTTATTCCAGTTTTTATTAAGGTAAAAGGGGGTTTAAGGGACCCTACCCATGTAAAAGAACCAAGCCCATGGTAGCACACAGGCAATAAGAAAACCAAACTACCATGAAACCATGGATCCTAAAGGTACAAACATGGTATAAACACAACATAAAAATAACACACAAACAACCATTGCATAATAGTCGAAAGAACAAGAAATATTAGTTGTTGAAGATTTTCTAGTTCTCATAAGCCTTGGTCCACTCCTCAATAATGCTCTTGAAATTTATATCCATGATTCTATTATTTTTCTCATCCTCATTACAAATGGTGATGCCTTTAAGTTTTTTTTTAGGTCTGACGTCTTCATAAGTGTGACCCTTAATGTTGAGGAACATGGGCAGGCCTTCCATGCCTTGCATAACATTATTAACAATGACCTTGCTAAAACTAACAAGGATAGTCAGCTTATCCCTAAGATATGTGTTCTCCCTTTCAAGGGTGTTAATTATATCTGTGAGGGTATCAATAATGGAAAAAAATTCTACCTCCTTTTCCTTGGTACAAAAGAGTCCATCCATTTGATTAATCTTATTGATTTCTTGCTTCAAGTGAGTATGATCCTTCATGAACCATCTAAGGAATGATTTATGTTTACTTCATCATCCAAATAATCAAGCTTACTTTGGGTCTTGACGTAATCTACCATGGTGTCTAGATCTATAATTACCTATTTATTATAAGGGAGCTCTCCACTCTTGGCTTCAAGCCCATCAAGAATGCCTTGGCTGCTAGACCCAATATGCGTCGCCCTCTCTTTCTGTCAAAGAGTAGACTCTTTAAAAGAGTCATCATGATTGAAATATTTTATGTGGATGTAGGGTTCCATGGGGATGACCATCAAATTCTTATCCTATAGAATAATATTTTTTAATAGAAGACCCTCCTGAACACTAGAAAGAGAAGCCTCATATTGCTTCCTAGGCTTAGGCTTTAAACTATTTCTAAGAACTCTTGAGGAAAGTATAGCAAGAGGAGACTATTTATGACTTTACACATCAACCATGCCTTTAGGAGAATGATGAAGGGCCTCAAAATATATATATATATATAAGTAAAATACCCACTTGATGCAGTGGCTCCTTATTTTTCTTACCCAACTTGACATCCATAATTTACTGCTTCAATGAATGGAGGACATAGAATAGAATACTAATGAAAATTTTATGATAGAGGTAATTCAAGAAAGAAAGATGATAAAAATGGATAACCTTATAACAACCATCAAGGGTCACATGCCTTATCAGATGCTCCATGACCTCATTGAAAGGAGCAAGCAGGTACTCTCTCTTGAATCCCCCTTGAAATTCATAAAGACACTCATCCCCCATAAGGAATTTCACCTTCTCCTACTCAAAATCCTTGGTTAATCTACAGTACATTTTATCTTCAATTTTGAGCCCAGTAACTCTATAGATGAAATCCACTGTTATATCAACTAAAATATTGTGAATGAGGAGAACCCTATTCTTCCAGTTTTTGGAAAATTGATGAGAGAGATACTTATCGATACCACAAATATGATTGATGAAATTTGTGCTATACCTATAGTATGGAGGATATCCCAAATATCTAACTTTTTCCTCATAATTTTAGCAAATAAATGTTCCAATATATTTAAATCCCCTCTCGTGATTGAATGGTAACCAAAAAAACCTTCAAACTCTAAGATTGTTGTGCACCTCCAGAAGGTTGCCTTACAAATGAAACTTATTCTATCTAGAAGCCTTCACAAAATTCTTAGTGGCTCTATTAATATAATGATGAGTGTTGATCATGTCCCTTTTTCAAACATTCATAATGCCATCATTGCTATAAATGTGATAAAGCCTCTACTTACTGAATATGACTACCCCCAATAGATTTATTAATGCTCTTGTCCTTATTAATGATAACATTAATATTATCATGTAGGATATCCATATTGTTTAGATTTAAAAATGACTTGTATCAGACCCTCTAGATGCAAATCAATCTACCAGCATATTGCCTTCACAGTAGGTATGTTGAAACATGATACTCTTGAAACTCCTAATAAAGTGATATATCTCCTTAATGATGTGTGTAATGGAAAATATAACAAACATTTTTCCTATTGATGCAATTTATAATATTGAGAGAATCCCCCTCAACCAAAATACATTGATAGCCTAGATCCAAAGCCACCTAAATACCCCATAAATAAGTTAAGGCTTCTAAGAAATGATTAGTTTAGAAGCCCATACTTCATAAGCAGATAATAAATCCCCTTGATTTTCTTAAAATACACCTCCACCTCCTGAAACATCAAGATTGCCTTTAGATACCCCATAAAAATTTAACTTGATCCACCCAAGAGGGGGAGGTATCCATATAACAGTTTGCCTAAGGACTAGCTTAGGATCCACTTTGGGTCTATTATCCAAGGTGATAAGCCACTCCTTAGAAATGATTTCCTTGGAAGGAGAAAAAGGTTACTTCTTTCCCTAGATGGTGTTCTTGAATTTCTCAGAGAGAAAGGAAAAAATATTGTTGGCCACTCTAAAGAAGGGTTATTTTTGTCATGAAAAAAACTATTGTTACAATCCTTCCATAGTCTCCATATAAGATGAGGGAATGAAAGTATCCATAAAGACTTAAGTTCTAGATTAACAAAAGGGCATGACCAAACTTTCCAAGCAACCAAAAGAGAATGGGGTTGATCCTAACTAATGCATATTTTTTTACACAACATTCCCCAAACTTTGAATGAAAAAGTGCATTCAATGAAAATGTGGAACATAGTTTCAGAGGCATCCTCATAATGAACACATCTATTCACCATAGTAAGTCTTCTTTTACAAATATTATCCATTGTGAGAATCATGTTTTGAACATTTAACCATAAAAAACATTAATCTTTGGAATAATACTTTTGTTCCAAACTTTATCCACTAGATTGACCTCCTCTATTATGGCTCGAAGCATTAAATAACTTGAATTAACTTGGTAATTACCATCTAGTGAATTCTTCTAGATTAACTCATCTCCCCTTTATAAATTAGTGATATGATTGCTTTTGAGGAGGAAATTAATGTCTGAGACCATGGTAGCTATTATGGCATACACATTCATATTCTCAAATGTTTGCAGCTCTTTCTTCCAATACCCACCTAGAAATTATCTACCACCAACTCACCAATTTCACTAGAGATAAGAGGGCCTATTTGGTGCTAAGGTTTAAGAACTTCCAACGGGTGATTCAAAATCCAAAGATCTTTTTAGAATCTAATTTTTTGACATTTACCAGTTTTCATTTGTAGCCTTTTAGGATGTTGTCTCTATTCTTTGAAAAGAAATTCCAAATAAAAGAGCCTTTTATGAAGTTTTCCTTTGATAGGAAATCCATCAGAGGACCATTTTGAAGATATTTAGCATAGATAATATTGGTCAACAGACTAGACTCCTTAAGAAGTCACCAACATAGCTTTGTGGCTAATGCTTTATTCATGATGGAGAGGTTTTTAATGCCCAGTCCTCCAAAGGATTTTAGAAGGCATGCCTTCTTCCAAGCCACTAGATGGAATTTAAACTTGTCTTCCACCCCCATCTATAATAAATGTTTCTAAATTATATTAATTTTATCTTGAATTTTTTTGGGCATTTTAAATAGGGCCATGAGATAAATGGGATGGCTCTGTAAAACACTCTTGAGTAACACCAATTTTCCTACTTAGGAAAGAAGGATGCATTTCCAACTAGAAAGTTTATTTTGATATCTCTCGATGAGTGCGTTCCAAAGCTCCTCTTTCATTTTTCCTTTAAACAAAGGCATGCCTAAATAGGTTGAGGGCAGGTCCTTGATCTAGAAATTAAGAATACAATAAATTTTGATCTAGTAAGGTTTGAAAGTATTGATAAAAATAAGGAGTTGTTGGTGAAGTTAACTAATTGATTTGAAGCATTAGAATATTAGACAAGAATAAATTTTAATTCCTTTGCCTTTCTCATCGAATCCATAGACATAATGATCATATCATAATTAAATTATTTATGAAGGGATGCTTGAACATTGGATGCTAATTTTAAACATTTTTAAACATCATCCTAAGAGCTACTAGAAGGTTCCTACTCAGAGACTCCGACAGGATAATGAATAAAAAAGGAGACAAGGGATCACCCTATCTAATACCATGTTTAATCCCAAATAAAATATCTATGAAACCATTGATGATGATGGAGAACATGGCTAAGGATATGTAGTTATGAATTAGGAATATGATATGCTTATGAAAGACAAATTTTTATAACACCATATCCAAGAAACCCCAATCCACTCTATCATAAGCTTTAACCATATCAATTTTGAAAACCATAATGAATAAAAAAGGAGACAAGGGATCACCCTATCTAATACCATGTTTAATCCCAAATAAAATAGCTATGAAACCATTGATGATGATGGAGAACATAGCTAAGGATATGTAGTTATGAATTAGGAATATGATATGCTTATGAAAGACAAATTTTTATAATACCATATCCAAGAAACCCCAATCCACTCTGTCATAAGCTTTAACCATATCAATTTTGAAAACCATAACTTTTTTTTACTTTCTTCCATGGAATGAATAGTCTCATGCATGATAATTATACCATCTTAAATTTGTCTCAACATAACCCCCTTGATTGATAGAAATAAGTTTATTCATTAAAGGTTGAATTCTCATAGCCAAGATTTTAGTAAAAATCTTATAGATAGAGTTACACATGCTGATGGGCCTGAAGTCTTTGAAGCTCAAGGCCCCAATTTTATTTAGAATGAGGTAAATGAAGGTGTTGTTGAGTTTACTAAGGATATTACCTAAATAAAATAATTCCTTTGTAACTGCCCAAAGGTCCTATTTGATGATATCCTAGTAATTTTGAAAAAATCCCATCTGAAACCTATCTAGACCTGGTGTTTTTTCCTTATTCATTATGAAAACCATGGCCTTTATTTCCTTTTTAGTGACATGCTTAATCAAGGTATTATTTTCAAATTGAGTTATTAAGGTAGGAACATGTTGTACAAAATCCTTAGCCAAGTTCCTATCAAGCTTAGTTTCTCTACAAAGAGTTCTTTGAAATAGCTAACAGCTCTTTATTTTAAGTTGACGAGATAAAAATTCAAGGAACCATCATCATCTGCAATTTTTTTAATCTTATTATGGCTTATGTTCTTGAGTGTGACTAGATGAAACAATTTAGTATTGCGATCTCCCTCCTTCAGCCAAGTATCTCAAGATTTTTGTCTCCAAAAAGTTTCTTCTTGGTTGAGGATAGAGTAATACTCAACCAAAAGAATTTTCTCCTGGTGAAGATTTTGTGCCTTTAGGCCATAAGAGCTAATAGAGTCTTCAATTTGTTGCAACTCAGATCTAATTTAATCTTTATGCTAGAAGATATTGTCAAATACCTCCTGATTCCAAAATCAAATTTCTTTCTTGAGCTTTTTCACTTCTGAGTGAGTTTAAACATAGTTGATCCAAGAACCTCCAAGCTCCACCATTATTTTATTTTGTCTATCAACTCTAGGTGAGAAAAACACATGGGTTTAAACTTGAAAGGGGATTGCTAGGTTTTGAATCTAGTAAGAACATCGAGAACTAAAGGATTATGAACAAATCCTATTTTAGAAAGTGAGGATAAGCAAAAATCTTAAGAGAAAAAATAATCAGAATAAATGAGAACATGACCAAGGTAGGTTTGAATAAAGCTATTTCCCAACCTCTTATTAGACCAGGTGAAAGGGGAAACTCTAAGCTCAAAGTCAAATAACCCATTGAGACTAATGAACTCAACCAAGTCCTCCAAGCTATCTGAGTGATATTATACTCATTTTTTTTCCCACACAAATAGGGGTGTTAAAATCACCAACCAACATCCACTTGATGTTTTCAAATAATACTTTGAAGGTGGCCAAATCATGCCAAAGTTTTATGTGAGCTACAGTCGAATTAGAAGCATAAATATTTAAAAAAATCCAAGAATCATCCTGATCATTATTAGAAAATAGAATGGCTAAATGATGCTTATTTTCCACCAGAACTTCACCATTCACCTTCTTGTCATTCCAAAAGGTTGCAATACCTCTAAAGGCTCCCTTAGAGCCCCACTAGTGACCATTGCCTCCTTTTAGAGTTGATTTTTGGTTTCATTAAGAACAATGATGGCCATTTTGGTTTCTTGAATGGCTAGAATAGTCAGTTGGTTATTATTAATAAGATCCCTAAACACTCTATGTTGGTTGATGTGGTTCAAACCCCTAATATTCCAAGTCAAAATCTTCATAATTATAGTTTATTTTGCTGCCTAGTAGATTCTCTTGATGGTTTCATCTCTAGCATGGCTTGAGTACCATTAGCAATCTCATTTTCTATTTGATTATTTCTAGTGACAACCATGGGGCATCTTCCTTTTTTGTTCTTATGACCTTTATTTTCCTATAGTTTAGACCCCTTATATGGGATTTCCAATTTATTCTAGTTATTTCCCTTATTCTCTTTAATTATTGTTCTTTCAAATGTGCTTAATGATTGTGTGACTTCAAATGTATCACCTAAACAAAAAAATTTAACCACTTCCATACCTAAGCCTACTAGGGTTCATATAGAATATTCTAATGATGAACTCCTTCATACTAAAACTATAACAACTCAATAAATAGTCACTACAATTGGTTTAATAGGTGAATTATAATGAAAATTTCAACTTTTTTCTTATGGCTCCCTCGATCCCAATGTCAGGGTTGATTATCATGTTATATTAATAAACCCCATAATTTGTGAGGTTATAAGTTTTCCTATTCCACATGGTTTTATCATGTTTAAGATTAATTTATTTAATGGATGTGTATATTTTTATAATAACTTCAAGAACTTTTATGCTTCTCTTAGAAATTATGCTCATCATGACACATTATTACTTAATATTTTTCCAAGAAGCTTGGTATACTATACATTAGACTAGTTTTATACCTTAACGAGTAGATACATACATTCCTTTCATATGTTATAAGAGGATTTCTTAACACATTTCATTACTAACAAAATTTTCATAAGAATATTCATGTTTATTTCCTTTGATTCAGAGTTAGAATGCATATGTTAATTTAACAACCATAGGATTTGGAAATTTAACACATGTTTAGTAAAAGTATTTCACCGCTTCTTAAGGAAAAAGTGTTTTCAATGAATATATATATTTTAACAACATTTTTCATGAGGTTAAGACTCAAGTTTGAGCTCTTACACACCCATCTACTTACATATGAGATGTGATTTAAAGATTTCCACCATCCAGTAAAATTTAAGTCTTAGTGTTCAAAATAATGGCCATGTGTTACAAGTGAACAATATTACAAGACTGGTAAATAATATAATGTAACCACAAAATAACCTGGTACCTTATCTTAGATAATATAGGTGTTTTACTAAATTTATTAATAGTCCATGTATAATTTTGAATAATCTACTTAATTCTAACATGAATACTTTGCCACCCATCAATAAATGTGGTGTAAATTTGTATTGTGAGTATCATGTCATTCAAAAAATAGATGTTTCAAATTAAATTAAATAATTCAATACCTTATCAACTATATTGATATTGAAATCATAGATACACTAACTAAAACACCTAGTCGTAAGTGTCAATCTATCAGTGCCCAAAAGATGCCTAAAAATAAACCTTAGTATGAAATAAAATGGTTAGCTAAGAAAAAAGTGAAACAAGACTAAATATAAACACCAATGATGGTAATGAACCAACCATTATATTATTTTTTTCAAGGTAAGTCAAACTCAACACTACATATCAATTCACCAAAGACACTAATTTTGATAATGGTCACTTGTTAAATTTGCATCCTATGTATGATAGTGGAAATTTATATACTTCCAAATGTACAATCTATTATTATTAGGACTTTCTCACATAATTGGTTAGTTCTAATATATTGTGTGTTGAAATGATTCATTTATTTACATAGAATATAATGACTCTCATAGTATTAAAAAATTAGAATGGGACCTATAGTATATACATATGATCACATATTCACAATTGGCTTAGGGGGATTTTGGAGTAAATTTATTACAATTTTCTTATATTTTTTACTTATAATTCACTTGAATATTCCTTTTATTAACTTATAATATTCATTTATTTCATGTTTCTCAAATATTTCATTAGCCACTTGGATTTTATTTTCTAACCTTTTGGATTATTCCTTTCTATTCATGAGATTTTATTTCTTGATATTTCATTCACATACTTTGTTTTACGTATGTTCAATTTATTTAATTAATTAATTTTCAATTTTTTACTTTAGTTTCCATGTATCATTGTATCCCTAATTCACCATGATCTATATCAAGTATTTACTAAGGATAAATTACTCCTAGGTGCTCCCATATATTGACTATGCCATGTCCATAATATGGCATATCATCATTGTGCTTAGATTTATCATATATTTCCCACCATGGGTCATGTTATTATAATATTTACATTGATTATGTCCTAGTCATAATGGGGCATGTAATTATTTTTCGAAGGTTATTATAATATTTCCCACAAAGGGGAATGATACTTACCAACTACATGTGTGCTTACATTGATTATATATAGAATATATTGGATCATTCTATTGCAATGCTTCATTGTTCATATTTGTGTAAACTATGTTTCCCTACTTTTTACCATGCATATATTAGGTCGTAATATTATTTTCCTTTATTTATTATATATGTATCATTAGGGACATGATACTTCTACATGTATATGGATTATAAACTACTAATGTGGAGCACAACATTACCACACTTCATTTATTATATCTTGTCCACATTGGGGCATGCCTTTATTGCACCTCATTTATTTATTTATTTGCACATGGTGCATACCATTTTCATGATTCATTAATTGTCTCTTGTTCTCAATATGTAATACCATTGCTTATGAGTCATAAATTATTTACTATATGGGGGAAACATGTTTGTACACCTATATCAATTTTCTATCACCTATATAATGGAATACTATCATTATTTTTCATTATTTGTATATTTATAATTTTGGGCATGATACCCATGTGGGTGATACCTTATCATGTTGATTTAACTACAACTTATCAATGCTATGAAATACTATTGTTTATGTCTACACATATTTTATATAGCTTATCTTGGGGAATGTATTTGTTATGATTCAGTACGAACATTTAGTTTATAATAGGGCATACTTTATTTGTATTCACATTTATTATTCTTTCCTTCTTGGGGGGAATCAAATATTATTTTCCTTATAGTGATTACACTAACCCATACAAAGACAACTCATTTATTTTATACATATATCGTGCATACCTTGTCCATACATGAGCGACCCATTTCTTAGATATCTATGTTGCTCATACCCTATCCATACATTAAAAACACCACTATGTATTCCATTACCTCCACTTAAAAAATATTAATTTAATGATTTAATTAAGACATAATTTCATTATTATATCTTACTTAGACCTCCATAGATCAGACTCCCTCGAGTCATATATGCACTTTCATGATGAAATATTTATTTATTGACTAAAACTTCCTTGGGTTATATTCTCTTGAGCCATAGATGTACTTAAAATGATGTTATATTTATATATGATAAAAAACATGTGATAAATTTTATTCAATGATGATGCCATTTTACAATTATACTTTATATCACTTTTATAATTTTATATGTTACAAATGGTACATGTAATCTAATTCTTCTTAGACAAGTGATATGTGTTTTCATCCCACAACTAAAAAGGGGTGAATGTGATCTAATTATTATATATTTAGATAAAATATGGTACACATTAATCACACTACATACATTTCCCTTCACATAGTAGGAGGTGGTCAATAACCATAATACAACTATTTTCCCTACAGGTGGTCAACAAGACACACTAAACCTTTTTGTCCTAAAGGTAGTAACATGACACACTACAAATATTTCACCTATGGGAGGTAAAAAATACATACTATAGTTACTTTATCCTACTTGGAGGGATTATCTACATACAAATTAGATTCTAAAAAGATGGAGGATGAGTTTGCATATCATCAAGTATATTCTTTCCTAGTTTTATTTTCACTAATTAATTTCAAATTTTTCTTTATCATCAATTTTTATACATATGATCTACTTTTAAGTGTTTTATTTATGTCTTAAAATACTCAAGTAATACATATTGTATCAAGGATGCTTACTCTAGGACATCATATTATGGCATGGTGGTTTATAGTGGCAATTAGGATGCTCATTCAAATTATGAGGAGATAGGATTTATTTTATTTTTTAGGTCAAATGAGATGGATTATATGATAAGGTAACCTCTCACCTCATTTTTAATTTCATATAATTATCATTTCCTATATCAACTCAAAAAAATATTACATGTTTTGGCCTCAACATCTTGTTTTAGCCTTATAGGTACACTTGTTTTATTTACTTTGATATGTATGCACATACACACATCAAAGTGATACATTATGTAGACACTTAAAAATTGTCTTATAGAATCATTTACTATTGAATTAGTATGTTTGGATTGTGTCACATGTTTAGGTTTAAATTGGGCATTATAAGCCCTCTGGATAACTTACATTGGGTAAAATTTACCTTCTATCTATCATCATATAACTTACATAAGACTTTTTTTTTTTTTTTAAAAAAAACCATTGTACATCCTCTGGATTATACCAACTTAATTATAATTCCCCTTCTCATACTCATCTTATCCTATAATTTATCCCCCCTATGTCAAGTTCACTTGTATTCCCCCTTCCCTATTTTAGGTCCTTACCTTGTGGAAGTCAAATTAGGTGTGCATAATGTCTATTTTATTTTTAAAAATCTCTTAGAAATAAATATTGTCTAGTAGATAATTTATCAAATGAGAATATAAAAAATACATCTAGAGAGAATATACTATTGTCAAATAGAATTTATATTGGTTGAGATATTACATTGGAAAGTTTGATGGATTATTATATACGTATGTCATTTTATAATACTTGCTCCCTAAAAGGGGTTTGATTGATGCAAGATGCCAAATCCAAACACTACTTTTTACCATTTTTTGAAGTATATCAAGGAGAATGGAGCTACAAACTAGGGACTAAGTCACTATGGAGATAGATCATGATGGAAAATAAATAAATTCTTAAACCTTTTTGTTATTTATTTGTATGAAAATTGAATAATTAGGTATGTTTTTATTATTTTATGAATGATATTACCTAGTTAAACATATATGGTTATATATTTTCCATTTCGATGTACAACCAATTTACATTAAATCATATTGGTGATCCCATAATTTCAAACTTGCACCCACCTTATATGTGTCTTTCCATTCCAAATTATTTTTACCGTCCTCAAGCTTTTACTTTTGGTGACTTGTTTTCATACATCTCCTTAGGGTCAAATTTTATTCATTGCCTTTATGCATATTTATTATTGGCCCAAAATATGACTAAGTGACCTTGCTTTCTTAGATATTTAATTTTTTATTTTATTTTTCCTTTTCCAAAGTGAATCCAACGTAAGTATCATATCCTTATATTCATTTTTAATACTTTGTTGGTTACATTATATTGGTATGTTTATGTCTTACATGCTTAGATTAGTATATTTTTATCCTTACATTCTCTACATATTTATGTACACCTCATGGTTACCATCTAATATCACCTTTACAACCCTCAGTCTAGATACCTCATGATTATTGCCTAAAGGAATTTTAATATTTATTATTTACACCTCTTGGTTACCATCTAATGACATCCTATATCTATTTAAACCCAAACTTACTATTGTTTGTATATATTCACCTTTTATATCCTTTACAACCTCTTTTCTCATGACCCTTGTGTATATCCCCTAGTCACTTTATGTACTAGCATCTTATATGTGTGTTGAATTTATTATGGTCTTCTATATTTTCTTATTTTATATGTTCCTTATTGTGTTGATCATTTTAGGATTATATGTTTTCTGGCGAACCTGACATGAATATTCACCCAATGTTGTGTTTAGACATATTAACATTTTATTTTTTAAAGCTTTCTTTTTATCATTTTTTGAAACATAACTTGATCACCAAATTTATTTTCCTTTTATTCCTTTATTAGTCCTAAAGTGTATCTTCCCATTACTACAATGAAGTATGTCAACAACACTCAAGAGGAAACCACTGAAGGTTTATATTTATCTCAAGTATTCACTCTCAATAAATATTATGCTATGACAATGATCAATACAAAGGAAAACAATCACACTCATACCAACTCAATGGTAAATAATATCCAAATCCAATTTAAAAAATATATATATTATTACCTCATGAAAAGTTTGAATCTAAGGGTGAGGAAGATGATTATTTTGAACTTACTCTCAAAATTCAAACTTTTATATCCATCAATCCCCAACATGTGTGAAATTCGCATGATGAAACCCAAACTCTCATGTTCTATAATCCTTACCACACCCCATTTAAATCCATCTTTAAGTCAAGAACTAGGGAAACTCAGGTCATGACTTGCCTCATCCCATCTCCTTCCATAGCTACAACCATGGCTAATGATACCTTTATTAGTGCCCCTAAAGTTGATAAAACCCCCAATCAAACTACTTAAGAAAATCAATCAACCCAAAATGCTTCAATCAATCCTACTAATATGATCTTTCAAGTCTTAGACTAAATGACTCACATGAAAAAAATCTAGTGTTAATCAATTCATTCAAATGGAAAACTAACTCTTGAAAATGTCTTACTAACCTCAAAAAATTTAGTGGATAATGTCAAATTAATTTCCCCCTCCCAACCTTAAGGATAATCTTGGGAACCTAATCTTGCAAACCACCCATTTAAAAAAATGTCCCTCAAAACTTGTAAAATAAACCCATAACAATTTAGTTATATCCATGGACATTGGAGGAACCACTTATAATGGATGCATCAACCCCAATGTGTATATTGAGGCCTTTGGTAATTGTTGTGCCCAACACACCCCATTTCAAAAATTATTTGAATAGAAACCCATTTTAGCCTAAAAGGATCTAGTTGTAATGAGTATATCATCTATTAGTATTCAGCGGTTCTCAATAGGAAGGAATTTCCCAAACTCCTTATGCCCATATTCCTTGTTAATAATATGTTTGTCTTAATGTTAATATCAATTTCCATTATCCTGGTTATCTAAGTTTTCATTATTTATTTTATTCAAGTTACCCTATTAATGGATTTTGGAAGTTTTATTGAATGTAGGATTTCCAAATTTATGCGAGAGATTACAAATTAAAATTCCTAAGTTTCAAACTTAGGGAATTTTAAACTCTATAGGTTTTTCATTCCTCATATGAGTCTTTAGCACATTCCTACCTTCGTCACTTTTGTTCGGTGCACAAGTACCTTGCAAATTTTTCCTATCAAAAATTTTATCTATTATATAAATCAGTGCCATGCAGATAACCCACAACTATTTGAACACTTCAAAAAATTTAAAACAATTTTGGGTAAGTAGGAAATTGAGATGTTTCCAGGGGTCACAATCTCACTCACCCGATTACTGATAGGATCAAATTTTCAATATAAAGAAATTTTGAGTGAGTAGAGCAGTGACAATCATCCATATGTCATAATCCTATGTGCCTACTACTATCAAAACATTCCAAAAGTTTCTAATTCTTCTGGGAAAGTAGAGAAGCAAGAGTCCTCCACGTGTTATATTCCTACTCACCCAAAGCCTACATAAAAAATTAAAGAATGGTATGACACTTTTAGGCAAGCAGATAAGTGTTAGTTGTCCACATGTCACAAACTTGCTCACTCATAACATGTACAAAAATGAAGGATGGTATAATACTTCTGGGCAAGTGGAGCACCATGATGTTACTAAGTGTCACCATCCTACAATCCTGAAGAAATAATATCCAAGGGGAAAGATAGAAGGGAATTGAGGAAGCAACGAGGAAGCAAAAAAATTCCACACACCCCTAACATGACATGGTTGTTGGGTAATATAGATGTAATACTACTAAAAGAAGCAGGAAGTTGACAAGTGTCAAATGAAAGGTGACAAAACACTCAAGGCTAATCAAGGAAAAACTACCTGATAGCAGATATAATAAATGATGCATCACAAAACAAATTCAAAATATGAAAATAGACAAAAACAAAAGGGATCCATGTCCATTGAAGCTATTAATTTGTATGAATTGGCCAACTAAATGCATTCAATTCATAGAACTAACAGATCTAAAAGGTAGTGTATGCAATTAACCTAGTCAATAGTAATCATATTAACATAAAATTAATAGTGATAAGTGAAAAATTGAGCTCTATCCTAATTAAATAATATTCACATAGTTATAGAGAACTAGAGCTTAAGTGTAATGTAATGGCTTCCACTTCAAAGCTACCACCTCCCCCCTCTGCATATTCCATTATAGGGTTTGATTAATACATAGATACAAATTTTGATAAAGTGGCTCTCCATCATGACTTCAAGCACTACTTGACTATATGGGAGAAAGTTGAAGGAGTGGAGCCTTATCACTTTGAGGAGAAACTATCAACCTTCACATAAAGATACAATTAAGACATAGTATCAATCAAATCAGTGGGCTTACATGACATGGTGGAAAAACTAGAGGTAATACCCTATATTAACATAGTTTATGATTTGTTTACAATTGGCCAATTTTATATCAAAAATATACATTATCGTTAGATCAACACACATGTGTCCTATGTTAATGGGCATGCCTTCAATAAATATTTCTAACTACCTTACCCAAAGGCAAATTATATCCAAGCCTAGGTTGACCAATGGATGTCTGAAAATAGTGTAACCAATAATTTTTTAGAAACCAATAATTAGATGGAGAAGAATGGATTTCATAGAATATAGCCTGTTGAAGATCCATGCTCTAGGGAAGCACTAGATGGCCCTTGTATCATAGAGAAGCACCATCTTATGA
Source organism: Torreya grandis (assembly GCA_037957365.1). NCBI lineage: Eukaryota > Viridiplantae > Streptophyta > Pinopsida > Cupressales > Taxaceae > Torreya > Torreya grandis. The sequence goes on along the minus strand of JARHVA010004959.1, from coordinate 879,469 downwards.
ATAATATGGTATAGCCAAGGGGGTTAGTGGAAAACTATTGAATGATTGGAGATAATGATGAGTCATTTAAATAGCCCTATTATATAGTGGCCATCTAATTTGGAATAGGCATGAAAATAGTTGAAAGGGAAGTTTGGTCAGCAAATATGTGAGATAGAGCATCAGCCACAATTTTATCCTTACCCTTCTTATAAGTGATCTCATAGTCATGACCCATGAGTTTGATGACCCATTTCTATTTTTATGGGGTGAATATCCATTGTTTCAAGAAACATTTTAGAATCTAATGATCAATTTTTATGCAAAAATTATTTCCTAGCAGGTATGGTCATCACTTCTATACTGCATGCAAAATGGCCATCATTTCCCTCTCATAAGTAGAGAGTACTAAATTATTGCCAAAAAGGGATTTGATGGTGAATTCAATGGGGCATCCTTCAAGAATATCACTAAGTCCATTATTGTAAGCATCACTCTTGATAGTGAAGGTATTGGCAAAATCTAGCATAGCTAGAATAGGTGTAGTACACATAACTAGTTTCAATTTTTCAAATGCACACTCAGTAGCTTGTGTCCAGGTAAAATAATCCTTTTTCAACATAGCTATTAGTGAAGTTGTAATATTCTCATAATTATTGAAAAAGTTTTGATAGTATCCAGTCAGCCCCAAAACCCAAGGAGGCTCTTGAGTATTTGAGGATGTGGCCAATTTGTCAGGGTAGATATTTTTTTAAGATCCACCTGAACCCCTTGAGTTAACACAATATGCCCTAGAAACCCCACTCATCCTCACCAAAAGTTTATTTAGACTATTTTGCACAAATATGATGGTTAGATATAAGTTTTAATGTGAGTTCCAGATGTTGGAGATGCTCAGACCATGTTTTACTATAGATGGGTATATCATCGAAGAAGACCAAAATGAATTTCCATAGGTGGGGCTGAAATATTTTATTCATCAATGCCTAGAATGTTGAAGTAACATTAGTGAGGCCAAAAGGAATCACCAAAAACTCATAATGGCCATCATATGTGCAAAAATTTATCTTAGGGATATCATGCTCATGAAGTCAAATCTAGTGATATATAGAGCAGAGATCCAACTTGGAGAAAAAATGAGTGCCATGAAGCTCATCAAGAAATTTATCAATAATAGGGATCAAGAACTTATCCTTGATTTTGAGGTGAGTAATTTCATGAAAATCAATTCATAGGCACCATGACCCATCTTTTTTTGAACAAAGATAACTAGGGAAGATTATGGGCTAGTACTAGGGTGAATAATGCCTTGCTTTAGTAAGTCTCAAATGAGCATCTTAATCTTATTCTGTTGCTGAAATGGGTAGTGATAAGGACTAATGTTAGGAGGAACACTTCAAGGAAGGAGCTGAATATGATGGTACTTTGGTCATGAAGGTGGCAATCCTATTGGTTTGACAAAGACATGTACATACCTTTGTAAAATGGTTTGTAAATCAAAAGGAGTGGTGAAAACTATTTATGTTTGCATTTAAATGGAATGGAGCTAGGTAATCACATCATGTGAATTATTCTGAAGAAGCTTTTCCATGTAATGTGAATTGATAATGCTAAGAGATCTTGGTTGTAAGCCTTTCAATGTGTGTTTTTTCCCATTATCTAAAAATTGCATCCAAAGTTCAGTAAAATCCCATAAGATGGGTCCAAGTGTGTGTAACCACTGGGCTCCTAAATCAACATCACATCCACATAAGGGAAAAGCAAACATGGTAGAGCACAAGTTATAATCTCTAATAGAGATAAACATATTATGACACTCCTTTTTTCAAGGTAATGTGCCCCCATTGGCAATTATGACTTCAAATTTGGAGCAAGGATGGATAAAATAATCAACCTATTTGGTGATCTGAGGGTCAATGAAGTTATGAGTGCTACTCGAATCAATGAGTATTATGAGAGGGAGCTTTTTGAAGTAAGCCCTGACCTGCATGGTTTGTGGGGTAGTGACTTTTGCTAAGGCATGGACAAAGATATCTAGTTGGTATTCTTGAGAAGTAGGTTCCATAATTGGTTGAGCTTCTTTTGGATCATATGTTGGATCTTGAACATCTTCTCAATCTTCAGTTGTAGGTGGAGAGTCCACATCCAATAGGTAGAGATTTTACTCAACACAACGATGTCCCAGAGTTAATTTATCATCATAGTTATAACATAGTCCTTTTTCTCTATGAGCTTGCATCTTTGCTTCAGTCAAACACTTGATAGGAGTGGTTCTAGGAGCTGACATTATTTGAGATCATTATGGAGTTGTATTTTTTAAAGGAAAAAAATTGGATTTAAATCACTACTAAGCTACGATCTTGTCCACTACCAACTTATCCAACCCTAAGGATTTCATCATCATGTTGGGTCAAAACATTTTGACCTCAGATCAAATTACATCTTTCAGACCACTAACAATGCAACTCTTAAAGACATCATCAAACAATCCCTCTATGTGATTGGCTAGTTTTTCAAATTCTATTTGATATTCTCTCATGGTTCCTATTTGGCACAGTTTAGTGAGTGCTCTAGTGAAGTCATCAAAAGTATTAGGGCCAAACCATTGTAAAACAAGGGTGCAAAAATCAATCCATATGGGTTCATCATGAACATTAATATACCAATGATACCATTGAAGGGCTTCAAGTTCCAAGTGAAATCATGCAAGAGGGACCTTGTTGGAGTCAAAAATATTATATAGACTAAAATATTATTCTACCTAATAGATCCATCCAGTTAGATGTGTATTATTAAATCAAGGAAAATTAAGCTTTGACCCACAATAATTTTTAAAATAAGAAAATTCAGTGTCTGAAGAAGACTCTGGATGTTGTTTGTTGTTCATGGTGGTATGTTGAAGATTGAGGCCGAGAATTTTTTCATCAAGATATTTAAGGTGGGTTTTAAAGGCAAAAATTTCATCCTCCATGTTTTTTTCTTCTATTTGGGTTACTACCATGACTTGAATAATAGATTTTTTTGTAATGGATAGGAAAACTAGAGTTAAGACATGTTTAGTAAGGAAATTTTTGAATTTGGGAAAAAATAGAAGGGGTAAAGGGGCTTTTAATAAAATTTTTGCATAGTGGTAGTATGATTGACAAAGGCAAAGGCAATTTTAGGAGTGAAAATGGAAAAAACTAGAAAATTGGTCAAAGAGGGATAAAAGAGTAGAATGAGACGATGAACATCGTGGAAAATTTTTTAGGCAAACAAACAAAAATTGTAAAAGTCAAATTGTAAAACTTGAAAAAAGAGAAAATTGATATTTAGAGGAATTGGGAGTGGAATTGGGATACGATACTCAAGAAATAAAATGTAGGAAATATAATTTCAAGTGTCCAGATAAATTTTGAGTATCAACGGGGCTATAAATGGAGATATATTGCAAAAAAATGAAGAAAAAAATTACTATATATATATATATATATATATATATATATATATATATATATATATATATATAATGTTTCCTATTTTCTATTTTTTATCTTGAAAAGTCCTTTGAGGGTCTCTACAAATGGTTTGTGGATTTTGGTTACTATCAAATATCTATCTACAAGTCCTCTAACAATTTTTGGATACTCTATTGATTAATTTTTTTGAGTCTACTAAAAAAAAATTGAAATAGTTAGAAATGGGCCTCGAGTTTCAATGGTTACCTAAGGGTTTTAAAAATATCACTCTAGCCACCAATATCATCTAAGTGAGTACTGCTCTCCAAAATAATTTTGTCCATAGATTTATCTCTTAGCGACAACTCTTGGTTTTCCTCACATATGAGAACTACTCCAATCGGGAAGGGGCCAGTATCGGTTTCACTGGTAGGTCTTCTCAATGGGCCAGCTACTTTGGAGTTCTGTGGTACTCCTCATAATTAGTTTTAGGGCTTGCACCCAAGCACTTCCCATAGTTGTATGGTCAGGTTTTTACCCTGATCTGAAATAGATTATTATGTTATAGAAAAATGAATTATGCATTAAAACATACTTAATTCTAAAAAACTATTTAAATGAATTATGCAGAAGAATAGAGTGAAGACTTTCTAAAGAAAAAATTATGGCCTTAGAAAGCACTCTGATACTAGATGATAGGATCCTCTTGTAACAAATTAATGAAAAAGCATGAAATAATAGATTTATAACATTTGTAAAAACACTAAAGAAATATATTTATTGCAAACCACTTCGAGGGGATAACCTCTTTTGAGTAAGCTCAATACAATAAATTCATGGATGCCTTCATTAGCCTCAACACTTACATATATATGAATTCTAATCTAAGCAACTGCTACTTCCCATAAATGTGGGATAAAACAAAATGCTCATGGGATGACTTACAAAGCATATGCATCCATAGCAACTACTAAACTAATAAAGTAAAGAGAAGAGATATCACAAGTTCATAATGAATTCTTAAGTTTTAGACTTAGGGAATTTTGAACTCTACAAGTTTTTCATTCCTCATATGAGTCTTTAGCACATTCTTACCTTCATCACTTTTATTCAATGCACAATTGCCTTGCAAATTTTGCCTATTAAAACTTTTATCTATTAGAGAAATTAGTGCCACATAGTGATAACCCACCACTATTCAAACACTTAAAAACTTTTAAAACACTCTTGGGTAAGCAGGACACTGGGATGTTTCCAAGTGTCACAATCTCACTCACCCAGTGATTGATAGGATCATAGTTTTATTATAAATAAATTTCAAGTGAGTAGATCAGTGATAGTCATCCATATGTCATAATCCCACATGTCTACTACTATCAAAACATTCCAAAAGTTTCCAAGTCTTCTTGGAAAGCAGAGAAGTGAGATTCCTCCATGTGTTATATTCTTACTCACCTAGAGCCTATATAAAAATGAAAGAATGGTATGACACTTTCAAGCAAGTAGATAAGAGTTAATTGTCCACATTTCATAAATCTACTCACTCATAATCTACACAAAAATGAAGGATGGTATAATAATTTTGGGTAAGTGGAACACCAAGATGTTGCTAAGTGTCACCATCCTGTAAGCCTAAAGCAATAAAATCCAAGGGGTAAGATAGAAGGGAATTGAGGAAGCAACGAGGAAGCAAAAAAATTCCATGCACCCCTAACATGACATGATGGTTAGGTAATATAGAGCTAAGGAGTAACTCTCAACCTTCATGCAAAGATACAATTAAGACATAATATCAATCAAATTAGTGGGCTTATATGACATGGTGGAAAAACTAGAGGTAATTCCATATATTAACATAGTTTATGATTTGTTTACAAATGGCAAATTTTATAAAAAAAATCTACATTGTCATTAGATCAGCAAACCTATGTCCTATGTTAATGGGCATGCCTTCAATAAATATTTATAACTCCCTTACCCAAAGTCAAATTATAACTAAGATCTAGTTGACCAATGGATGTCTTCAAATAGTGTAACCAATAAGTTTTAGGAATGGGCGAGTGACAAAACCACCTTTAGGGTCAAATGACTCATCTCTGCCATCTCGATTTCCACTTCCAAGCCAGGAATCAAGATTGCCATGGCATTGTTAAATATAATTTAATGGTTTCCCAAGTATAGCCTACATCAATAAGGTTTATATTACCCTTCTATAACCATCCTCACCTCCACCAAGGTCATTTCCATTGGGGAAATCATCAGTGCTAATTTGATCCACCAAGTTAGTAGCTCAGATAATTAGTTAAATGGTAATTTTTATATGATGTCTTATCTAGTGGATGTTATAACTGGAATAGTCCACTCAGATTTCAAAGAACACTTGGGACCCTCCCATAAATATCCCAAGAATATAATTTTTGATGAATTCAATATTATTCACATCCACATATTCAAGAAGAACATGACCAAGATAAAAGAGACATTCTATCTGATGGTATATCAATTCATTTATGAGGATATGCCAAGATTGATTGACTATGTTAGAAAAATAATTGGAATGATTGATAGCTATTGGATTTTCCTATACTACATAATCATCATAGTAAATGTAACAAAGGCCCTCCCTATGTATCTTCCTTGGTTTTTACTAGATAAGGTGGTAGAATAAGAAATTACAGCTTAATTAGAAGATTCTTTAGATGTCAATGTAAGGAATACCAAACAAAGAGCAATCCACCCAATTCCTATCAGCATTGGTCAAATTCAATATACCATATGGGAACGTTTACACCTATTGGATAGGACTAAAACATCCTATGGTTTCAAATGGGCACCCTATATGCAATAGGATCCAAGGAAAAGGGTCAAGAACCACCTAGATAGAATCAGAACTAGGGTGAAAATTAATTATGACCATGTGTCATCTCCACATGATGAGGTGTTCCTAAATGTTTTAAATGATATAGAATTTCATACTAGGATGAACAAGGTAAATATGTCAATGGTGGTGGACAAACATATTTAGTAAATCTAAATACCACTAAGGAGGATGATCGAATAATTGAGAAATATCATTGGGATTCAAATACCCCTTTAGGACCCCTCTCACAAGATGGAATTCAAGGACAAGAGTAGGTTGGTCCATCTAGACAAGCTTCTATAGGGAGTGAATAAGGAATCACCCAAGGGCCCCCTCAACATCCCATCTCAGTGTTCACCATTATAACAACCACCACAGTGTCCACTCCCCATCACCCAATTTCCACTACATCAAGTACTTCAATCATAGCTTAACCTTGTGGACCACTTTTTATGTTTATTTTTCCTCCACTCACTATATCACAATAGGTGAGTATCCCATCTTTCTCCTCCTAGTTTTTATTTTGGTTCCATTTCCATCTCCAGTCCAAACCATTGCATCATCACCTCCATCAACTTCTCCACCCCATACACTGATGCATCCTTCCCCAGGTTCCCCTCCAATAACCTCTAGTGTCATTACCTCGTCACCACCCACTACCCCTCTAGTTTCACCAACATCTACTTCCCCCTTTTTAATGGAAACTACTACTCCTATTAGGCCCCCTTTTGTGTACCACAAAAAGTATAAAGTTCCTTCAATTTCTCCCCAAGCACTCCAATAAAGGGAACCTCAAAGGAGATCTCAAGAGAAGAAAATAATAAAAGAAAAGTATCTAAGGAATCAAAATTGCTATAAATCTCAGACACTGAGTAAAAAGAGAATGGTCCATAGAGGAAGAATAGGAGGACAAGATAGAGACATAATTGTCTGAAACCATTAGTGAGACCACAAAAAGTGACCCTAATGATGAATGGTTATCAAAGGAATATCAATCAAGAGACACTAAAGTTTGAAGACTAGTTTAGTGTTAATTGAGTTATTACAGATTCTATGTAAAGATAATGATATGAAGCAGAGTCTAAATGCCTAGCTTCAACACAAGGGCAATCTATGAGTATATCTCTAGCATCAGTAGCTCCTAGAATAATAGTGGTATCTACAATAATAATTTCAAAACATATTACTACACAAGGGGTGAGTACACAAGCTTCTCATTCCTCATCTATTACAATAATTTCTTCTATCTTAGTTATTTCTAAAGTAGTTATTCCTCATGCTTTAGATTCTTTGACCCAAAAAAATAAGGCCCAGGCAACTACAAGGCTAATTTTGTATATACCAAAATCAACCCCCATAATTCAAGTTGTGACACCTCCCAACCAAACTTTAAAAGGACCTATTGGGGATACTCATAAATCTATAATTGATTATTTACAAATCTTACTCAATACCCCTCCTAATTATTCATTATTTGTTGCCTCTAACCCTTAGTCCTCTAGACTCAATAAATAGGTTCACTTTAAAAATATAGTTTCCTCTTCCATCTTTGATTCCCCAATCACTCCTCCCCAACCATCTACACAATTGTACCTTCCAATTGGCTAGGCAGCCTAGGTAGGGTCTACCATGGTTACATCAACAAAGGGGTTAGAAAAAGGAAAGTTGATGATTGATAAAGTGGTCCCAAAGAAGGTCACTAGGTGGAGGAGGGATATTACCCATTTTCCCCAACTATAAACATATTTTCTTCATCCCATGTTTCCCTCTAAGTAGTCTCCATCTTCCAATCTTACAAAATAGACAGAACCTTCACAACAATTAGTAGCATTGAATACTACTAAATAGACCTAGAAGATGAAATAAGTAGAGGCAAGCAGGTGGGACTTGGTCATTATGGAGAAGCCCATAGTCAAGTTCTATTTTTAAAATGAAACTAATACTATGAGGTAGATTAAAATAAAAACCATAATGGTTGAAGGGTAATAGGTGGAGTTGGAGTAAAGAGAAGATGTGTTCCAGTTAACTAAAAAATGTATAACTCTCCCCTTAAAATTGGGAATTCATATGGAATACCCCTATACTTTTTTAGACTCTATAGGGTGAGTAATAAAGGAGATGTTTAGGGGATATGATCAATCTATGGAGGCACTATAGGAAAGTAACACCATTCAGCCTCCAAAGGACCTCATAGGCAGTGTGCAGGGAGTAGCCCAGAAGCTATATGATGTCCTCCAATTAATAAGAGATGCAAATAAATAATCACAACCTAAATGGGGGCATGTCTCATCCAATGTAGAGGACATGAAGATGTAGGAAAATATTTATTTTCTAGGTTGGGTAGTTAGGGACAAATCCTAAATTCATCTAAACCTAATAACTACCACGAATGATGCATGGGCCCAAAACTATGTGGATGATATAATAGATATCTTGATTGAATGGCATTAGGAGATGAAAAATATAGTAAGTTAATTCAGTAGTTATAAATGGAAATCCATCACAATTCTAGAGGAAATGAGAGTTAATGGTGTACTTAACCAAAGTGGAGAATTGGTCCTTAAGACCATCTTTAAAGACCACCCCCAAATAGTAATAAATACTTTTAGAGCAGAGGTCGAGGTCATAATGTATAAGGTCCATGATGACCTACAATAATTGATAAGTTTTGATATAACTACAATCCTTGATATATAGATTCTTTATTTGGAGATCAGTGCTACATTGAAAGTACACAAAATTAATGGACAAACTCCCCCAACTCTTCAAGAGGCCCTTGTTGGACTTTAGGATGATCAGGATAGACTTTTAGATGATTCATGCTCTCTACTTACAAATCCAAGTAAGTAGGCTTCTCAGGCCACATCATATACACCATCTATCTCGACTACACTAGCATCTTCAATAGTTGGGTCTGTCATTATAATAACTTTAACTACAGCAATAGTGATAACTACCAGTACCCAAGCATGATCACAAGTGTAACTACCTCCTCATAATCATCTTCTTTTGTTATCTTCTACTAGCATTTTAAACCACAAGCTTGTTGTAATAGACTTATTATCTCTTGTAAGTTGTTGGCAACATATTTTATTGTGTGTTATACCCACCCCTTCATGAGATAATTTTGAATGGGATGTAAACTTTGAAAATGGCTTCAGTGATGAGGTGCCCCTATCCCAAGCCTATATATACATGTATCTCCCACATTAAAAAAGGAGTACAAATTTTGATACTCAATATAGATAGAGACATTATGGTTGTTCTAAAAATCTCTATTGCATGACTCATTTTTTCTTTTTCATGTCTATGTTATAGTGTTTATGCATTTTGATCTAACCAATAACTTAGTCATTCTTGATATATGCAATAGTAGTTTCAAGTACATTTGATTGATTAATAAGGTTTTATCAATTGGAATGTGTAGTAGTAATTTAGGTTGATAGATCTTGTTTTATGGTAACAAGATAGCTAAGTTACTCATTGGAATTTATGTAAAGATTCCATTTGATGCAACTTCCTAGATTAATAAATAGTTATTCAAATATGCTCTTTGGTATTAACTATAATATTGAAATTAAGATATGTTACAATAGTCTTGATAATAAAAAACATTTAGTTAATATCTCGAAGTTAACTACATCATATCCCTCAAACCTCTTCATTGTGTTTGTTAGATCTATGTACTAAAGTAGCAATATAAAATAATTAGTTCTTTGGCATTTGTCATTGTTTTGAAGCTAGTTAGAAAGGATTCATGTTCTTTGTTTGTAAACCTTCTTTTTTTATTTGCCTTTCCCTTTTTTTTAGGGTCTATTTGAATTTTTCCCACTTTAGGATAAATCCATCTCCATTACCATTCCTTTTAACCAAAGTAGGTCTAAGATATGTATCCATATATAAACCATCAAGGTTAATAGTTGCATTGCTCATAGTTATTCCATCACTAGTCATTTCAAGACCCAATACCTGTAACTTGTGCCCTAGGGTGAATTTATCCTTCATTGAGATTCAAAAATGTTAGAGGTTACCTCATAAATTTTGTATAGTGTGTATAAAACCCAGGAAAACATAATCTGGCACTAAAAGGAGGCATGTTTTCATTATCTAGACTTAAAGATCTATTGAGTTGCACTAGATAAACCCAAAATATTAATGAGGTTTGCCTCTGGTAATAACTTGCTACATCCACCATTGCATACCCATAGAAAATTTAGGTCAGACAAAGGTGCTTTGAGAAAACCCTGAGCTCAATCAGATTCCACAAATGGATGACCACTCCCAATGCCAATAGCTCAGCCTTGGTTAATGGTTAATGTCTTTAATATTCTAGGGGATGTTCATAATCTACCCAAAAATCTTGAGAAATACTTTCCTACCTTTTCTCCCTCCAGTGGTACGACCACTAAAGAACATGTGAAAGATTTTAGGACTACTTTAGGAATATTAAATGTAGTCCTTGAGTATGTAGCTTGTTAGTTCTTCCCTTTTATGCTAAAATATGTCAACTATGATTGGTTTATTAATATCATCGAAGGCTCAATCAGATCTTAGACTGATTACTAGACCACCTTTTTAGGACAATTTTTCCAAGTCACTAGCCCTAGTATTTTGTACCAACTCTTTGTTAGCATGAAAAGTGAACGTAATGAACTGATAACAGCATTTAATACAAGATTATATAAAATGTATATCTAGATAGATAATGCATATAATCCAAATGTTGTACTAGCTCTTAAGATGTACAAAAATGTTCTATATCCCATAATTGCAGTGTTTATACATAGGGTAGTCAGTGTTGTAGACTTGACCCAGGCATATGTCAAAGCTATAGAGGTTGAAAAACAAATGAACCCTTAGTCACAATGCTTGTCAAGACCAAATTCTTATCAATCCTATCTAATGTTAAATCCAATCTGAAACTCTAATCAAAACACTATGGCTCATAATCAGACCTATACCCATAAGTGGTTTCCCCTATCCCACATTGCACCTAACAAGAGTCTAGGTTTTTTGAATAATCCAGTCCAAAAAACTAATCTTCATGGAAGTCAAGCTTAAGTTCCATTCAATACTTCCACTACCCAAGGCATTGTTGTCGATTCCAATAAGGCTAAGATAGACTCCATTCAAAGGATGTTACATAAGTTAAGTAATGAATTATTGACTATGTAGAAGCATATAGTAAATATTAGTAGCTAGAACACTAGTCAAATATTTCGTTACCAAAGATACAACAGTCACTTCAATAGATAAGGTAACAATAATGAGCAACCATCTAACAATATTCTAAAGATGAACATCTTAGAGGCATCTTTGCCCAACTGGTGTAGAATTCACAACACATCCAAGCATGGAGAATTGGATTGTGAATAATTATGTGCATCCTTTGAAATATTTTAGAGAGAAATGGATAGACAATATATACTACAAAATGTGCTTAATACATCTCCTTTTGATGCTTCAAGTCATTCTAGCATGGTAATGGTCTTTGAGACCTACGACATTCCATTCCCTATAGAAAATGAGAATGGGATCAAAGATAACATAGATGAGATCCATGCATTCTAGTAGCTTCAAAGGAATAACTATAATCTAAGTAAAAAATATCCTCTCACTACTTTTACACCTCACAAAAACAACACTACTACTCCATAGAATCCAAGGATCAACAACAATCCACCTCCTCCTCTCAAGGAAAAGGATCAGCCATTGCCTATAGAATCACAAAGCAAAGGAGGATACAAAATTGCAAAAGATGTGAAAAATATAAAAGATAACATAAATTTATTGGAAACACAATCATTAAGGGGGGGATGAATCAGTGAGCTCTTTAAAACAATCATTCAATCCTCATTAATCAATCATTGAGCAATCATTATATAAACAATGTCAAACCATCAAAGTAACATAGAAACCATACCTGAGCATACAACATAATAACACTAGATGTAGGTAGGAAAACCTAAATATGGAATAAAACCCACTAAAATATAGCTTGAACAACTTGTCCTATAAGACCATGACTCAAATTTAGTTGAGCACCAACCCCTAAATTTATCAAGCACCAACTTGCTAGGAGGATATAACCCCTTTCTTGATCAAGAACCCACTCAATAAACACTTTGAAACTATACACCTTTCTTTTATTACCCTCTCACAACTGATGATGGTCTTCTTTTTCTCTATCACACTCAAATTTGCCTCTCACAAAAGCAAAAATTATCCTTTACCTTCTTCGCTCAATTAGCCCTTCTATAGCTTGAAACTATCATGAAATAACTCATAAAACCCTATATATTTCTATGATTATTTCATATCAATTATTTTATATGTTTCACCACATGTGTAAGCTCACATAATCTTCTTTTTCTTTGCTTCACATCTACACACACTCAACTAGCCAATTAGGCATATTAGGCCTTATTCTTATACCAATCACTAGTTTACTATTTGCTCCCTTTCATTAAACATAATATATATTCATCACATTAATATGTGATATGGATTTATATCCATCCTTACCTCTTTTATCTTCCCCTCATAATAGTCATATATTCAATTCATTCGCTCATTACTCCACTCACCCAAATAGGCCTAACTAGCCTTGTATTAATACAAGTTACTTGCTCTCACATACCTTGGTCAAACATACAATATTTCACACTTGTATTACCATTAAAATATGTCTTATAAAATTTTTATAACATGAATCAACTAATCCATTATGTCACCCATGGCTTAATAGGTTGTATTCCTTCTTTAGGTCTCATAGAGATCTAATCTCATTAGGCCAATTTAGCATACGTTACCATTTGATCTCCTTAGAGTACATTCAAAAAGTTAAAATAGTAGGAAAATATCATATTCCACTTGCACATACCAATACTGATCTCATCACAGCTTTATAACTCTTTTTAGCTCAAACTACTACTTGGAGCACACCATTAGTAATATTCATATTAGGTATGTGCACACTCAGAAAGTATGTCATGAATAATTGAAGTGTGAACACAAATTTTACAAGAAACCATGGAAAAAAATATTACATATAGAATCATTATGAACTCAATCTCATCACCATGTGAATTATTCCTCACAACCCAAGCCAAAAGTACTCAAACCCTTATCTGCAAGTATCCCACTCAGAACTACCAATAAGCTTCAAAACATAGTCATGAAGGATTTGGATTATATTACTTGTAATGGCACTTTTTAAACACTATATATGCATGTATAAGATCCAATTTCATCTCTATAACATCACAACATGTTTGTTATAGCTCTTCTCAGCACATAATGGTTCAGGGATAACTCTTCACTTAGCTTACTCAAGTCTGCTAATACACCTCATAAACCAGTCATGCATTCTTGGACTCCAACACTTGAAATGTCACTACCCATGAATTATAATGCATAAAAATTAAGTAATAATATATTTAAAACACAATAATATTCTTTAATCACTTCCAAACTGGTCATAATGACTCAGGAACACCAATTTCACTAACATACATAAAAATGCTAGAATTCTTAAAAACATATACCTGATGAATGTTGTTTTCAGCTCCTATAAGGAAAATTATAATTCTTATTATGCACATTAATAGTTCTTATATTACTTATATAAAATTCTCCAATAGATATATCACAAGTTCTAGTGAAAACTATTGGTCTTGCAAACCAATTTGTTGACCCTCTCTCCCACAGTCCTTACACAGCCAGACAAGCCATTTTGGATTTAAGGTTATAACCTCTTATATTTACTTCCAATATTATGATAAGAATGGATAATTTATTTAATTCCTAAATAACAACAACATATTATTTGGATTATTAAGCTAAAAGGAGATACCTTCCAACTCATCACTCCCACTTACTCAGGTTTGCGAGTTTACCTTCAAACACAATCATGGTGACATTGAATTCCAATAGATATATAGACAAACTCAAATAATCTTTATGTATGAACATGATCCTTAGAGATATTCAGGTCATCTCAAAACACAAAAAAATTAAGGTCTAATGACATATAGATCAATCTTTGAACCTCTATGTATACAGATCTTACTGAGCAAGACAAATCAACTTTGAGAGCAAATTTTTGCTATATAAGAGGATCTCCAAAACTTATAATCATAATGATAATTCATTACTAGTATTTATAAACATCTTCATGAAATTATATTCAACCCTATTCCATGACAACACTTCCCTAATCTCATTCCCACTTTTGCCTAATTTTTTTCATTGTCTGAACCATTAGGCTTTTTAGTGATAGGTCAACTTGCATGACCGATTTAGTAGATCTAAGGTCTATAAACTAATAAAAAACCACCATTAACATGAAATAAAAGTCTCAAAATTTGTCCTCCAATTATTTGCCTACTTTGACTTGGTCAACTCTATCTGTTACACCAAATTTCTAAGAAATAAGAACTTTTTTGTGCGGTCCACTCACTCACCTAACAAATTAATCATACTTGGAGGTGCCTAGGAGATTATAATGCATGTTAAAATTATAAAAATAGTTTATCTAATCCATTATAATCTATTTCCATCAAGATCTTCCATATCAGGTCACTATGAGGGTCTTAGACCAATTTCCATTCTTAACATTTGTTCATAAAGATCTACCCCTAAAACCAACTCATAATGCTTAAAAATCATTACTATGAAATTTTTCCATCTCTCCCTAAGATATTTATTCCCATGAAATATTCACACATGTCAATAAGCATCAAAAAGTGTCTCTCATGCTTGGAAACCTTTACTTTGCATACTCTAGAGACCTCAAAACAACATTTCAAGCTTTCTTCTTGAAACCATGACCTCATATAGCATGAACACACTTGACACAAAATTTTAAACCTTTATACATACTCACATTTACAATATTTCCTTGTAAAATGATCTCATGCCTCAATTGGCCACCATCTCTCTCTTTGCTCTATAGGCTTTTGACTTACAAGTCATAATAGGCCTTGAAACTGACCTTCTATCCACTGTTCATGCACTCTCCACCTTAATCACATGCTCAATTACCTTCTTAAATTATATAAAATTAATTATCATCCTTCATAGGTCTTGACAACACCTCATGACCGGCATTAGGTCAGACATAGTCTATAACTAATCTAGTTTCATACTAGGTCTATAGGTCTTACCCTTGTAGACTTACTATGAAAAAATCATGATTGTTACAATGCCTCATATGAATAGTTAAACAACATATTATTTCTCTATGTATCCATCTCACTAGACCATCATACTCCTTCATGCACAAGACTAGACATCCTATGCATGAGCCTTCTCAAGTCTCTTGCTCTTGACATCTTCAAACCATTACTAGGATTCTTAACTCATATTTCTCAAATAATGGCCTATATATATTCATAATGACCATGACCACACTCATTTTCTTCTTCTAATCACTAAACTCTTCCAAGTTACCAAGCTCATACCTTCTCACAAGGTCTCTGCATGCATCCTGCACTTGGCACCACATAACATCATCATTTTTGACATCAATAAACTTGACATCAATGAGCATGCACAAAATCTCATGATATCAATGACAAAACTCTATTTACATTAATGACAACACCTCAAAAATATCCCCCTTTATCATTGATGGCAACCACCTTTAGAAACATTGATGGAAACCACTCTTACAAATACTTTTAGAACTTTCTCTCCTTGTTTATGAATTATCTTCCCCCCTTTAACATTAATTACAAAGTGGACTATGGGTCTAGGAAGATTTATATAACCATGCTCCCCTTATCTCCATGTGTACCTCCTTTAAATGAATTCAAAACTCAAAAACACTCATGCAACTGCTGAAAACCCATTTTATCACATTGAGATTTCTTGATGTCATAGAGATGGATAATACCCATCCTCATTTATTTTCTCAAGCATTCATCATGCCCTCAGTCCTATCAACAACATCCAATATGTTTCTATGTCTTTGTATACCTTCTTGGCACTATACATCTATTCTAGGAACAGGATTGTCTCCCCCTAAGTTGATGCTTTTTCTTAAGAACACTTGATGACCAACCATCTTTAGCAACTCTCATAAACTAATCAACTACACACTTTTCACCACATATATCTTCTCAATATGAATCCATTTTGACTACAATATCATGCTTTTACTAATATAAAAATGTCTCTAATGCTTCATATACATGCTCAAGCATCCTCTAATATCCTCTTATGCCTTGGTGCATTCTTTCAACACTTTACTATCATGATCGACATCTCACTCTTATGTCATATAATAATTCTCATGATTGAACAATGTCAACCATCCTTATACAACCTTATCTCACCATGTAACCAAGCTTATGCCTTTCATACAAAATCTTTTCATGATATGCCTATGCTTATGTTACTTAATAACTTGTCCTTAACGATCTATCTTACATTACTTTTGAAGGTTTTTACACCTGAGTCTTAAGACCATACAATGCACCACAACTTCTTATATACCTAGGCTCACTCACTTCACCATGCTACCTTCACATACCTTCTTAAAATGCCTAAGACAAGACTTTATAAGACACCTTGATTCTTTGACTTGTTTTATACATGTTATGACCTCAATACAACATCAATCAAGAAGATATGAGAAACTTGGACCTGTAATTTTCTCTCACATAACAATCACTACATACTTTAATGATCATAAGCTTGTCATAATGTATAATTCTAACTGGCCTTGGTCATCTAGACACTAATTGTAGAATTAGGGACTCCCATTTAGATCAAACATACATCACTTAATGCAATAACTCAATAAAGAAGTATCATATAACCATGCTCTCAACATGTCTTCATACTTTCTTTACATACAATATATGTCAAGGCTTAATAAGTATCCACCATGCTTACACTTATAAATGAGTGTCTCCATGAAGCCTAATGGATTCTCCCCTTCCATGGGGCATGAGAATAACATAAGTTTAGGAGATTCCTAAATATCCATTTTCTAATAATATTGAAAAATATTCAATATATTTCTAGACTTGACTATCAACTTAGGCTTGACTTTTGATTTGGCTTCTACATAATCCTTATGAGCTGAAAAAGAAAATTTTTGACATTCTTTCAAATCTGACTTATGTCCTACATTAGAAAATAACTAACCTTGGTTTATGATTTGATCATGACTGACCTTGTCATCCTTCTTCTCTGTCAACCCTGCTAGTACCATCATTCTTTGGTAGACCATCATTACAATCAAGATAAACATTGTCATCATCATAATTCAAGCATGTGATTCTTAGGATCACCTTTAGGTTGTTAGGCCTATCTCAAAAAGACCAGGCTTTGATACTAAATGTTGGAAGCATAATCATTAAGAGAGTGGGGGAGGTGAATAAGTGATATATTTACAATAATCATTCAATCTTCATTAATCAATCATTAAGTAATCATTATATAAGTAATGTCAAACCATCAAATCAACATAAAAAACATACATGAGAATACAACACAATAACACCATATGTAGGTGGGAAAACATAAAGTAGGAATAAAACTCACTAAAACACAATTTGGATAACTTGTCCTATAAGATAGTGAATCAAATTTAGTTGAGCACCAACCCAATAAAGAGCACCAACCCCTAAATTTATCAAACACCAACTTACTAGGAGGCTACAACCCCCTTGTTGATCAAGCACCCACTAAATCAACACCCTAAAATTTTCCACCTTGATATTTTTTCCTTATAACAATTGATGATGGTCTTCTTTTTCTCTATCACACTAAAATCTGCCTCTAACACAAGAAAAAATTGTCATTTACCTTCTTAGCTCAATTAGCCCTTCTATAGATTGAAATTATCATAAAATCACTCATAAAACCCTATAGATTTATATTAATAATTCATATCATTTGTTTTATATGTTTCACCACCTATTTAATCTCACACAATCCTATTTTTATTCACTTCACATCTACACACACTCAGTTAGCCAATTAGGCCAATTAGGCCTTATTCTTATACCAATCACTAGTTCATTATTTGCTCCATTTAATTAAACATCATAGATATTCTTCACATTAATATGTGGTACGTATTTATATCCATACTTACTTATCCAATCTTCTCCTCAGAATAGTTAGATATATAATTCATTCGCTCATTACTCCACTCACAAAAATAGGCCTAACTAGACTTGTATTAATATAAGTTACTTGCTCTCACATATCTTGGTCATTCATACACTATTTCACAATTATATTACCATTAAAATAGGTCTTATAACATTTTTAAAACATGAATAAACTAATCCATTAGTTTGGCCATAGCTTAACAGGTCGTATTCCTTCTTTAGGTCTCATGGAGACCTAATCTCATTAGGCCTACTTTGCATGTGTTACCCTTTGAAATTTTTTGAGTACATTAAAAAATTTAACACAATAGTAACACATAATATTTCACCTAAATATACCCCTAATGATCTCGCCATATATTCATAAATCATTTTATCTCAAACTATTGTTTAGAGCACACCATTAGTATTGTTCATATTAGGTCTATGTACACTCAGAAAGTCTGTCATGAATAACTGAAGCATGGACAAAACTTTGAAAAAAAATCATGGAAAAAAATATTACATATATAATTATCATGATCTAAATTTCATCATCATGTTCATTAATCCTCAAAACTCAAGACAAAATTACTCAAACCCTTCTCTGCAAGTAGCCCACTCAAAACTACCAATAAGCTTCAAAACATAATCATAAAGCATTAGGATTCTATTAATTTTAATGAAAATTTTCAACACTAAATATTCATGTATAAGATCCCATGTAATCTCTATAAAATCACCACATTCTTGGTATATCTATGATTAGGATATGATGGTTCAAAAATAACTCTTCACTAAACTTACTCAAGTCTGCCAATACACCTCAAAAACTAGTCATACATTCTTGGAACTCCAACACATGGAATGGAAATATCCATGAATAATAATTAATCAAAATGATAAAATTATATTTTTAAAATTACATCATATTCTTTAATCACTTCCAATCTGGGCATAATGACTTAGGAACACCAATTTCACTAACATACAAAAAATTGCCATAATCCTTAAAAACATAGTCCTGATGAATGTTATTTTTAGATCCTATAAGGACACCTAAAAGACTTATTATGCACATTAATAGTTATTAATATACCTATATAACATCCTCCAATAGATATATCATAATTTATAGTGGAAAGTATTGGTCTTACAAACCAATTTGTTGACCTTCTCTCCCATAATCCTTACATAGCCAAACAAGCCATTTTGGCTTCAAGGTTCCAAAATATTATATTGACTTCCAAGATTATAAAAAAATTGATAGGTTATTAAATTCATAAAAAATAACAACACATTCTTTGGATTCTTAATATAAGGGTAGAGACCTTCCAACTCATCACTCCCACTTACTCAGGTCTACTAGTTTACCTTCAAACACAGTCATGGTGACTTTGCATTATAAAAATTATATAGATACATTAAAATACTATTGATGTATGAAAATTATCCTTTGAGATATGTATGTCATATCCAAACATAACAAAATTAAGGTCTAATGTAAAATATTAGACATGTAGATCAATCTCTAAACCTCTCTATATATAGACCTTACTAAGAAAGATAAATCAAATTTGAGAGCAAATTTTTTATATATACAAGGATATCCAAAACTTATAATCATCATGAACATGAATTACCAGTCTTGAAAAACATCTTCATGAAATTTTATTCAACCTTAGTCCATGAGAACACTTCCCTAATCTCATTCCCACTTCTGCCTAGTTTTTCTCACTGTCTACACCGTTAGGATTTTTAGAGATAGGTCAACTTGCATGATTGATTTAAAATATATGAGGTTATTAACCTGAAATAAAAGTCTCAAACTTATCCTCCAATTATTTTCATACTTCAACTTTGTCAACTTTGTCTATGACACCAAATTTCTGACAAATGAGCTTTTTTGTGGGGTCCACTCACTCACCTAATAAACTAATCATACCTAGAGATGCTTGGGAGAGTATAATACATGTTTAAATTATAAAACTAGGTCATCCATTCCATTCTAAGCCATTTCCATCAAGATATTCCATATTGGATCACTATGAGGGTTTCAGACCCATTTCCATTCTTAACATTTATTCATAAAGCTCCACCCCTAAAACCAACTCCTAATTCTTTAAAATCATTGTTAGGAACTTTTCCATCCCTACCTATGAGATTATCTTCCAATTTAATAGTCACACATGCCAATAAGCATTAAAAAGTGTCTCTCAGGTTTGGAAACCTTTACTCTGCATACTCTAGAGACCTCAAAACAACATTTCAAGATTTCTTATTCAAACCATGAGCTCATACATCATGAACACACTTGACACAAAATTTCAAACATTTATCCATACTCACATTTCAATCTCTCCTTATAAAATTTATCTCATGCCTCAATTTTCCACCATCTCTCTCTTTGTTCTTTACGCTTTGGACATGCAAGTCATAATGGGCCTTGAAATTGACCTTCTATCCACTATTCATGCAATCTCCACCTTACTCACATTCTAAAGTAACTTATCACATGATCTAACATTTCTTATCATCCTTCATATGTCTTGACATCACCTCATGACCCCCATTAGATTAGACAAAGTCTATAATTAGTCTAGTTGCATACTAGGTATGTAGGTCTTACCCATGTAGGCTTATTTTGAGACACTCATTAGTTATCCAATGCCTCATATGAATGCTTAAACAACCTCATACAACCTCTAATGGCTCTATGTATCCATGTCACTACACCAACATGCTCTTTCATACACAAGACTAGACATCTTATGCATGAGCCTTCTCAAGTCTCTTATTCTTGACATCTTCAAACCATTACTAGGCTTCTCAAGTCATATTTATCAAAAAATGGATTGTATATATTCATAATGACCATGAACACACTCATTGGCTTCTTATAATCACTACACTATTCCAAGTTACCATGCTCATACCTTCTCACAAGGTTTCTTCATGCCATCCTTCACTAGGCACCTCATGACATCATCAACTTTGACATCAATCAACTTGAAATCAATGACCATACACAATATTCTCATGATATCAATGACAACACTCTATTAACATCAATGACAACACCTCAACAAACTTTTCATGAGTTAACCTATATCACTGAGAAAAAGGAGTTGTTACTCAAAGCCTTGACCATGATATCCTTTGTAGTTGATGGGTCAAAGACTATGCACACAAATGCAATGATTTATAAAGACAAGACAAAGGTCCCACCCATTTTATTGATGGAAAGAATGTTTATAAAGAACATACATAATTATCTTGTAGACTTTAGAGTTTTGACCAATGTAATGCCTACATTTGTGTACAAAAAATTGGGACTGACCAATGTTGATGGCTTACTTTCAAAATCTTAAAATCAACTAAATCATGTTATAAAACGAAGGTAGATATTTGAATAATTATGGAAATACAATGTATGCTTAAATCCAAAAAAATGTGTACTTGGGGTATCTTTGGGAAAGTTATTAGGTTATATCATATCTTATAGAGGAATATAATTAGACCCAAAGAATGTCAAAGTGATTATATACATTCCACCACCAAAATGATTTAAACAATTGTGATGTTTACAAGGAAAAATTCAAGCAACAAGATGTTTTCTAGTGTCGTTAGCAAATATGACACAACCTTTCATGTGCTTACTAAATAAAGATACAAATTTTTAATGGGATGCAAATTAAAAACAATCTTTTGATGCAATAAAATAATATCTGCTTAGTCCACCTATTTGCATGCATCAAACACCGGATAGGCCTTTGTTAAAATACATTTTACCACAAATTATTTCTTATGGACTTTATTAAAAAAATAAGACAATTATCATAGAGAATGGAAAATATATTATGTTATTTTAACACTAGTAGATTATAAAATAAATTTAAATGCTATGGAAAGTCTATATATATCCCTTGTTTTTGTTGCACAAAATGTTTTGCACTATATGCTTAATAATGAGACACATGTCATCACAAAATTGGATCTATTATAATTTATTATGTCAAAACCACATTTGTCAAGACATATTTATAAATAGGTAATGTTACTCATGGGGTTAGACTTAAATTTAATATCTCAAAAAAATATAAAGGACAAGTAATTTCTAATCAATTAGCTACAACACCATTATTTGACACATTACCAATCAACAATGTTTTCATTGGTGATCTTGCTATATATCATATTGATGATGATACTTAGACTATGTACTTTGATTGATCCAAATGTTTTGTAGGTGTTGGAGCTAATATATTTTCCATTACTTCTTAGGGCCAACATATGTCATTTACATATCACCTAGGGTTTTATGTACACATAATATTGCAATATATGAGGCATTAATATTTGGACTATAAACCACACACACATTATAAATAAGATATATTTGAGAATATGGGGATCTCAACTTGTAGTTAATCAAGTTTTGGATATTTATCAAGTAAAAGAAGTGACATTAATCCCATATAAGGAAATGGGACAATGATTACAAGAATACTTTGATACATTTTCAATTAAAAGAATACCACATAAGTAAAATCAACACAGAGATGCTATGGTTAGTGAAAATTATATGATTCCTTTTGACATCATGATGATCACATAACTTTTAATATATAAAAAATAAAACACTCATAAGTTACTACCACAATATTAGATGCATTAGTAGTATTTGTGATTACTCATAGTGCAATTAATTTATAATGGTATAGTGACATCTATATTTTTTTATATAAGGTCATTATCATATATAATTATACAAAAAATTATGAATTAAAATTACAAGTATAGTAATTTTTTTTTTTTTATAATTGTTGAGTCTTTGTTCAAATGATCATTTGATAGACATTTACTTTGATGCCTTATCCATGAGGAGGCTACGGCAGCCTTACTTGAGGTACATGATAGTGAAAGTGGAGACCATTTTAGTGGAAAAATAATGTCTTATAATTTATTTATATATCATTAATATTGGCCTATGATGCATTATAAATTTCAAGAACATGTAAAATTATGTCCATAATGTTAGAAACACAATAATTTGAATCATGCACTATCACAAGAATTACAACCCATTGTCTCACCAAGGCCATTTTCCCTTTGGGGTTTCAATTTGATTGGAAAGATAATTCTAGAATCATTAGAAGATCAAAAGTTCATTATTACATCTATATTATTGGGGGAAATATATGTATTTTTTAATGACAAACATCATTTCATGATTTGGTCTCCTATTAATAATTATAACATAAAATGGATCATCTTTTTAAAAAAAAAGACAATTAAGATATTTTGTAGTAAATAAAATATTCTTTGTGCTTTCTCCAATCCATATTATCTACAAATATATGGGAAAGTAGAATAAACAAATAAAATTATTTCTAAAATATTATGTAAGATAGTTTTCAAACATGGTGAGGATTGGCATAATCAAATTATCTATGTTTTATTGGCACATCTCACAAGTGTTCTCACACCTACAAAGGCTAGTCCTTATTCCATTTTTTTATGGAACAAAAATTATATTACCTTTAGAACTGAATATACCATCTCTACATGTTTCCTTCAAAGACGTTATCAAGGATAATGAATATTGGAAAAAATATTTAAATAAATTAGTTGGATGGAAAATGCATACAAGCTAGTGACCATCTCAGAGTTTATTAGGATCGCATTAGGAGAGCATACGACAATAAGATTTGAAGTCATGAATTTAAAATTGGTGATTTAGTGTTATAAACAAAACCAAAATAATACCAACATAGATAAAGAAAGTAAGGGGGGGAAAAAAAATTACTTTGGACCATTTTTTGTTACTAAAAATCTAGGCACGTGAGTTTTTTGATTGGCTAAAGTTGAAGGGAAAATTATGAGGAACCCTATTAACATCATGCACTTGCATTGGTATTACACATGAGCATCTCATTTTCCAAATATTTCAAAACTAAAAAATATTAATATAGTCTAAATAAATCAAAAACCAAGACATAAACATGGCATGTTTGCTAGTTTACTTTCATTTATGTTATTTATCACATGTTTGGTAGATTACATATGATTTTCATATGCACATGTATTACATAATATATATGAGTGAGATGCAAGATATAAAAGTTTTGCATGATACAAGGATACAAGAATGTAAGACATTCCAACACTTAGAGGTCATGCCAATGTTAGGGGCATCTCATTCCATAGGTTACATTGTTATAAGTTAGAGATTTATGTGACCTTTCTATTTATCATGTTAAGATACATTGATTGCTTACACATGAATTTATCTTGATTATATTATTTATGATGCTACACTTCATGGATATGTTATTTTACTATGTTGTGACTCTGACATAGATTGATGGTGCAAACTACTTTGGATTTTTCTATGCTTCAATGTTACTATTTCATGTCATAGGCTAATGTTTACTTGTGCTTAATTGGCTCTTGCCTTAGTCTATGGCATTGTTCAATTGAGTGTGTCATTTTATGCCTCTTTATTTGTCCCTTTCCTTCTATTATTATATTTCTTCATTGATTTTTCATAATATGACTCTTTTTATGGGTCATTGCCTTATTTTTTGACTCCTTGATTGAGCTTTTCATTATGTTCTTGGCCCTCGCTTTATTTTTTGATTCCTCCCTAATTGAGGTTTTCATTATTCTTTTATCCCTTGCCTTCATCTATGGCATATGATTGTCCATTGTGTGTGTCCCTTGCCTCATGTGACATTTAATTTTCCATTGTGTGTGACTTTTATCTGTTGTGACATTTGATTGTACATTGTGTGTGGTTCTTGCCTTGAGTGACATAGAGTGTTATTATGTGTGTCATGACCATGAAATTTTGTGCTTATGAGTGGATAAATATATTATTTTTTATTAATTTTGTGGTGTCATGATCCATATGGTACACCTTTCATGTGTATTTATTATTCAGTGTTTATGAAAATAATGGTTTCTAATACACACACACACACACACACACACACACACACACACACATATTAGTAACCATTATTGTCATAAGCACTGAATAATAACTACACATGAAAGGTGCATCATATATTTTTGCCTTTTGTGGCATTTGATTGTCTATTATGTGTGGATCTTACCTTGTGTGACATAGAGTGATATTATGTGTACTTTATTATGTGTGTCATGGCCATGAAATTTTATACTTTTGAGGGAATAAATATAGGATTTTATATTAATTTTATGGTGCCATGATCCACATGATGCACCTTTCATGTGTAGTTATTATTTAGTGCTTATGAAAATAATGGTTACTAATATCTGTGTGTGTGTGTGTGTGTGTGTGTGTGTGTGTGTGTGTGTGTGTGTGTGTGTGTGTGTGTGTGTGTGTGTGCATGTGCCTTATTTTGCATGTTTCATATATGATTTCATGATATATTCATACCAAATGACATTTTCCACATGTTAGCACATTATTATAAATGATTACATATTTTTACATAATAACTCTTTTATTTTGAGATGTGTAATTCATAGACTACAATCCTCACCTCAAAAAGGGAGAACATTAGTTGTCTTTTCATAGAGATTAAAGCCTCTTTTTACAAATAATTTAGATTTTTGGATAGATCACATGGTTTAAAGAGTTTAGATTAATTCAAATTATTATCTTGGTTTAGATTATGGCATAAATGTTTACAAATTGAGGTAGATTTTTGGGGTAGATGAAATGCATATGCAAACATTTTACATGAACATGAGTTACAAATTTTTAAATATTTCATATTTTGAATAAAATGAGATATGCTTGTATAACATTATATATCATGTTAGCACCAATTGGATCAAATTATGGGGAATGGAAATTTTTCATGAAAACACGATCATAGTTTAATATTTAAGAGCATGAAATTTATGTAGCATTAACAATGCCAAAGATAACATATTGAATCACTAAGTTTGTATCAAGTATTTCATTCACCCTACATGAGTATAATATAGGATTTCCATTTCATCTTGAGATTCAATATAGAATAAATTAGTGTGGTTGAGTTTCAATGTCTCTCAATAAACTATCACTACTCCCTCTTCATGAGGATTGGTGAATTTATTTTCCCAACCCATGGCCCTTTCATTAGTACTTTTATACACTAAGGCATGATAACCCCCAATCTCTATTGATTTAGTAAGAAACCTATGTTTGGATATTGATGGTAAGTGTTGTCATTGATGTCTAAAATTCATTAGAAATTAAAAATTGGTATAGTAGTGTTGGGTGAATATTTTGTCCCCAGCTAACTTATGAGCAAAATAGGTCTCTTCAACCACAACATAAGAAAATTGGTCGGCCTAGTGTGCAGGTTTACCACATCAAAAGGGGACAAATCTCTCCTCTCATCAAGGGGAGGTTCCCTACAAATATAAGGGGCTATATATATATATGCAAAAAATAACACTCAGTTTAGGATAACACCATCCATCTCTCTTTTTTTAGAGATGATGCTCACAAACAAAGGAGAAATCCTAGTGAAGACACTGAAGGAACTTCTCTTTCTTTTAGAAGTGGTCTTGCAGCAAATAGCAGGAGTTCTTTCAAGTAGTGACAAGTAACTAGTAACAGGGGTGTAGTAACCAGCAGACTGAGATGTAGCAAAAAGTCTCCACCTTGACTGCCCAAGAGTGAGATACGAAGGATAATGGGGGCACAAAGTCATCCCAAGACCCTTTACATGGGAAAATAAAATAGACAAACACACTAAAGGCAATTGTGGCAGCACAAAGTCTCTCCACAATTGGCTTCAGGACACCTCCCTGATTACTTCCACTAGTTTTGCTTATTTCAATAAAATGGACAAGAATTCATTTAGGAAACAGACATAAGAACAATCTCCTAAAATGACACAAGCTATAACAGTACAAATTCTAAAAGTAACTTGCTTTCTCATTCATATAAAGAAATATGATTAACAACCTGAGCTCAAAGTCTCAGTAATCACCTTTCAATTTTGGCAGAGTTTTGCTTTTATAACAGAGAGATCCTCTTTGCACAACATAAGAGATTAAAATATATAGTAGCCAAGAAAGGCTTGGCACTTTGTTTCATGTAATGGCCCATGCTACATTCAATGCCTTGAATGCATTTTTAGTTTTGTCAAAGAGGGCCATGCTGGAACAGGGCATCTACCTTAACTGTGGCATGTCGATTCATCTCAAATGTCTTCTCCTGGGCCTGGGTCATCTGGCCTGTCACCTAATATTTGCATAGCTATCCACTTTGCCTTTACTCCAAGGGAGAAAAATAGGTTGCACCTTTAATGCTTGCAAGCTCAAATATATACTTGGTGGACTATTCCACCTACTGAAAATAACTCCTGCGTAGATATTTTTGGTCTTTCCCTCTTTCTGCTACAATTTGAGCTCTCGAGCTATCTTTTCCCTTTCTACTGGCTCTTTTGGCTCCCTCTTCAATGGTTCTTCCTTTTGGCCTTAAGGCCTTTAAATGCATTTGGGTCTGCGCTCAAGCCTTTAAAGATTAACAATTATTTCATTACCGTAAAGATGACGTTTGCACGCCCGTCACCATTTGAAAGCCAACAACTAGTTTATTTCCCTAAGTTTGATGGTTTTGGGGATGTAACCAGATGTTTGGATTCTAATGGCTAGTTCATAGTGTCGAATTTTGACGTCTTCGGGCCCATCACCCTCCTTGGCAATTCCTTCAACTTTCTTTTTTGATCCTTCCCGAAGGGGACCTATCCTTCGGGGTCTTGAGAAAGGTCTATTTTTTGGTTGGCGAGAGCCCCTCGCAAGGGTACTTGCCCTTCAGGGTTCTTTGGGTGGCCTTCCAGCTCCTTCAGCTTCAATTCCTTTAGACAAAATGTCTGAAGGAATTCCTTTAGACATTTTGTCTAAAGGAAATGTTCCTTCGCATTTCTTTCCTGCTTGCTTTTGGTCAGCTTCCCCTTCAATCAAGCTAATTCCTCAGGCAAATTCCTTCGAAAAAAAGTCTGAAGGAATTCCTTAACATTTTTCCATGGAAAATATTTTTGAAGGAATTCCTTTGTCCACTTTTGTTCACTACCCTCCGCAAGGGTACTTGCCTTTGTTCACTTTTTTGAAGAAAACCTTACCCTTTCAGCCTTTTGCAAGTGTCCATTTTGCTCATCACTTGTCCTCTGCAAGGGTTGTTTGACCTCCAAAATTGCCTTTCAAAAAAGTTACAAAGGTCCTTTTGGCACCTAAGTGCCCTCCGCAAGGGCACTTATCCTTCAGGATTTTGGAAGACTCCTTTGAAATGTTTGATTGAACCGACTGATTGAACCAACTTTGGTTTGACGGTTCAAAGGTTCAATCTTGTGTTCCACTCATTCAATTGACCACTTGAACCAACTTTGTTGAACCAACCGCGTTAAACCTTTGAACTGTTGAACCCGTTGAACCTTTGAACCATTTTGGTTTAAGGTTCAATGGTTCAAGCCTTATTTTTTTTGTTCAGTCTTTTGAAGCCGTTGAACTTGCTGAAGCGGTTAAACTTTGAACTTTTTCCAAAGTGTTTAACTCTTTAAACTTGACAATGTCATTGAACTTTTGAACCCATTGAACCTTTGAACCTTTTGGAAGTGAGGTTCAATGGTTCAATCCTTTGTTTGAAGCTTGTCGATGGACTTTTTTGATTGAACCGAGGCATTGAATCAACCTTGAAATTGCCTGAGTGTTGGAAACTTGTTCCTTTGGGAGAGCTCACCTATTGAATTCATTGAACCTATTAGTCTCTTAATTGAAAAATATTGAATAATGAAGAATTTGAATGCTCAGAACAATTTTTTGAGAAGGGAAGAAAGAATTTTGGCCTGCAGGACCAAAATGGTTCATATGTTGTCCCAAAAATGAGTGATAAATTTTGGGAACAACAACTGGCTCCAGTTGGGAAACTTCCTTCAATTAAAATTTTGAAATGACTGAGGGGAGTAGAAACCAGAATCTTCAGTGCCTTTAAGTATGTCATTGGGCTACGGAGTCATGCTACCCAAAAAATAAAGGTACCAAAAATGAAAATGAAAAGCACAAAATAGAACTAAAGACTATACAAATATATATATATATATATATGATCTTATCTGATACTTCAAAGATTGAAGTGCTTCAAATGCTTCCCACTGTAAGATAATGAAAATGGCATTTTGTCTTGATAAACCAGCAAAAAACTATTTTCTCCTCAAAATCGATGATGGGCAAATGGAACTCTCCACCAGGAATCACATTTTTTGTGCACTCTTTTTAGTTTTCTCTTCTTGCCCCATGGCAAGACGTGGTCTCCAATCTAAAAACCATAAATCCTTGCTCTCTTGGCAAAGAGTTTCTTTTCCTTACTTTGGCGCGTGGCAGTATGGTCCACTACCATAGCTTGTTGCTCTTCTAATCCAGTGAAGCACATGATTTGATTTTCAGCATCAAATGCCTACCAATGATTGGCATTATCAGGTACACTTGGTTGAAATACTAGTTTGACGGTGTAACTATGCTCTTCAAAGTCTTTGTGAGGAACCATGAGGGTTGTAAAGACAACCAATGAATTTGCATGACTATGAAGCTCTCTAGGCACTACAAATATATTGTAAGCATTAAAAATTTCAATACAATCCCATACTAGATTAAGGTAATGGTGTAATCTTTTATTCTTGGTTTGACACAGGTTCCTCACTTGACAAACCACCAGCTCAACATCTCCTTTATCATGAAGGAGCTTGATGACCCTGCCTTGAGCGGCCTTCAATACAAACAGAAGTGATTCATATTCAGCAGTATTATTGGTATTGCTGAACTATAATTTGTATGATGAAGGAAAAATATCTCCTAGAGGAGATATCAATACAATCCCAGCTCTTGAACTGGTAGAGGAATATCTGCCATCAAATTTTAGTATCCATACATCATCAGAAGCTGACCTTACCTCAAATTTCTCTTTGTGTGGAGGGGAGAGTTCCTTTGGGCTTGCACTGTGCTCTCTCATGTCTTATGTTGTTCCGTCTGAATTGATTTTTAGACTATCATTTTTAGAAGTTTCCTTAGATGAAACATGAACATCCTCTATGGTCAATAAAAACTTACCCATTCCTGAAGACTCAAACAAAATTTGAGCTTCAGGGGCCGATGTTTGGGTGACAATGTATTTTCCCTCCTTCTCAAGAAGCAGCCTCTACATGATGTCTTTGATAGGGATCCTCGCCTTGGATAGGTCCATGCTCAATTCACCACCAATGTTCTTGTATAAATTTCACCCAAAAAGGATGTCGTATGAGGCTAGGATGTCAGCCACCAGGACTGTCACCTTGATTCTCTTTTTTGGGAATGCTGCAAATGCAAATTGGGCATCCTTGATTTGTCCTAGAAATAGAACTTTTTTGTTCTCCATGGATAAACATCTCCCAAATGTCTTAGTTAGTGTGAGACCAAGGGATTCAGTTACTTTGGCAAGCATGACATTTTTAGATGCACCTAAGTCTATGATGTAATTATTCAGCTGATGTCCATTTATCAGTAGGGAGACATAGAATGGTTCAGTTCTTCTAGGAGTAGTAGGAAGATTAATGACAAGGTTATTCCAGGTAGATGTGGGAGTCATCTTTGGAATAGTTGGTCTTACAGGGATGGTTTTATTCCTCACATATTCCACTAACTTATCCAACTACTCAGGTTTGGATTGCAAGAACTCAAATTCTGACATTTGAATTTTAGTTTTCTTGACATGGTCGACTATGTCAAATGTTTGAAATAAATTATGAACAAGGGAAGGGAGTTCATCCTTCTAGTTTTTAGGAGGGGGAGGACTGATCCACGAAATTAAAGTTGAAGGTGAAGGCATACTTGAAGTACTTACTTTTTTAGCAATCACCAGGTCCTTTGGCTGAAAAGGCAAAGTGGTTCCTCGTTTGGCAATCAAAATTGTAGGCTAAGATCCTTCTCCTATTTTGTTTTTATCAGCTTGGTGAGCTGACTAATTTTTGGACTGGGTGAAAATAGTGTATGATCCCTCAACTACTTTACCTTCACTTCTGGGTTTATCCTGGTAATTCAGAAAACCAATATTAGAGTCACCAGCTAATTCTTCTTCTTCTTCTGTGAAGAGATTAGCATCATCTTCAGGGTTCAACTTAGGCTAGAAGGATAAATCTGATTTTGCTTCAAGATATCCAACTACTAAATTGGTTGGGGGAGCTTCAATGGCAAGTTTCCCCTGTGGGGAAGGAAGATGGTTTGGCTGCCCTTGGTTCCTGGCAGCATTGCCTTGGTATGATTGATCGGGGAATGTCCTCCTTGGTATATCTATATACAAAGGAGTAGATGACATCCCTTACACCATTTTCTTTCTAAGGGAAAGCAACTCATTTTACAACTTTTATACCATTGAATCAGTGGTGCCTGTAGGTGAGTATTCTGAAGATAAAGAGGATTTACTTTTGTTAGGATCTCTCCTTATATTGCTTGCCAAGATAAGGTCATATTTCACCTTAGTAGCCAAATCTTGAGTAGTAGCAAGGTCTATGTGGCCATCACGTCTCAATAGAAAACTTACTTCAGGCAATTTTGAGTTGATAAAGAAACATTTAAGGTTCTCGGCTATTGGCTGAGCAATTGTAGGAATCCTCTTCCTCAACTTGTCAAATTTGGCAATGAAATCTCTCATAGGTTCATGAGGTTCCTTATTCATCTGTGTGAGTTGGGCTAGCAAGGCATGCACATTTTTTGCAGGCTTGAACCTTGCTTTGAACTTTGCTTTAAGAGTGTTGCAGTCAGTCACAGTCTCGGCCTACAGATGATAGAACTAGTCTGCAGCAGCACCTTGCAATGTTTCCACAAATATCCTGACTGCTACGTCCTCATACTCCACGCCTATCACACCATAGGCTATGCTAAAAGCTGCAATGTGTTCATTAGGATGAACTCTTCCATCACCAAAGAATTTGGAGAAATTCTTCCTTGAACTATGTGGTAGCTCATGTAGAGGTGGAGTTAAATTGAGCAAGCCAAAAGAGTTATCCTAGCAGCCTTGAACTGCCATGATTTGATTATGTAAAGTGGGGATAACAAATATGGGTGGATTATGTATAGGCAAAGCTCTGGTGATAGAATATAAATTAGCTCTACCTTGTATTAGTGACCTAGTATGGGTAGGAGGAACACTCTTGGATCATTGAACTTAAAGTTGTGGAGGAAACAAATCAAAAATTTCTTGCTGCACCAACTCAAAAATAGGGTCAACAACACCGTGAGTTCTCTAGCTTCTTGTATAGTGTGGAGTTGCCAGATTGTAGAATAAAAATGAAAAAAAATTTCCTACTTTAGCTTGAAGCTTGAGGCTTCAAATTTCTTGTTCTTCCCTAGCGGCTCTAGTTTTGTAGACTAAATAATATAATGGGAATGGATAACGCTATGATGATAATGGATAAGACACAGGTGATGCTTCAATCTGAAGCTTGAGGCTTCAGACTGTATGTAACATCTCTAGTAGAGTCACTAAAAACTATTGGGTGAATATTTTATCACCAGCTAATTGATGAGCAAAATAGGTCTCTTTAACCATAGCATAAGGAAATTGGTCGGCCTAGTGTGCAGGTTTACCACATCAAAATGGGATAAATATCTCCTCTCATCAAGGGGAGGTTCCCTACAAATATAAGGGGCTATATACTATATATATATGCAGAAAATAACACTCAAGGTAGGATAATACCATCCATCTCTCTTTTTTCAGAGATGATGTTCATAAATAAAGGAGAAATCTTGGTGAAGACACTAAAGGCACTTCTCTTCTTTCAGAAGTGGTCTTGCAGCAAACAACAAGAGTTCTTTTAGGTAGTGACAAGTAACTGGTAACAGGGGTGCAGTAACTAGCAGACTGAGATGTAGCACAAAGTCTCCACCTTGACCGCCCAAGAGTGAGATACGAAGGATAATGGGGGCACAAACTCATTCCAAGACCCTTTACACATGAACAAAAAATAGACAAACACACTGAAGGCAATTATGGCAGCACAAAGTCTCTCCATAGTTGGCTTCAAGACACCTTCCTAATTACTTCCACTAGTTCTGCTTATTTTAATAAAATGGACAAGAACGTATTCAGGAAATAGACATAAAAAAAATCTCCTAAAATGACACAAGTTATAACAGCACAAAGTTTGAAAGTAACTTGATTTCTCATTCATACAAAGAAATATGATTAACAACCTGAGCTCAAAGTCTCAGTAATCATCTTTCAATTTTGGTAGAGTTTTGCTTCTATAACAGAGAGATTCCCTTTGTACAACATAAGAGATTACAATATATAGTATCCAATAAAGGCTTGGCACTTTGTTTCATGGAATGGCCCATGCTACATTCAATGCCTTGAATGCATTGTTAGTTTTATCAAAGAGGGCCATGCTAAAATAGGGCATCTACCTTAACTGTGGTGTGTCGATTCATCTCAAATGTCTTCTCTTAGGCCTGGGTCATCTGGTCTATCACCTGATATTTGCGCAGCTGTCCACTTCATCTTTACTCCAAAGGAGAAAAATAGGCCACACCTTTAATGCTTTCAAGCTCAAAATCTACTTGGTGGACTGTTCCACCTATTGGAAATAACTCCTACGCAGATATTTCTGGTCTTTCCCTATTTCTACTACAATTTGAGCTCTCAAGCTATCTTTTCCCTTTCTGCTGGCTCTTTCAGCTCCCTCTTCAGTGGTTCTTCCTTTTGGCCTTAAGGCCTTTGAATGAATTCAGGTCTGCGTTCAAGCCTTTAAAGATTAACGATTATTTCATTACTATAAAGATGATGTTCATGCACCCATCACCATTCGAAAGCTAACAGCTAGTTTATTGCCCTGAGTTTGATGGCTTAGGGACGTCACCGGATGTCTGGATTCCAACGGCTAGTTCATGGTGTCCAATTTTGACGTCTTTAGGCCCTTTACCCTCCTTGGCAATTCCTTAGACTTTCTTGTTTGATCCTTCCTGAAGGGGACCTGCCCTTCATGGTCTTGAGAAAGGTCCATTTTTTGGTTGGTGAGAGCCCCCCGCAAGGGTACCTGCCCTTCGAGGTTCTTTGGGTGGCCTTCAGGTGGTCTTCGAGGTCCTTCAACTTTAATTCCTTTGGATAAAATGTCTGAAAGAATTCTTTCAGACATTTTATCTGAAGGAAATGTTCTTTCATGTTTCTTTCCCGCTTGCTTTTGATCAGCTTTCCCTTCGGTCAGGCTAATTCCTCGAGTGAATTCCTTCAGACAAAAGTCTAAAGGAATTCCTTAACATTTTGCAGAGGAAAATATTTCCAAAGGAATTCCTTTGTCTGCTTTTGTTCACTGCCCTCCACAAGGGCACTTGCCTTTGTTCACTTTTCTAAAGAAAACCTTACCCTTTCGGCCTTTTGCAATGGTCTATTTTTCTCATCACCTGTCCTCTGCAAGGGTTGTTTGACCTCCAAAATTGTCTTTCGAAAAATTTACAAAGGTCCTTTTGGCACCTAAGTGCCCTCCGCAAGGGCACTTGTCCTTCGGGCTTTTGGAAGACTCCTTTGAAATGTTTGATTGAACTGACCGATTGAACCAACTTTGGTTCAATGATTCAATGGTTCAATCTTGTGTTCCACTCATTCAATTGACTGCTTGAACCAATCACATTGAACATTTGAACCATTGAACCTTTGAACCATTTTTGTTCAAGGTTCAATGGTTTAAGCCTTCTTCTTTTCATTCAGTCTTTTGAAGCCATTGAACTTGTTGAAGCGGTTGAACTTTGAAATTTTTCCAAAGTGTTTAACTCTTTAAGCTTGCCGATGTCATTGAACCTTTGAACCCGTAGAACCTTTGAACTTTTTGGAAGTGAGGTTCAATGGTTCAATGGTTCAATCCTTTGTTTGAAGCTTGTCAATGGACATTTTTGCTTGAACTGAGGCGTTGAACCAACCTTGAAATTGCTTGAGTGTTGGAAACTTTTTCCTTTGAGAGAGCTTTCCTGTTGAAGTCGTTGAACCTATTGAACCTGCTAGTCTCTTAACTGAAAAATCTTGAATAATGAAGAATTTGAATGCTCAGAACAATTTTTTGAGAAGGGAAGAAAGGATTTTGGCCTGAAGGACCAAAATGGTTCATATGTTGTCCCAAAAATGAGTGATAAATTTTGGGAATAAGTAGGTCAGAGGATGAGTGAGAAATTTAGGCATGTCTTCATGTGCTTTAGAGGGTATTTGAATGGTGCATTGTGAGCCTGAGAGGAAAGTTCTTATGTTCATCAACTCATGTAGACTTTGCATGGGGAGATGAGACTTTTGGAGATGTTGAGGAAGGTTTATAAGAAGTTTTTAAAATCATTATTTTATGGATTAAGGCTATATCCTTTATGAACAATTGCTAATAAGGTAAGTAGGTTTTTATGTGCAAAAAGGTTAGTCTTAGACCCAATATGAAATATATTTCTTGTAGATGATCAAAAAGGTGGTGGATGGATCAGATGATGATTTTATATTTCATATTAATCCTCTATGATTCTTAGTATGTATTTGGTTAGACTTGATTGTTTGTGGGTCCCATAGAAAAGTGCTTCTTAACAGTGTTTTTGCTTTTGAGAGAAATTTGTAAAAGTGACCAGGGAAAAAAATGGATGTGAGATGAAGTTAATGACTTCACTAAAAATTAATTAAAATTTTCATGAATATTAATTTATCTATGTCAAATATCTAGGCACTCAAATTTTCCTAGTCGATATGAAGGAAAGGGTGCCATGAGTGAGAAAAACAAATCAGAATGAGAAGTAGAATCAAAAGGTCTAATCAGTGAATAGGGATGACTCTGAGGTATTGATCATGTGTTATGGGTAATATCATAGGTATTACATGATTTATATCAGAATTTTTATTAGTGTAATTCACATGGTAATTCATTGTGTTCATTTAGGCATATGTGGTCTTATGACAGATTTGTGTTGAGTAGGCAGATTGATTACATCAGAATTTGTACATATAGATGAGTCAAAAGAATATTGTTAAATGGGTGTTTTCAAAGTTGTAAATATTTTATATTTTTCAAATTTAAATAATTTATAATGTGTGATTCAAAAGTTATGACATTGAAAATCTGGTAGATTTTTGTTGGTTCCATACTTTGCCAAATTTTCAATATCTAGTGAACAAAGGACCAGTATGTAGTGTTCTTGATATATATTTTTATGGAGGCATAATTTCAAGATGAAGTAAAAAAAAAAGTGGTATATTACTATGAGGGGGATCCATAAAATTTAATTTAAATTCTTGAATGTCCATACATAGTCAGATATGGTTGACCAAATTTGACTATTGTTGACTATGTTTTTTTTTAATAAACCAGAGTAAAAAGATGTGATTGTAGAAGACAATGTATTGATCATATATTGTTGATATTAAAATAAAATATGAATTATAATCCATATATATCACTATAAAATTTATTTTGGGTCTTTAAATTTAGTACAAGTAAAGTTATTGCAGATCAAAGTTGACTATTATTGACTGTATTTATTGCAGATCTGAGTGGGATTTTTGAAGAAGTGTTTATGAGACTTAGGTGGATGAATTAAGGTGAATTATGGATTTTATGATGTTATTTATGTCCTAATATTTCCATCCATATGTGGATTGTACATGTAAAGTCTATATTCAATTATTTTGAGCCTTATTGATGAAGACAATGTTTTTGGGCTGGTTAAGCCTAATAGGTCTTTAAGACCTAATGAAGGTTCCTAAGGTGAGTGAATGTTTTAGAAGCATGTAGTGATGGATATTATAAATTTATGGTGTCTTAATGGTAATATGGAATGGATAAATGTGCTTATAATTGCTCTTTTATTTCTACTTGGCTCGTTATAGTGTTGAAAAGATGAATAGGTCTTCATAAGACCTAAAAGGGCCAATTAGGCCTAATAGAAAGGTATGGTTACTTAAAGGTGAGCTATCAAATGTTTTGGATGACATATTTAAGTGATTTTGATATTTTTATAATTGTTTTATAATCCTTAAAGTGTTAATAAATGTCTCTTGGCCGATGAAGAAGATGGTGATATTGTAGATTCTTTAAAAGAGAAAATTCAAAGGTGAAGGTTAGACTATGTGTGGGGTTTCAGACCTTTGAAGCATGACCAACCTAATGGATGAATATGGAATATATGATTTGTGTCTCTAATGATATTTTTAGTTGATCCATGTTTCTAAAATATATATTGGCTGACCATGAAAGTGTGTGGTATATATACAAGAATTTTTATACCCTTTTTGTGTATGAAGTGATACATGCAAGTAAGTGTGTGAGTGTGGTTGAGTGGATGTGAAAATGGAAGAATGGAGAGAATCATAGAGTGATTTTTAGAGATGAAATAGGGGATAAAATTGATCATAATAAAATAATAAATATGTTTTTTTAGGTCCTACAGCCATACTAAATTTAATGAGCATATTTTGAGTGGATTCAAGCTCATGTGTGTTGTGTATGAGAATTATTTGTGTAGAGATGTATGAGTAATTAATTTCAAAAAATAGGAAAATTATGAGAGGACTTGGTGAGAGACTTTGGTATAGGTTTTGGATCTGAGAGAGGTGATAATCATCTCAGCATATTTTTTTGATGTGATTGCAAGTGTTTGTGTAATTTTTGGATGTATCTTTGTGAAAGTAAGTGAAAGACATTTTGATGCAGGAGCATCTGCAACGAATTTTGAATTATTGTATTTTGCCTCTCAAATGTTATCTAAGGAGAAATAAATGTAAAAATTAAAAGTAAAAAAGGTAAATGTGGGGCTGTTGAGAAAATCAAGGAGTGGTTGAAAATATTTCAACCTGGGCATGTTGTTAAAGATTAAAAACTATATTTTGTTTTCCTTAAGCCAAGTTTGGCATAGAATTTAGAGAGGAGGTTTTTATAAAAAAAAGATAGCAGACAGAAAAAGGAGAGGAAGGTGGCGTATAAGAAAGAGAAGGAGGACAGTGGTATGCAGAACCAAGAAGAAGAAATATCTCCTCTAGAAGAAGAGAGGAATCAAGAAGCCATTCGGCCAGGCTGTAGAGTATTTTCCTTTCAGTTATGCTAGATATTGTAGCCTGTTGAAAGTGCAAAGGGTTTATTTGAATAGAGCTTGCTGGAAATAGAAATTTTCATAGAATATGGTGAGGCCAATAGGTACCAGATACAGGAGGTTGTTGACAAGGGAAGTTATGGCATAGTAGGTTCTGCAATTGATACTCATACGGGCGAGAGAGTGGCTATTAAGAAGATTAATGATGTATTTGAACATGTCTCTGATGCAACTCAGATTCTAAGAGAAATCAAGCTCCTTAGGTTGCTTCGTCATCCTGACATAGTTGAGATTAAGCACATTATGCTTCCTCCATCTCGAAGA
The DNA here is from genome assembly GCA_037957365.1 of Torreya grandis. Lineage (NCBI taxonomy): Eukaryota > Viridiplantae > Streptophyta > Pinopsida > Cupressales > Taxaceae > Torreya > Torreya grandis. The sequence goes on along the minus strand of JARHVA010004959.1, from coordinate 840,698 downwards.
GAATTCAAAGATATATATGTTGTGTTTGAGTTGATGGAGTCAGACCTTTACCAAGTTATCAAAGCAAATGATGATCTCACTCTTGAGCACTATCAATTTTTCTTATCCTAGTTTCTTAGAGCCTTGAAGTACATCCACACAGCAAATGTATTTCATCGCGATTTGAGGCCAAAAAAATATTTTGGCAAATGCGGACTGTAAACTGAAAATATGTGACTTTGGGCTTGCTCGTGTCTCGTTCAATGATGCTCCATCAGCAATTTTTTGGATGGATTATGTGTCAACAAGGTGGTATCGAGCCCCTAAACTTTGTGGGTCTTTCTTTTCCAAGTATACTCCTGCCATTGATATCTGGAATATAAGATGCATTTAGCCAAGTAAAGTCATCTATGTTTTGTACTATTGTTTCTCCCTTATAGTCATTCATAGCAAACCAAGCCGCATGGCCCCATTATTGACTTCATCTATAACTAAATGGAAAACAAGCTGCTGAGGATGATCAGCATTTTGGACTGTGGAACTCACCACCACAGATGTTACAAGCACATTATCTGAAAACACATAGAAAGGATACAATCTATTATCTACGAGCTTAGAGTGGCTGCATTTGCACGATCTTCCAAGACCTGTATTTGAGCCTTCAATTTCATGATCATAGTAGCACTGTCATAGTGAAGCTCTTTAGCCTAATATATCAGTAATGATAACTCTCAGATAATAGATTCTGCTTCTCCCATTGTAACCTGGGTGCCTCTTGTAGCTATTGAAGATAGTAATAATTGGCAAACCCTTATTTGAGCACTAAAATCCCATGCAAGTTGAAAATTGTTGTTTTCTTTAGCGATAACAACATATGCTTTAGCCAGAGTCATCTGATTCCCCGAACTACCCTGTAAGAGACTTGGCACTAAGCATCTCCTTCGAGAAATTTGTGTCCTCTCTTATGCTTCGTCTTGCAACTCCACTTGTCTGAGGATTGTTAGCATCAGTACTTGGCTGTTGTTGATGGCTCCATAGAGAAATCCTAAGGATAGTTTAGCCCTATTTGCAGAATGATGATTAGTTACCCATCACATTTGAAGGTTTGATTTGCATGTTTTGGATGCAAGGCTTGGAATGAGCATTTGTATGAGTATGAAAAAGTGAAAGAGGGTTTATAATATCAGATAATATAATCATTAGGTGTTGAAGACATCATATTAGAGGTGGAGATTAGTTTGGACGTGTTTGAGTTGGTGCTTGATCACCTAAGGGGTCGTAGCCTCCTTGCTAGTTGGTGTTAATTAAAAGGCAAGTTGGCGCTTGTCATCTTTAGGAGTTGGTGATCCTTGTGAAGTGGGTACTCACTAAAGTCTCATGTTTGTGATCATATTGTAGGATAAGTATTCCATGTGTTTTTAGGCTTGAGAGTGGGTTTTATTCTTCTTGAGGGTTTCCCACATAATTCATGTGTTATGTGCTTTTATCTTACATTGTCTCTTTGTTGATTGGAATGAATGGTCTACATGCTTCATGATTTCTTATGGTTGAATGGTTAAGAGTTTGATTAAATTTGATTTACTTGCATCACTTATTCACCCCCCACCTCTTAGTGAATTTACTTCCAACATTTGGTATCAGAGTAGTTTCTTTTGGGGAAGGCTTAATAGCTTGAAAGTGGTCCTAAGAAGCACAAAATGGCTAAATAGATAAAAAGAGAGAATAAATATTTTAATGCTATGGTCAAATCTCTTGAGAATAAGGTATGTGATTTGAATCTTAAGTTAGCTAATGAATTAAAAGAATAAAACATGTCGATTCAAGATCTTAAGGATAAGTTAGGAGTTGTAAGTACAAATAAAAGGTTAATACAAGAAGAGTGCAATATGTATAAGTCTAAGTTAGAAGAATGTGAATCCATGGTGATTGAATAATATTAGGTTTTGGTTCATAGTTTTATAAATTAGATAGAGGTTTCAAATTCAAGTTTGAAGACAAAGGAGGATGAGTGTGATCAATTGAAAACCGAACTAGATTCCTTAAAAGTTGAGCATGAGAAGCTAATGGTCAAAATGAGCAAGGTTGAGCAAGAAAAGGTCTTAATCAAGATGGGTAAGATTGAAGAAGGACAAAAGAAATAAAAAAATATTTAAACAGGATGGTAATTTAGATGTCTATAAGATAAAATTAGTTAGACAACCAATTGCTTCAATGTATGCTAGTTTCTTTCATGGTCATTGTTATGTGTGTCATCTTTTTGGTCACATGGTAAGGGATTGCAAGAGGAGAAGTAACTTGTCAAAATGAGATAATCACCATCATCAAGAAAGAGGTATGAATGATATTTTTTGTTTCAGATGTCATAGAGTTGATCATATTTCAAAATATTTTAAAAATAGGTTGAATGAGTTCTCAAGGCATCACAAGGTGCATGGAGCTTCTAGTGTGCAAAGAAAAGGTCATACATGGATATGGAGACCTAAGACTATTAAGAGAGATAAAATTGAGACCAAGGATGTTTTGATTGATGAGAATATCAGTCAAGATAATATGTTTGTTATGGTTTAATAGGTTTCAATTAAGAAGAAGAATCATGTTTGGGAAGAGTTCATATTAACTGGTTTCATAGAAGATAAGATGGATGAGCCAATCAAGCCTATGAGGAAGATTGGGAAAGAAAAGAAATCTCGTGAGAGTATGGAGATTTGGGAATATCCTAATTTTTGGGTGTTTTAGTGTCTTGGAATGTGAGGTATCTCTATTAGGCTTCATATATGCATTACCCATGCTTTTGAAGCATCTTGGTTTGGTGTTGTAAGGTTGAGAAGTGAAGACTAGTTTTTGGATCAAGGTATGTTATTTATTTTAAGATGCATATCTTTGATTATGGATTATTTAATTTGATTTCAATTATTTAAAATATGTATATCATATATCCAAACCTATGATAATTTATTTGAAGGCCTATAGTTGTTTGTGGAAGAATTTCTATCTTTGAGAATCCTTGGTTTGCATAAAGGGTCCTAGTGAAAGAAGAATAGGCATGATGTATCTTCAGTTGAGCTATGATTTGGGTCATAATTATTGGTGAGAAGGTTTATATTATGTTTTTAAATTATTCTATTAGGTTATTATGTGCTTTGTGCAGCCCCTTGGTGCAAAGGTATGAATCTATCAAAGTTGTGTATCTTGGTTTGCAAAGTTTCCCTTTGAAGTGAACTAGGAGTGGAGTATATTTTCTTATGAAAGAGTGATATTTTTTAAGGTTTCAGTATGTGAAGGTATTTTTATTTTGCATAATTCTTTTTGTTTAAGACAAGAAAATGAAAATAGGGTGTCAAAGATGCTTGTTTTGAGGCAAGCTTATTGCTTTCGGCATGTTCCTTTTGTAAAAATTAGTTGTGGTTGTTTGCTGCATATAAAAAGGTTTGTAGACATTTTTGGAGGTATTTTGGGTCCAAAAAGATCATCATTTGTCTCATTTTTATCATGAATAATTTTTTGATAGTTTTGGTGAGCCTATGTGTGCATGAAGGTGGCTCCATTCAAGGTATGTTCTTGTAAGAGTGTTACTTGCATATATTTGCAATATCTTGTCTTTGATCAAGTGGAATATGGAGTTTGGGAGAGATAATTCAGGTATATTAAGGTATATGTGAAGTTTTGGAATGTTTCCTATATGCTAATAATCAAGGAGTAATTCAGATAGAGTTATGTTTCTTAATTTGTTGAAATGCAAGGTATGCATAGAGTGAGGGGGAACATATATGAAATATTTCTCTCCAAAGAGCAGGTATGTTTGAGTATAGGTTTATATCATATATGATAATGTTTTTAGGGGGATATTCTGAAGCTCTATGATCAGTATTTTTAGGTCCTCAAGATCAATTGGTGCCCACTTTGTCATTGTCACAAAGGGGGAGAAGGTTTGGGTGTGTTGCCATCAATGACAAAGGGGGATATTATTGGTATATTGATGTTAAGTATTTTAATTTATGTATAAAATGAATTATCAATGACAAATTATTCTATCATTTCATAGGAAGAGTGATAAATTTAGACATGTCTTCATGTGCTTTATAGGGTGCTCGAATGGTGCATTATGACCCTAAGAGGAAAGTTCTTATTTTCATCAACTCGTGTATACTTTGCATGGGGAGATGAAACTTTTTGAGATGTTTAGGAAGGTTTTTAATAAGGTTTTTCAATAATTATTTCATGGATTAAGGCTCTATCTTTTATGAACAATTGTTAAGAAGGTAAGCAGGTTTTTATGTGTAAAAAGGTTAGTCTTAGACCCGATATGAAAGATATTTCTTGTAGATGCTCAAGAATGTGGTGGATGGATAGGGTGATTATTTTAGTTTGTATATGAATCCTATAGGATTCTAAGGATGTGTTTTTTTAGACTTGATTATTTGAGGGTCCCACATAAAAGTGTTTCTTAACAGTGTTTTTGCTTTTGAGAGAAATTTGTAAAAGTGACCAGGGAAACAAATGGGTGTGAGATGAATTTAATGACTTGAATAAAACATTAATTAAAATTTTTAGGAATATTAATTTCTTTTTTTCAAATATATAGGCCCTCAAATTTTCCTAGTCGATATGAAGGAAATGGTGCCATGAGTGAGAAAAACCAGTCAGAGTGAGAAGTGGAATTGGAAGGCCTAATCAGTTAGTAAGGATGAATCTAAGTTATTGATCATGTGTTATGGGTAATATCAGATGTATTAAATTATTTATATCATAATGTGCATGAGTTAAATTCATATGTTGCTTCATTGTGTTCATCTAGGCATATGTGGTCTTGTGACAGATTTGTGTTGAGTAGGCAAATTGATTACATCAACATTTATGCATATGGATGAGTCAAAGTAATATGGTTATATGGGTGTGTTCAAACTTTTACATATTTTCCATTTTAAAATTTTAAATTATTTAATATATGTGAATCAAAAGTTATGATAGTGAAAATTTAGCAGATTTTTGTTGGTTCCATACCCAAATTTTCAATATCTAGTGAACAAAGGACCAGTATGCAGTGTTCTTGATATATATGGTTCCATAAAAACAAAATTGGTAGAGGAATATGAGGGGGTTACATAAAAATATATTTAAGGTCTTTAATGTCTATACATATTCAGATATGGTTGACTAAAGTTGACTATTTTTTACTATGTTTTTTTATGAATAAACTAGAGTGCAAAGAAGTGATTGTAGAAGACAATGTATTGATCAGATATTGTTGGTATAAAAATAAAAGATAAATTATACTCCATATATATCACTATAAAATTGATTTTGGATATTTATATTTAGTACAAGTGAAGTTATTGCATATCAAAGTTGATTATTGTTGATTATATTTATTGTAGATCTGAGTGGGCTTCTTGAAGAAGTGTTTATGAGCCTTAGGTGGATGAATTAAGGTGAATTATGGATCGTATGAAGTTTATGAGGTATTAATATTTCCATTCATATGTGTATTGTACATTTAAATTCTATATTCAATTATTTTGAGCCTTTTTGATGAAGATAATGTTTTTGGGCTAGTTAAGCCTAATAGGTCTTTAAGACCTAATGGAGGTTCCTAAGGTGAACAAATGTTTTAGAAGTATGTAGTGATGGATATTATCACTTGAGGGTGTTTTAAGGGTAATATTTAATGGATCCATTTTATTATAAGTGGTCTTGTGTTTCTACTTGGCTCATTGTAGTGTTTAAAATATGAATAGGCCTTCATGAGACCTAAAAGGGCCACTTATGCCTAATAGAAAGGTATGGTTACTTAAGGGTGAGTTGTAAATTATTTTGGATGACATATGGAGGTGATGTAAATATTTTTATAAGTGGATTATAATCCTTTAAGTGTTAATAAATGTTACTTGGCCGATCAAGAAGATGGTGATCTTGTAGATTCTTCAAAAGAGCAAATTCAAAGGTGAAGCTTAGACTATGTGTGGGTTTTGAGCTCTTTGAAGCATGACCGACATAATGGATGAATATAGAATTTATGATTCATGTATCTAATGATATTTTGAGTTGATCCATGTTTTTAAAATATATATTCGCAGACCATGAAAGTGTGTGGTATATATACAAGAATTTTTATGCCCTTTTTGTGTATGAAGTGACACATACAAGCAAGTGTGTGACTGTGGTTGAGTGGTTGTGAAAATGGAAGAGTATAGTGAATCATAGAGTGATTTTTAGAGAGTAAATAGGGGATGAAATGGATCATAATCAGATAATAAATATGTTTTTTCAGGTCCTACAGCCATACTAAAGGTAATGAGCATATTTTAAGTGGATTCAAGCTCATATGTGTTATGTATGAGAATTGTTTGTGTAGAGATGCATGAGTAATTAATTACATAAATGGGAGAAGTATATGAGGACTTGGTGAGATATTTATGTAGAATTTTTGGATCTAAGAGAGGTTACAATCATCTCAACATATTTTTTTGATGTGATTGCAAGTGTTTGTGTAATTTTTGGAGGTGTCTTTGTGAAAGCAAGCAAAAGACATTTGAGGGTTTGATTTGCATTTTTTGGATGCAAGTTTTGGAATTAGGGTTTGTATGAGTATAAATAATTGAAATAGGTTTTATAATATCAAATAATACCATCATCAAGTGTTGAAGACATCATATCAAAGGTGGATATTAGTTTGGAGGTGTTTGAGTTGATGTTTGATCACCTAGGGGGTTAAAGCCTCCTTGCTAGTTGGTGCTAGCTAAAAGGAAAATTGGTGATTATCATCTTTAGGAGTTGGTGATCCTTGTGAATTAGGTACTTCACTAAATTTCCATGTTTTTTGTCATCTTATAGGATAAGTAGTCCATGTGTTTTTAGGCTTGAGAGTGGGTTTTATCTCCCATGAAGGTTTCCCACATAATTCATGTGTTATGTTCTTTGATATTACATTGTCTCTTTGTTCATTGGAATGAATGGTCTACATGATTAATAATTTATTATGGTTAAATTTTTAAGAGTTTGATTAATTATAATTAAATTTGATTTACTTGAATCACTGATTCACCCCCCTCTTAGTGATTGTACTTCCAACAACCTCATTTCCAAAAAAGTCATAGGTAATATGGTTCACCCACTTACAGGTGTGTCCCTTCCTTGCTCTTCAAATTTAAAAAATTTCATCTATCTATTTCATTTCACGTGTACTCTAAGGTACATCTCTTCATCCTTTTCCTATATCATTATTTTACTTTTAATACTAGATTAAGAGGGTGGTATTTGTAGACAATAAAATATGGTATTAGAGACTTGATCATTTTAGTCTTAACTTAAATTCATCTTATATGACTTGTGCATACACATATGGTTCTTTCACACCATTATCTCATATTTATAGACTTTACATGGGTCCAACCTTCTTGATTTTCTATCATTCACCTAAATGAATTGAATAGTTTGTGCCTAACTTATTCATTATCATACTCAGATTATCTCTATATCATTAAATTAGAATTCCTTCCTTTCAAATGAATTTGTCTGACCCAAATACTTAAAAAATTATGCAAGTGTCCAATTTTGATAAATCTCTCCCCAAGTCTAATAATAGTCATTTTCAAATTCAAATTATCTCTTATGGGTCAATCTGTATGTTTCACATGTTGGTGGTGTGATAAATTATCCAAAGGGTCCCATATAAACACATAATAGGTCTAAGCCTATTTCCCTATCTAGCACTCATCAAAGAAGCATCTATACATTTTTGCACATTTAAAAGGACTACCCTAAACTTCCTAATTCAAAAATATGTCACAACTAAAAGGCCCTAGCATATTTTGAAGCACCTACACCAAGCCAATTTTTCCATTTATCAAGTGTCAAAAGTTATATAACAAGTTGCATTCAAAAAAGAATCACCATTTCACATATACACCTAATGGAGAGAATTACATGTGGTTTAAATTTTCTCCCTGAAGTATTGAATATGTAGGCAATGCTAAGCTATTCATTAGGGAGAGGTTGATGTTAGCTCAACTCACTTTTTTCCCCTCTTTTGCAGGCCTAAACCTAATGAAGAAAGTGGACCTAGGGTTTCAAGAGAAGGAGATAGGTTTCTATATTTTCATGCATACTACGTACATGATATCGCATATGTAGAAGGATTTCAAATACATGCAGTGACATATGATAAAACCATGAGGTATATATTCATAGAACAAAAATGATAAATAATTGATGCCTATTCTAGACAATAGCATTTAGAGGCTAACATAATTTTCCTAGTGGATCCAAACACTCATTTTCCTTTTAGAGTGATTCTTGATCCATTTCTAGTCATTTAAGTCACATACATAGTCAGTTATGTGAGGAATAGTAATAAACTAAGTATATAAATCTTTTAGGTAATTTTTATAAATAGAAAGTGTAATTGTTCAATGGCATTCAACTTTAGCATTTAGATTAGTGTTTGATTGTAATACATTAAACAATCTGAATAGTGAAAATTTTTTACCTTATTCAATCATACTAATACAAAATAAGATAAAACATAGATCACATAAAATAATTAATAATAAAAATCCTCACATTCAAAACCTATATTGCAAAAATTTAAAATTACACTTGCTTCCTAGCCTAGGTAATTTTGAAATGTACTTCCATCTTGGGTTTTATTTGACCATTACACTTAACTTCCCTTTGGTAATCTATTTTCACTTACTATTTTTCCTCTCTTGGGTTTTACCTCTATCTTTTCTTATTATGAACATATTATAAGATTGCATTATCTATCTAGTGATATTACTACATATCCTTCATATTCTCACTATCCCTACTGGGCTTATCTTTAAAATCATTTAATTATTATGTAATTTGATGCATATTCACATGTACTTATATATCATATTATTTATAGTCTCTTCTAAATAAAAAATATCCCATCTTGTCATTAATTACTAGCATGTTATCATTGTATCACCTTACTTTATGCATAATACTCAAAATCTACATTTTAATCACTCATATTTTCAGTTGAGGCACACTTAAATCAAAGACAAGATAATTTTATTATAAAGTGTAGATATAGGAATATATAAGCATCTTGTTTTATAGGTTATGCTATTTAGTAGCTACATTTAAGCTCTCTAAGTGTTTTAATATTAAAAACCCAGTGAATGGTCTTCGAAATTTGTATGAAGGAACAAAATAAAAAAATCTAAACTATAAAAGTATAATAAAATAAATTCAAAACACAAAATCAAAAGGAAAATTTATAAAAATTGAAATCATATGAAAGACATGTTAAAATAATTGGCACATCCATATCCTATTTGAACTTTAAATTCCATAGTAGGCCTCACAGTATATCCAAAGATCATTAGAGTGTGGTAGGCCAATAGATAGGATAGGATGCCTCATATATATCATTGATGTCACTTGCCTTTTTATGCAAGTTCTCAATCCTTTCAATTGATTAATGGATATGGTGGGTTCCTAAGGAATGAGTAATGTATCTTAGAAAGTCAAGAACCTTTATATTTTCATGTATGACCTCCAAATGTTAATCTATACACTTCACTAGTTAGCCCAAACTTTAAATTGGCTAGGTGTTAAACCCATATTTAAAAAATTTGGATAAGACCTCCAATTTTGCTCTCCTAGGCAACTGAAAGCCAATTGTTGTCAATACATTTACAATTTATGACTCATGATGCCAAAACACATGGTGTCCTCTTCTTCATCAAATACCTCTCCAAATGGACCTATCATTTAGTAATCAATATGGTCAAACATATCTTATTTGGGATTCAATTTCAAGTATGAACATGTGGTATGTGCATCATAGATCAAGGATCAAGTGTTTCATAAGATGGAAATTAGGGGAGTTTGATATGAAATTACATACTCAGTTACCAAATATACAAGGTTTGGTGGGCTCGCTAAGTGTATTATGTGTCATTATGAAAGTATCATTTGTCATATGATGTCTTATTATTATAATAAGACATACTTATAAGAGAGTATTTGAGTTTCATGGAATGGGTCTCATCATTCCTCATGTAATGAAGGGTGCTTATGTGACACAATTGTATCAAATGGCATAGTGTTTTTTAGGTCCAATTCAAGTAACAAGTGACTTTGTAATAAGGGTAAATTAGTTATTATATAATTAATTAAAATTATTTATATGCAATGTCATAAATTATGTATAAATTCATATAAGTAATTCAAAATTGTTATCATGTATTAATATTTTGAAAAGTGACCAATATGTAAAAAGATGAAAAGTGAGCTAAGTTAGGTAAAGATAACTAGAGGTAATGGGTCAATTTAAGGTAAAGGTAGTTACCCACCTACCATAGAAATGTAAGTGAGTAAAAAATCACTTATTATAGAATTAATTGAAATTATTTATATGCAATGTCATAAAGTATGTATAAATTCATACAAGTAATTTAAAATTGTTATAATGTGTTAATATTTTGGAAAGTTAAAATTATGTAAAAGATGAAAAGTGAGTTAAGTCAGGTAAAGTTAACTAGAGGTAATGGGTCAATTTAAGTTAAAGGTAGTTACCCAACTACCATAAAAATGTAAGGGAGTAAAAAAGGGCATGAAATTCATTGTATGGGGGTTGTTTTTTTTATACAAAGTAATACAAATATAAAAAATAGAGTCAGGTTGGAGCTCCGTTCTCTTTCGAAAAAATACTAGACCTAGGGTTAGTCCATCGTCACCTATAGATTGAAAGGTGGGGTTATGTGAAAAATGCCACTATCCATCAGGGATGCTTAAGCGAGGTCACCCTAAGTATTTAAATTTTCATCTTGCTAAAAAAAATTGACCATTCATGGCTCTCTGGCGAGTAGGATTGTAATCTTGGAGCTAGGTCTTGAGATCAATGGTGGGATAACCTTTGAACAGGTTAGAGCAGATCTATAAAAGACTATTTCAGATAAAAGGCTCTAAAGTAATGGTCTAGAAAGGATTCATCCTTTATGGAATCTATCATAAAGTTAGCCTCTCCAAAGCACATATTAGAGCCTTCCCTCTAGGTGACAAATAGCAACCCCTCAATTGAATTTGGAGTGGAAGTGACTGAGTAAGTCCTCAGATATGAGGATCAGTTCTCCTCCAAAATACTTATTTGCATATTTGATAGACATTAGCCTAGTCTCTAAGCCTTACATGATTGGGTCTCTAAGAACTAGGAACCGGTCATGGAGGACAATATGGATATTTATCCCTATGTAAAAGGCTTTTTTATTGTAGTCTTTGATAATCTGAAGGATTGATCCAGGGTTACATAGGATAAAATATGGTGTTGGGAAAACCACCTTCTCTTTTTAAAACCCTAGTTTATAAATTTTAATCCCCTGGTGGAAACCCTTACAACCAGGCCCATTTGGATCTAACTGCCCCACCTAACTCTGTACTTTTGGTCAGCATCATGCTTCATGAACATTAAGAATACATTGGGTGAGTTGATAAATATTGATGCTTCGACCATCATATTTCTACATACCACTTTTAACGTATCTTGGTAATGATGGACACCTCATAGAAACTCCCAACTAACATTAACTTAAAAATTAGTGATCATTATTGGACACAGTGATTGGATTATGAAGGAATCCCCTTCAGGTGTCGTAAATTCTTTGGCATTAGACATTTGGTAGTTGCTTTCCTTAGATCCAAATAAAATATTATAGCCTCATGGTGGAAGGATGAACTTCCTTTGCATCTCACAATTATCTCCAACTCTAAGTGGCATAGTAACCTAGAAGTAACAATGTGTGTCACACCCCTTCTAGAGGCTATATAATTATGAGATGCTAAAGATAAGGGCAATGAAGATGGAAACTATGCCTCGATCAAGGAGGGATTAATAAGTAATGGATCTGCTCAATTAAATAAGGAATGGAAGATAATCAAAAAGAAGAAGAAAGGATGAACAGTTCCTAAACTAACCCCTTGTCGATTAGGTAGATTGAAAGGGGAAGGTGGTTCCAAGGAGGAAGCTAGAAAAGGGCTTAGGCCTCCATATTACCGCTTGTTTCTTTTGTTGGTTGGTTTTATTTTTGTTTATTATGACTATGGGTATCCCCCATGTTGTTTGGCCTATGTCAAACCTGGTTTTGACCTCCTTGGTCCTCAAGTTTGGAGGATTGTTGGCCTCCTTGTAACCCTATCTTTTTTTATTTCAATAATATAGGTGAGGGACCTACCAACCCTTAATCATCTATCAAAAAAATAGGGTTCTTTTTTTCTCAACACTAGGAGAGGGATTTATATAATTTGAAATGATGTGTGTTCTTTCCAAACAATGTTAATGGAATGCAATTTTACTATATGAGAAAAAATATTGCTTTTATAAATATTTTGTATTCTTCATTTGTGGAACATTTTTTTTCACAAATGGGGAAATACATTAAATTATTGGATTTAATAGATTGTATGTGAACCATTTATATTTTATAAACTTTACATTGTGAATCTTAAGAAGTGGATTTTATGTCACATACATACAACCAAATCTAAGAGAATCTTTTATGCTTCTAAGTTTCTTTATTGTCATTATGTGTACTCTTTATCATTTCCATTTGCATGTGAAATTAAAATTTTCCATCCATTTTTATCTATTATTGAGTAATCTGACGAATCCTTTTGATTTAGTCTATTGTGAGTTTCTTTCCCCCTTTCTTTATTCCTTTTTATTTTTATTCCTTCTGTGATTTCTTTTTAAAACTACTAAAAACCCCCATTAAAAAAATCATACAAGGAAGCTACCCCTCTCAAATGCATAATAAAATCACCCATTCCGTGGTGATATTCCCACCTTTGTTCTAAGTAATGTCATTGTCTATTAGGTGATTCAATGAAATAAAACTAGAAATCACAATGACATAAATTTGTGCTAATACTAGGTAGGATTTCTAAACCTTTCAATTTATTCTTTCCTATTTAGTTATAGTGTCTTATCTTTTTTAATTATTTTCACATCGGCTTCATAGTGCCTCACCTCCTTAATTTTACACATCCCACTCCCTATATCTCCCTGGGGAATATTACTACTAGTTGACCACATCCCTCTTAGTTATACTCATTATCTATATCATACATTAGATTTGACTTATTTTTTTTGGCTTTGAGTAAAGGCTTGTGAGTTTAAGATTTTAAGGCCTTTAGGAATCAATTATCCATTCTTCAAAATCCCTCATCTCTCATTTTACCTCTTTTGCTCTAGCATTGCCTAAAGGTTTGTGAGTTTAAAATTTTAAGACATTGGGGAATCATCTAGGTCTTATTCATAAATTCTCAATTCTTGATATCACACTTACATCCACACCACTTTTGTCATCTTATTTTTAGTAGTAGATGGTCTTGTTTTTCTAATGAGAAATTCTAACACAAGCATTTATTTGATTCTCACTCATTTCCTCTCTTATCATTATTAAACCTCTTTTGTTTGTTTAGATTTTTATTTCTCCTTACATTTTACGTCTTATAGCCTTATCATTTTTATCACATATTTTATTTTCTTATATTATTTTATGTACTTACATTTTATGTCTTATAACCTATCATTATATTACGTCTTGTGTTTTATTAGATTCCATATCTAGTTACATATGATGTGTTACAACCTCATAATTTTATCACATCTTTTGTCTCATCATATTTTTTCTATCTACTTACTTTATATGTCTTCTTTTTAAAATTCTTATCATTTAAAACTTTGACATTAGTTATATCATTTGAGGATAAATGTAATGCTCAAATTTGTTATATTAAATAATGAAACACATTTGAAAATTAAAAAAATTCCATGCTACCAATAACAAACCAAATATAACATACACATGTACAAAACCAATGAAATAAATTTAATATGTGTATGCGTGTGTTAAAATATTTTCTAAAACATATTCCAAATATAGGAATAATCAATATGCATCATATATAAAATTCCATGTGTCGCTTGTGCCCCTATCTAGGAGAGGGATTGCACACTATGTGTAGGTATATTCATTAAGGGATCGAGCCAATAATTTCACTCTAGAACACAATCCCTACGACACTCCTTGTGTAGCAGCTAGTGTTGTCTCTAATGAAAAAAATCATGCTCCAATCAACACTCTTTCCATCCTTGCATCTATAGTGGCTCTATGTGTTGTTATACACACCCAAATTTTGCACAATACAACATTTCACACTATATGATTATGATACAAGTACCTCCATAAATAAAAATAGGATCATACCTATTATTCTCCCTCTTTGTATTCTTTTTCCTCTCTCTAATCCCTACCCAAATGTCAATTTTACAATCTTTGAGCTTAATCCTTCAAAACTGAGAGTTTTTAGGTGGCATGGAAAAATTTATACAGTGATTAAACAACCACTACAATAGTTTTGCAAACCACCTCAATTATTTCCAAACTTTCATGACAGTTGTGTAACTGCAACTATATCAGTAGTTTCGCCAATGACAAACTGTGTCTGCTAGACATATTTTATATGCCATTGGTCAAGACAATGACATTGATAGTTTAAGTTTTTTTATTTAGGGTTTATATTTTTATTTATAATGTTCCTATTTTTCATTTATCATAAGAAAGACATCCAATATTCTCTACTCACTCACACAAATATAACTTAGTAATAAGAAGTAGAACTACAACTAAGGATCTTACACTCCAGGAAGATTAGTTTGCTCAAAAACTTGAAGATTTCAAGAAGAGAAGTGGAATGAAGATTTCAGGAAGAGAAGTGGAATCGACAAGGTACACCTAGTCTTTGTCATCCTTAACTTGGGTCTACTTAGGTATTCATATCTTCATCTTAACTTTAGCTACAATCATCTCTCACAAAGTGCCACTTGAGCCAATGGGGAGATTAATGCATCAAAATTCAACCCAAGATGAGTATTTTATATGGTTATACTATTTCTTTTATACTTTAGAAGTTATACTAAATGTGTATGTTTATGTCTTACATGCTTAGATTATTATAGTATTATTAGTATAATTTTACTGTTGTGTGATTTATCTAATTATTTAAACCCCATGGTTATCGTTTAATGACACCTTTACAACCCTTATTTTAGATTACTCATGGTTACCACCTAATGACATTTTAATTTTAATATATTACACCTCTCATTTACCTTCTAATGACATCTTGGATCTAGTTAGGCCCATGATTGTTATTACTTTGATATATTCTCCTTATACATCCCTTACAGCCTCATTGTTCACAACCTTGTCTATAGCCCCAAATTGCTTTGTGAACCAACATATCATATGTATGTTGGATGTAGTATGGCCATCTACCTTTTCCTATTTTAGAAAGTCCTTATATTGTTGACCATTATAGGCTTACATATAACACATACATAATATATGCAATATAACATCTTTCAAATGATGGATAATCATGAATATACAATTTTACTCTAATTTAACATAATATGCTAACTATTTCAAATCACTACTTAACAAAATAAATTAAAAGGATTTTTAGAAAACATGAAATAAATAATGGAATCAACCAATCTTATAAAACATAAGTGAGAGCGGAAAAAAAAAGAGAAAAGAGTATCCCTAGTAACGTTAAAAATCAAATAGAAATGTTTTCACTTAGATGAATGTTTCCAACATAAATGTGATATCATCATGTGGAAGTTAGAACAAGATTTTGGGATAGAAATAACAAGCCAAGGAAAGAGCAGAAATAAATTTTAAGGTGTATATATATATATATATATATATATATATATCAAAGAACAAAACCATAGAAAGCCATGATGAAAACCTAAAAGGAAAAAATAAATAGGTTAACCTAAAGCAAATAATTCTTACAAATACAACTGAGTAAAGGAAATCAATGGAGAATATTCATATCATGTAAGAAAGGGAAGAAGAGTGTGCCTAAAATATTAAAAAAATATGAAGAAAAAACATGATACATTCAAAATTGGAAGAATAGGAAACAAAAATGGAATTGGTTTTAAAAATAAGATAGAAAATATGATCTAAGTAGGTGTATAAAATAGCTTAACGGAAAAACATGGAATCCAAAAATCCACACACCAAACCTAGAAATGGAGAATACAACAAATAAAATAAGAAAATAAGTAATTAAATAAGAAAAGTAATAAATAAAATAAAACCATGTATATGAAATAGAGATGGTTTATTTGCAAACATAAACAGTTGAAAAAACTAACCAATGATATAATCATACTCAAGAGAATCATCATCATATTATATATAAGTTTAATCATGTGGCATTAGAAGTGAAATTATGATGTTGAGGGTTCCATGAGTCTAGGAAAGATATCACATTTTCATCATCATCGGCATCATCATCATCCCCAGCCATAGTATCTATTGTACCTTCTTGCACAAAAAAATTGATCTTACACAAAAAAATTGATCCTACACACAAATAATAACATGATAAATTATATCCTTTTTAAACTTTTATATTTTTGTAGCAATAAGAGGTTATGATAATCATACCCTTATATGCATGATATTAGGTTCTTGGATTTTATGATCTCTTACTTGAGGTTTAATATTTGATTGTAACATTAATATTTCCTTAAAATGGAATTGGAATGAAGAACAAGATAGAAAAAGAGGATCTAAGTGGGTGTAGAAAATAGCTTAAAGGAAAAACATGGAATCCAAAAATCCACACACCAAACCTAAAAATGGGGTAAACAACAAATAAAATAAGTAATCAAATAAGAAAAGTAATAAACAAAAGAAAACTATGTATATGAAATAGAGATGGTTTGTTTGCAAACATAAAGAGTTGAAAAAACTAACTAATGATATAATCATACTCAAGAGAATCATCATCATATTATATATAAGTTTAATCATGTGACATCAGAAGTGAAAAAATTATGTTTGGGTTTCCATGAGTCTAGGAAAGATATCACATTTTCATCATCATTGGCATCATCATCATCCTCAACCATAGTATCTATTGTACCTTCTTGCACAAAAAATTGATCCTTTACACAAATATTAACTTGGAAAATTATATCATTTTTAAGCTTTTATATTTTTGTAGCAATAAGATGTTATGATAATCATACCCTTATATGAGTGATATTAGGTTCTTGGACTTTATGATCTCTTATTCAAGGTTTAATATTTGATTGTAACATTAATATTTCCTTAGTTAAGACATCTTGAACTTGATGTTATGGTGGATAAGAAACATCTCTATGAATTTTAATAACTTAATCCTCTTGAATTTATTTCAAACATGGGTGTAAAGTATAGATGGAATTTATCTCATTTATTTTATTCATGGTCTTCCAAGAAACACGTCATAGGATCCATTATTTTATACCACACAAAACCAAGTTCAAATTATTTTAGACACTGTTATAATAAGCAATAGAATAAAACCAAGTGGATCTATATCCCATAATAATTTTTGAATTACTTATTGAATCTCTTTGATAGATTCTATGACCATTGATAAATATTACAATGGATACATTAATATTGAGCCATTTTCAATCATAAACCCATTATTTTCTTGTGGGTGTTCACTTGTAAAAACTCATAAGAATAATACTCCATTTTAAGAACTATCATTTGGAATCTCACTATCATAAAACATAATTGGAGGAGGCCTTCTCTTCATTGTATTAACACTAACCATACCTATAAATCCATCAAGTGGATAATCATTAGGAGCTTGTGGTGGTTCTCTTTGATATTTTCTACCTATCATATGAACATTGCCTTGATATTTTGGTCGAGTACTGTGGTTTGGAATAGGGTTAATAAATATTTAATAATTTTTGTTTGGTGGACCCATCAATTTAATCTAATTATTGTTGGTTTCCTCCACTAGAATTCGGTTTCTATTGATGAGAACTTGGATTTTATGTTTTAAGATAATGCATTTTTTTTTAGTGTCCATTAATTCTATGTTAATTTTATAATACATTGGCATCATACTACTTAGGCAATGACCTTGAAAGATCTAAGTCTCAAATGGGAGATAATGTGATCATATTACATTTAATCAATTCCTTCAACAAATTTTGTGGACTTTTGCTTAACCTTGTAAATTGTCTATGCTCTCTTTGTTGAGGAAATATGAACCTATTGTTTAGTTTTCCCACAATATTGATCACATTATTACCCTCACTCTTAGGTTGAAATAAATTATCATTACTTCTGGCCTTCAAAATTATCTTACTTTGAAACTTGGAACCACCAGAAGTTGGTACATTGGACCCATAGTAAAGCTTATTTTTCTTTACATGTTTGAATTCAAAGTTCTTAACCACATGGAAAAGGTCATTGAAGGATTTATAAGTTTTTAAAAAAACTTTTTCCTTAATAATTGGTAGTAATATTTGAGAAAAGAGACTTTAAAATTCACTATCTAGGAACTGATGAGTCATTTTTGTAACCATAGTCTTGAACCTAAACTCATACCCACTAAGAGTTTAATTTTTTCCTCTTTTAGTTTGAGCTATTTCTGCAAAGGTGGATTTCATCCCAGTATTGACAAAAATGAGCTAAAAAATCATCCAGATCTACATGGTAAAGGTAAAACTACTCAAATGTGTAGCATTCAAACTCCCTGGAAATAGATAAGTTAATAATTTATCATTACAAGAAAATATAATCAAGAGGCATAGAATGATATAATATGGTGATAAGAGTTGATTTTATCATTGAATGATTCAAACTTTGGTGCCAAAAATCCTATTAGGAAATGGTATGCAAGCACTCATATGTCAAAGGGTTAGGTAAAATATCATTGGAAGGGACCCTATTAATTTATGTTTGATATACTTGGGATAACTCTTTGATTTAATTTTTCAAGTCGCATAAAGTATGTACCATAGAGTCATTTTAGGATTTGGAAAAGTAGTAGTAGCATAATAAGTTAGAATGAAAGAATTTTGTAGAGAATAAAGTTGAGATTCATAATGAGCAATAGATGATTTAACAATAGGAATTCAAGAACCATGTTAAAAAATTTTTGAAATTGAGATTAATCAAGTAGATGATGTTGAAAAATTTGGAAAGCAAACAAAGTATTTTGAAAAGCAAAGAGAAGTGCAAATATTAGAATCAATAAAAGCATGAGGAGGAACAGTTTAAAAGTAAATTTTGGAAATGACTACATTATTAGGTAGAAATTATTTCGCCTTATACGAGCCAAGTGTTTCATCTACATTATTAGCATTCAAATATCAATTGTTCAACTTATATGGTATATCTTGAGCCTCTTGAGTAAGGGTTATTCTTTTAACACGTTTATTAATACATACATTAATTCATCTATCTCATTAGGGTTGGACATAATGTGTTTCATAAAATAAGTAGGTCTGCAACTCTTTCTATTTCATTTATAGGAGTTTGGTTGTCATGATCATATGTAAATTACCACCATGGGTTCTATTCATACCACTATCATTCAAAGGAACATCAATATCCCTTGCAACCAAAAATACATGTATGGGAGAAACACTTAATTCATTTGTAAATTCCATTTTCTTTTTCAAACAATGATTAGGACTAACTAAAGGAATTTCAACAAAATTAACAAAAATAAAATTTATCCTAGTATTCTTCCTCATTGTGTCTTAGATCTAATCACATTGGAAGGCATAAGAGGAAAACATACACAATATGAACACACCCTAGTGTTTGAACAATATTCAAGAAAACTTAATCTAGGGTTTTGAATGTAACACAAAAGAGTTAGCGCTGAAAGAATAACATTGAACAAGCCTTATAAAAAGCAAATATATCATAAATGAAGCAAGAAGGTGATGAAACATGTAAAACAATGTGGGTTCACCAAAACATAATATGAATAAATGGATCTAAATCAAAATCGCATCACATGTACTCTTAAACATGTAATTAAATCTAATTAGATGTAAAATAATAAAATCAAAGTTATTTACTATTCTAAATCCAGCAAATAATTGAAAAGAGGATAGTCTGGAGAAGTATCTAATTTTCGTACAAATTTGGAAACAGTTGTCACAGTTTGATAGTAGGATTAGGATATTTTTTTATAAAAAATGAGTGCATAAAACTTTTAGCGAGTTGAGCACTTGTATAGAACTGTAGACTCTATGTTTTTGGTAACCAAAATTACACATTGCATGTTTTTATAAAATAATTGACATGAAAAATATGATTTGATGACTTAGTTCATTAGGTAAGGGGCTTTGAGAACATTGCTCACTTTTCTAAAATTTATTGTAGATCCCTCGAAAATTTATCTTCTTCACAACCATAATAAGGAAACTAAACCTATAAAGGATAAGGAAAATATTTACTACTTATCATGCCCTTTAATGGTTCTAATATTAAAAATTACATGCCAAGTAAAATGTGATTCATTCAGATAATCTAGCATGATGCAATGTCTAATCTTTTATGAATTTAAAAACTACAATAAATGCTTGATTTCTTCTAGATTACAGTAGTAACTATGAATTTCTCTTCAAACATCTTTATATTCTTGAATGCATACTCTACATGCTTGAATCTATTTCTTGTGCTCATTCATTGTATGTCCTAAATGCACTAATTCCCCTGTATATTAATAAACTTCTTAAATTCAAATTAAGACACTATTTGAGCACAAAATAACATAGAAAATCTAAAAAAAAACCAAAAATATTGGGATCCACAATCTTTGAGGGACCCAAAATAAGGTTAGAAGGGCCCACCTTCAAAAATCAATAATGCACTTTTTTGGAACACTCTTAAAACTTAAGGAAATGAGGAGGGATGAGAGAGTAGGTAGGTAACAACAATAGAGAGAGAATATGTTCTGAAAATATGAGAAATAATGTGCCAATAAAACCTAATCTAGACCAATAATAAACAAACATAAGCACCCTAGAATAATAAAAAATTTACAGCTAATAAATCCTTGAACCATTTTTAAATGTCTACACAAAAAAATCCATGGAAAAGTTTATACATTTAATAAAAATCGATGAAAATTATTCATAACCAGCGAAGTATGCTACTAGTCCGTCTTGGTGGGGATCACTACCTGGTCCCGACCCTTTTGGTAGTGTGGGGCAACCTCCTCTTAGGTGGGACATTATTTTTTTTTGGCTCCTCCAAACCCAACAAATGGATGGGTGGCTCTAAATCCTCCCTCGACTAAGCTTTCATCTTAGAATGCTCAACAACCTAAGGATGATCACTCCACCTCTATCCCCTCCACCCCTTGCCTCTCTCACTCGCTCTGCCCTTGCCCCTGCACCCCTTCCTTTTAGTGCAGGGCTCTATGCCTAATTTTATAATGTGTTTGTTATAATTGTTTTGGTGTTCTTTTATTTATTGTGCTTCGTCAAAACTATTTTTTATTTTGATTTATTTTGAGCCAATTTTTTCCTTAAAAAAGAGTCTAAACGTGAATACCTACCAATTATCTTACTTTATAACTTTTTATAAATTATTATTTTTATTAATAATAATCTTACTAAAACATTCCAATAATAAAATTAGTTGTAACTTTAGACAAAATGAAAAAATCTAATACATTAAAAACCAATATTATAAAAATTTGATCAACCATAATCTCATATCATACTTATTAAATAAACAAATGTCAATAAAAAAACTATACTTAATGCATTTATAAAATAACCAAATCTTAACTTTAAAAAATCGCCACTAAAAAAATTAGAGCCAATACATTTAAAATGATTGGATCTTTAATATCATAATTATTTATTTTAATAAGAAAATTATACTTAATGTATATATAAAGAAACCAAATCTTAACCTTAAAAAATGACCCCTAGATAATATAGAGCCAGCACACCTAAAATGATTTGAGATTGGATCTCTCAAATATGACTTGAAAAAAAAATGAAGAAAGCTCTCTGCTTGGTATATTGATGCTTCCAATGTTTCAAAATTGTTGATCCTACACCAGTTTCAGTCAGTCTATCTGTTGATGACCTCATTGCTTCTAAGAAGGAATCTCCTGTTACTGCCCTAAAGGCATTCTCAATAAGTGACAGCTAGCTCCGATTTTAACTGGCAAAATCGATGGCTGATGTTGTTTTGCCACCGCTTAAGAAATCAATGTGCCTTCCTCTGATTCATGTGGCAACCAGCGCACTGTTTCGGATCTATTTCACCATTGCTTAAAGATATCAATGCGTCTCATCCCGATTCAACATCATGCATCCATGTTGTTTCGACACTACTTCATCATGTACTTTCATGATGATGCTTTGATGGCCGGTGAACACTATCCTAGCCGCCGAGGTAGCTGGAATAGGTAAGAGAAAAGAAGACATCAAAGACTCAGTGGCAAATGAGATGAGAGAATAGTCGGAAGAATTAGTTTCAGATGAGGTGAAAGAAATGGGAAATTTGTAGGCTGAAAGTCAGATGTGGGTAGGATTACACAAGAATGCCGACTTCATAGAATTTTGGCATGGAATGGAGATGGAATCTGGAGAAGACAAACAATGCACGATGACAAAACTGCAAGTGATTGTAGAACAGGGGGGCAAAATTACTTAGTGACACTACTACGTACAAAGATGTGCCAGCAAGCATTCACGGATGTATAATTTGATATGTGCAATGTATATGAGCCTTGATAGATGGTGGTAGTGGTAATCGAATTAAACGATTAAAGTTTATTTACCTTAAATTAACCCTAATGGAGATGAATCTCTCGCATAACCAAGAATTTTTTAAGAAAAAATTAATGAAATTATTCTGAAATTTTATTTGTGTTTTGGTTCTGGCTTTGCTCCTACCATCACATTCAGATATATACATATGGAAAATTTGTCGAATCCTGCCATTATTGATTAGGATTCAAAACTACTGCGACTCCAACAAACCATGCCCAAAACAGGTATTTAAACAAGAGAAGCTATAATATTGAAGCGCTCAAGTGTAATTTAGAGTTGATGTTGACATAGAAAATGTAAAGAGAGATGCTCAAGTGTATTCGTTTCATAAACAGAAATCAATTATATCAATGCATTACTTTACTTTGGATGAAATAATATTTTTTTAGAGCTGGGCGTTTAGCTTACACCCTAAATTCATAATTACTTAAGTACATTGTTATGAGTTAATAACCTCAACTTAAAGACCAAGGCATTATTTCATAATCAGATTTACGTTCTTTTCAAAGACTGATTACTTGATAAAATGGTCTAAAATTTTAGACAGGGTATTGTGTGTAGTCAAAATTTTGTTTGCTGCAAGATTAAATGTTGGGTAACAGCTAAAAATTTACAGTCCAAGGTGCTTTGTTCTTACTATCGGAACATATTTATAATATAAAATATCCAGCCAGTTTATCTTGATAGAAGACGAGTTTTAAATTCTGCTCCTGAAAATGAAAATGGAGCCATAGCGTCTCCCACTATATCTCTCCCAACCAAAACGTCCACCAATGTTGGAAGGTTTAAAACAATATTTTTTGAAAACATTATTGAAAACGCTTTCAATAACCGGAAGTGTAGTTAAATATTTTTTGAAAACGTTAATGGAAGGTCTAGAATAATATCAGACTGTCATTAAATTTTTAATTGACAGGTTGGGGCGAATGTCAAATCTCAGCCTTGGGTGCAGCATCAAATTCTTTTTAATATTCAGTGGGCACAATTACATAGACACTTGCAATCATAATCTAATATATACTATTTTATTCGGAAGAGTCGTCAAAATAATCTACTCTAACATGTTTTATTTTATAGAGAAGAGTCATCAAAATAATCTTGCAACACCTTTTTGAGGAATCTAAGATGGATGAAACATCTACTCTAATTGCGTTTAATCGAATAGAATGTTTGCACTGCAGTCATTAATAAAATAAGGAAAGCTGCCACTAGAGAGACTATATGCCATGGCTTTGAACAATGCTCTTTCATGAACTCGTTTATCCACACCTTTAATTGCTTGTTATAATGTGCCCTTGCCTGTCTCTCAATTATCTCAAATTGTTTCACTGAATTAAAAGAGATTCCTTTTCCAAGATGGTTGAACACGTAAGCTATCTGTTCATCACTTCCCAAAAAGCTTTGAATGACCAAGGATTTTCGAAGGATAGAAACATCTTTCTCTGAGTCAATCATGTCATCCATGAATTGTACATAATGGGAAATTATTCTCTTCCGGAGACCATAAGCACCTTTGACACTCTTCAAAAGCCATCAAGTTTCGCAAGCTTATTTCGGTGCTATCATCAACTACTATATGAGGGAGGGAAAGCGTACTTGCTCTAAACCTTCTTTTTTGAAATTCGACTTCCCCTGATTTAAATTTTATACCGGCCTTGCATAATAATTCAGCACTAGGGATGGACCTGCTTCCATGTTCATCCTCATCATCTGGCGGACGAGGAGATTCGTGGCTTGACTGTGTTAAGATATTTTTAATCACCCTTCTCTTCAAATCTAATAGATGACACGCACCTGTTTGAATATTTTTCTTCATAACTTCATTAACCGATAAATGAAAAGAGAAGGGATGGCAACAAAAAAAATGGAGGCCTCTCAGCAATTCAGCTAATTTCGACACAGCGTCTTCACGGGTTCCAGACTCCAATTGGAGTATGTTTATCAGAAGAAATAGAGGAATTTGATTTTCCAACTTCATAATGTCATTTATTATATTAATATGCATCTGATTAGCATGTGCACCGTTACAAAAGACGAGGCTTAAGGAATTTCTATCAATTGTCTCATCTGAGAAGCACCTGATGAATTCAAGAATAAAGCATGCATCATTATCCAGGAAAGCATTTCCCCATTCAATTCAATTGCTGAATCTTCATAATAATCTCTGATATCATTCTCACGATTTTTTATATCTGCAATTAAGCTATCTCGAGTGACACCTGTCAGCCTTCTTAAAGTTCTATGAACTGCTTCGATCTTATGTTCGTCCATTACTGAAAGTTTTGGGTTGAGCTTATGATGGTAAGGCCCCAATGAGACAACCAAAGGGACATACATTTGTCGATTAGAATCCATTGAGAATTTAGGCACCCTATAAATACATACATTTGTAGAGAGTTGTTGCATTTTATGTTCAGGATTACTCAGTTCTTTCACTTGAACGAGCCATGAATCTGCTAAACTATTGCCTTGTGTCTGGCTGCAGGCTACATTCTCTTCAGGACCATAAACTTGTTTACCTTTGTCACCACAACTACTAGGGATTTGTGCTTTGAGTCATCTTTCTTTTGTTAATATCTGCCGTCAGAAACCTGTTAGGACTTAAAAAAAAATTGTTAGGAATCAAAAACCACACGCAGCATAAAAACTATTTGTTAGAGAGAAAATAAAAATATATATTAATTTAAAGAGGTTAAAATTTGGTATAAAACATTCCCTGCAAACTTTATTATTCCTAACTATAGGATTCACTTTGTCCCATTAATATCTTTCATTCTACCAATCAGTTTCTTTTTATTTTACAATGCTTTCAATGTCTAAAGTTTGACATGGCATAGGATTAGGTGAAAGTTAGTTGATAGGATTTTATATTTGGATTGAAAAAAAATTAAATAATGAAAATAATTTATTATTCAAATTTTTTTATTTTTAAATAAAATGACGTTACATTTTCATGGCATGCGTTTTTTTTTTTTTTTTTTTTCTTTTTTTCTTTCTTTTTTTATAAAGAAAGAAGTTGATAGTGTTGTAGTAGTCTTAAATTATCCGTTTTGATAATGTTTTTCTAAAAAAAAAATTGAGACTTTATGGGTTCGTGATGGCACTCCTATTTTTGTTTTTGCTTGTTGAACTATTGTATCTAATAGAGTGCAAAACAAGGGTTACTAGTTTTTAAGAATCTAATAAATAAAAAATAAAATTAACTCTATTTAATAATTATAAATGGTATTTTGGATTTATTATGTTTTGTTTATAGAAATTCAATAATTTTTATTTGTAGATACTTTAAAATTATTTTTAAATATTTATTAATATTTGCATCATAAATATTTATATGGAAGGTTATAGGTGTATATATTTCTTTATTTATTTGTACAATTATATAAGACTTATCATTTATATATATTAAATAGACATTCCAATATTAGCAAGAAAAAATACCATCCTTATGTTAGTCAAGTCCCTCTTCCTACCTCAATTTTCAAATTTAGAAGCTTATTTTGAAATTTAGAAAAGGTCAAATAGGCATAGCAAGACCTCAATGAAACTGAAGAAGAATGCTCAAACAATAGTTTGAATGTTAACAGTTTCAACTGTTCCAATTGATCAACAATTGCTTGGATGTAAATTAATTAAAGGAGCTACTTTTCTGAATCAGAATACATTGTTGTGGACTTTAAACAAGTCGCATCTCCCACACTTGAATCCATTGACCTCAAGACGTGGGAATTTCCCAACACTCAGGCAATTGCTTGGATGTAAATTAATAAAAAGAGCTACTTTTCTGAATCAGAATACATTGTTGTGGACTTTAAACAAGTCGCATCTCCCACACTTGAATCCATTGACCTCAAGACATGTGGGAATTTCCCAACACTCAGGCCATTCAAATTTATTAGAGAAAAAAGAGCAAGACACCTAAATAAACAGCAGGGAGCTTTAATCGTACAAATCTATCATTACATGTAAAAAGTAGGGCAAACATACTACATATCAATGTTCACAATCAGGTAGAAAAATGCTCTTCTTTCATGGTTAAAAAAAGAGGTTTTAAAAATAAGGTATTTGGAAATATTATGAGAAGTAACAACTTTCAATATCATTGATCTTATGTTTTTAGATATTTATTAATCATTAAATTGCATGTTTTTAGGAGGTTTGTCTCTTTATTAATTATTAATTTAAATTAGGTATAATTTATACATTTGTCAACATCTAGTAGTCCATATTTTTCTTCTTAACCCCTTCTAACTTCCCTTTTCTTTCTCATCTCCCTTTTTATCGTTTTGTATCTCTTGTTAGAACCATACTATATAGTATTTGATCTGTCAGAACCGTATAATATAACCTTGGGTCTACTACAACCATACTATAAGGTATTGGGTCTACAAAAACCATACTATATGATCTTGGGCCCACCAAGAATTTACTATACAATTTTGTTCCCTTTTGTTGTGGCCCCATTTGCATTAAGTTTACACTTCCTCTTGTCTTTTTTTCCATTTTGTAATAATTTGTTAGTGGTTTATGTGTCAATAAAGTCCTTTTGATCTTTATTTTTGGTCTCCTTTTCTCATGGTCATGATTTTTAATGTTTCTTTCCCTTTTTGTTATCTTTAGCTAATAGGGTCCTAATTTGAATTTTATTAGAGTCTAAAAATATATGTGCATTAGTGTGTATAGGACATTAATAAACATGGAATGACATGAATGAATCCAATTATAAATTAATTATTAATGTGTAAGAAAAGTTAATTCAAGCATTTAGAAATGAATTCAAATATATATAAAGATTTATTTCTTCACCATGCATCTATTTGTAACATCTACATTTTATAACAATTAAAAATTATTAAACAAAATATATTAATAATGTTGCGATAATAATTCAATAATGATAACCTGATGGTGATTGAGTTAAATGTTAGAAGTGGGAGGTCTTAGGGTCCATTCCCTAGGATGACCACTCTTTATTGTCATTCTCACACTAAGTTATGGTGGGTTATTCGTGAAAAATATCCACAATGCAATGGGCTATCGGCTCAATGTTTAATGTGACGAGGGTTGGCATGTGGCTTGAATATGTATTCAATATGATGAGGTAAGTCCACAGTCCATAGCTAGGGATACTATTCACCATTGTTTTGGGCATTTCAATTACAAAAATGTCAGTCCTTGTCCCAAAAGAGGATAGGGGGAGCTGGGAACTCAATCCACACTAGGATCTTGAGCTTAGCTTTCTCAAAGACTTGGAAATCCTTGGTCCAATGAGAAAAGACCATAAGAATATTGTAAATAAACTAGGGACCATGCTTGAAAATAACCTTATAATGGTCAACATTAGCAAAGCAAAATTTAAAAAAAAAACCTTTGGTCATATTTTCACCCATTCAATCTTAACGCCATGGGGTTGTCAATGGTTATGAATCCACTACTTAAGCAAGGTCTTAATGGGGACTTAACCAACAAAATAACCAATAAGAGTAAAAGATTCAAACCAATTGCATGCTTTGTAAAATTCAAGAAAATTAAGCACAACATTAAGTAAAGGGGTTTTCTAGGTTAGAACTAGTAACTCATACAAGACCTACATTACAAACTTGCTTGCCCACTTCAAAGCCATGCTTGTTTAGAGCTTTGCTGGTGAAACTTGCATGAAATAATGCAAGTGCAAAGGAAGCAATCATTAATATAGGGGATTGTTACAAGCATCATCCAAGGGAAGGAATGGTACCCTGACTCAGTGCAATAAATACACAATAAACCATAAAAATCTTACCTATATGTATTGAAGATCAACAATATGGTAAAAGTGCCATATAAGTACGAGACCATAAAACATTCCCTTTGTCCTCTCCCAATTCTTCATTCATTCGGTAATGGGTATTTTGGTAATGCATAGTAATCAACACTCCTTTTTATTTTTAAATATTTTTATAGATTGAATTTACTTTGAGTTTTTGTGGAGCTACTTTCTTGTAAAAAGCTAAAATTTAGATGATTGGAACGCTGATGTCCAGTCTCAAGAATCATGTACATGGTGTTCAAAGAAGCGGGCATTGAAATGTAGTAGAGGTTAGGTGAGTGCATATTTTGCCCATGTTTGTGTATATGTATTTCAAACCAAACAAACTGAACGTGCATTCTTACTAAGTAACACCAGCTCATTTAAAATTTATTATAAAAATACAAAAGCAGTCATAAAGTGAGTGAGTTTTCATTGGGCTTAGGCAGAAATACCTACTATTGCAATTCATGTAAGGATGGGCTTGTTGGAAGTTGTTGGTAGCTACAACCTCAGGAGAAATATTTAATTGTCGAAAAACACTTTCACAACAGCAGGGTTTATAATTCCACAAACACCAAAACAAGGGAGGCAGAATTTTACTGAGAACACACTCAAAATGCTTATATATTAAATTGATTCTAACCTATTACAATCTGATTTTAAATTATACAAACTAAAGCTACAGTGGTATCAAAAAATACTTCAAAATCTTCATCCATTTCTGTTGTTCACAATTCTTCAGTCTGTTGTTGCTCTTAAACTTCTCTATTTTCTCTTCTTATTTGTTGCTCTAATTTTTTACCTTCTCGATTGGTTGGTGCCCTCTCTCTTCTCCTCTATTTCTATTTGGCTATAGCTCTACCAAAAAAAAATTATTCTTTCTTGTTTGTTGTTGTTTTATCCATGTATATAACATGCTCTGTTTTTGTCTTTTATTGTTGTCACCGATCACTGCTCAGCCGATCAAGTTATAATTAAAACTCAAAAAAAAATGTCCCCACATACTTGTCAACACTGTTGTTCGGTACAATACAACACAAGAAAAAAATCATAAATTATTTGTCCTTAACATGCTTGTCAATACTAGTTGCCTGGACCAACAAAGTCACTAGAAAATCAGATTTTATGCTTTTTACATGTTTGGAAGCATACAGTGGCTGCTGTAGAGTGGTTTCATAGTTGTTAGTTATTGATTGAAAATTGAGGTCAAGGATGTCAAGATCCTACTCTCCCCAATAAGAGTATATATGATTACCTTTGTATTAGCAACTAAACACAGAATTATACCAGAATAAATAAATAATTAGAAATATGAAACAACACAAGATATGAGAGAATACACAATTGTATTAATAATCACTCAGAAGAAAATACAATAAAGAAGATGCCACTTTTTCTTCCACCTCAAAGGCTTGCCACACCTCAAGGACTTCTTCCCTCTCTCTCTCGGTCCCAACACATAACTCAAATATAGAGTTGTTGTTCACCTCTCCAACCAGTCAGTAACAACACTGCCAGTACACCAAGTACATAGCCGTACTCCAAGTAGATCTCCTGCTCTCTGCTGCTACCTGCAAATCACTAGACCTTACTCACCATTGTAGATCTCCAAAAGAAGCCATGCATACCTACTGACCAAGATCATACAAACACAAAGAACCCTTCTGATTCTCCAAACCAGCACCCACACTTGGTATTGTGGCACTAGGCGGAACACACCATTGCTCTCCTCTCTCTGAAGGAGCTTATTTTGCTCTCTTACTCTCTAGCACTAGTTTACAATACAGCCCATGAGTCTTATATAGATCTCATACTTACAATAATTAGACTATCTTAATTACAATAATTAGACACGTAACTCAAGACTATAATTAGCATTTAACATGCAAACACTCAGTTCAACTAACTGTTCGTGCAACGAACAGTTCTAGAACACACAGGCGACCGACATCGGTCCCTGTCTGCCTGGAGGTGACCGACGTCGGTCGACATCCTGCCGATGCCAGTTGTTTTCAGCTCACACCTGCCGATGTCGGTTTCATTCTGCACTGCAATCTATCGACGCCGGTCTCCCTAGAACTCATCAACCTCCTCCATGTTTGCAATAGTTGAAGCTTTTAGCTCCACAACCTAACAATCTCCCACTTGGAGATAAACAGCTGCAACTGTACCTGTACCTGTACCTGTACACCGTCTAATTTGTTTCCTGGCTTGTATCTCTCTTCAAGCTCCAACCTTGAAGATCGCCCACCACACACCCTGTAATGCCTTTCCTGTCATTCAAGTAACCTACCACATCCGATCCTACAATCCATGTAGTGAAGTCCTTGACTCTGCATAGCATGAATCCCTGCTGCTGATCCCTCTCAGATACCTGAGAATCCTCCTTCCCCGAATTGGCTCCAAACTCTCTGACAACTCCCACTACTTGGGAAAACTCAGGCCCTACACCAAACCTCATGTGATTTCGAACACTGCTCTAAGCAAAGCTTGAACTGTCCAGCCCTTGGTGTGCTTTCTGATTCTGCATATTGAACCCCACCAACACCGTCTTCACATCAGCTCCCACTGGAGACCAAATCTCTATGTCTCTTATGCCAAAGAATTTCGCTGCTCCAAATTTCTCATGACATGCTACTGAACTATCCTTACCTTTAGCTTAGCAAATCCCTGTATGTCTGAACCTGTAACTAGTATACCATCCACATACAGTAACTGGATAATGTCGCGACTCATCATCCACCTGGTAAGACAAACACAATAGTTACAATGACCTTGACCAAAGCCATGCTTTGTCATACACCTGTCAAAACCTGTACCACTGTCCTGCAGCTACCTCAAGACCATATACCTTGGCCTTCCGTCTCACGTATCCATCCACTCTCTTCTTTATCATGGGAATCCATCCATTTTTCAGTGCTTTCTTCCAGCTAACAACTCCACCAACAAAACCCTGTTTGGTTCTTCTCCAAGGACTCACACTCCTCATCCATGCCAAGCTCCCACTATTTCTAGATTCTACCTGCATTGCCTCTTCACATCTTCTTGGTTTTCAACCATTAGCAAGCAATATAAAGAAGGTGAACAACGAATATGAGGTTCACTTACCCTTTCTGACCTCCATATGGGCGTTTGAGACTTGTTGACAGCTTGTTGTCCGCCCACCATCCGTTCCAGTGACCGATCTCGGCCATCTCCCAATCTGCTCCCGACTGACGTTGGTTTCCTATGACTGACCCTGTTTGCCGACGTCAGTTTCCTGACCGACGTCGGTGTACCCCTTACCGACGTCAGTCACTGTATGACCAACGTCGATTCCTGCTTCTCAACACCACCGACTCTGTTGATCTGCACATGACCGACGTCGGTGCCTGTCTGTTCAACGTCGGTTCCTCCTGACCGATGCCGGTACCTGTGTTCGCCTGTGAGTGATGACTTTTTACCCACGAGATCCTTTTGGGTCAAACCCTTGTCCATATCAACACAGCCCTGCTCAGAATAATTCAGTCCCCTCCGCTGATCTCTGTCCGTCATCTCTTCCATGAACACCAAGGCTTTCCAGTTCTTAAGTTTATCAAAGACATCTGTCTTCCGCTTCAGAACATGCATTCCCTTCTTATATATGTAACCAAGCCTACAAAGCCACATCTCTGCAACAGAAGGTGAATCAGTAATATAAATAGATAGATAAAGGATACCTACTTTCTTACCACCGTCTAATTCAAGTGCATCCGCTATGAGAGTTACTGTGCTTCTCTCATCACCTAACTTTCTTGAAGAAATTAGACTCATCTCCAAGACTGGTACCTGCATGACCTCTTTCAACACCTATGTGTTATCCGTCTGCAATTTCAGCTTCACTTCCCCTTTGCCAACCATTTGACAAGGCTCACCAGCTCCTAAATAAATCTCTCCAAAGTCTCCAAAGACATACCCATGAAAAGATGCTCTATTTCGGGCTGCATGGAAAGAGGCAAAAGAATCTGTAAACCAAGATTCTACTTTATCCAGAGCAACCTGTGCAATAACCCCTACAACATCTGCTTCTACACGTTGATCTTCTACCGACCAACAATCTTCTTTTTCCTACTCTTTCTTTCCATCAATCAAACCATTCATGCTATTCAGTTTCTCCATTCGTAGCTTACTTTCTTCTGCCATTGCTATACTCCCACTCAATCTGAAACCCCTGAGAGTGACCTATAATCAACAAACCTAATTAGATCTGAACTACATGTTAGTCAACCCAACCAAAAGCTCTGATACCAACTGTCAGGATCCTACTCTCCCCAATAAAAGTATATATGATTACCTTTGTATTAACAACTAAACACGGAATTATACCAGAATGAATAAGTAACTAGAAATATGAAACAACACAGGATATGAGAGACAATACACAATTGTATTAATAATCACTCAGAAGAAAATACAATAAAGAAGATGCCACTTCTTCTTCCACCTCAAAGGCTTGCCACACCTCAAGGACTTCTTCCCTCTCTCTTGGTCCCAACACACAACTCAAATATAGAGTTATTGTTCACCTCTCCAACCAGTCAGTAACAACGCTGTCAATACACCAAGTACACAACCGTACTCTAAGTAGATCTCTTGCTCTCTGCTGCTACTTGCAAATCACTAGACCTTACTCACCATTGTAGATCTCTAAAAGAAGCCATGCACACCTGCTGACCAAGATCATACAAGCACGAAGAACCCTTTTGATTCTCCAAACCAGCACTCACACTTGGCACTGTGACACTAGGAGGAATACACCATTGCTCTCCTCTCTCTGAAGGAGCTTATTTTGCTCTCTTACTCTCTAGCACTAGTTTACAATACAGCCCATGAGTCTATTATATAGATCTCATGCTTACAATAATTAGACTATATTAATTACAATAATTAGATATGCAACTCAAGACTATAATTAGCCTTTAACATGCAAACACTCAGTTCAACTAACTAATTGTTCGTGCAACGAACAGTTCTGAAACACACAGGCGACCGACGTCGGTCCCTGTCTGCCTGGAGGTGACCGACGTCGGCCGACTTCCTGCCGATGTCGGTTGTCTTCAGCTCACACCTGTCGATGTCGGTTTCATTCTGCACTGCAATCTGCCGACGCCGGTCTCCCTGGAACTCAGCAACCTCCTCCATGTTTGCAACAGTTGAAGCTTTTAGCTCCACAACCTAACAAAGGATTAACAAAATAAACACTCCCCCTTAATCATAACCTTTTTTCCATGCTCTTTTAACCTTTTTTTCAACCCTTAAAACGTCTTTCTAATTTCTTCCATATCCATTTACATCTGGACTCTTTTTGTGCATGCCCAAAGCTTGATTGGTGAACTTCGGAGCTTCACTGTTGAACTCTAGAGCTTCATTGTCAAACTCTAGAGATTTTTTGTTGAACTCTAGAGATTTGTTGATTTACTCCGGAGCTTTACTATTGTACTCTAGAGCTTCGCTTTGAGACTCTAGAGCTTTGCTGTTGTAATCTAGAGTTGATGTACTCTCGAGCTTTGTTGTTGAACTTCAAGGTTTTCTTGATGTACTCCAAAACTTGCATAAAACCACTTAGACCTAGTGTTGTATTTATGACTCCTAACCTTTCTCTCAAACGTAGAAAACTATATTTTGATAATGGCTTAGTAAAAATATCAACTAGTTGTTGCTCTAACTTCTAAAATTTAAGCTCTATTTCAAATTTTTCAACTAACTCTCTAATAAAATGATACTTGATTGCTATATGTTTGCTTCTATCATGACAAACGAAATTCTTTGATAATGCAATGGAGGATATGTTATCATAATATATTGTTTACATTCTTTGTTGCTCCTCATACAAATATGATAACATTCTTCTCAACTATATGACTTGGCATGCTACTACATTGGTTGCTATGTACTTTGCTTTAGCTATAAAAAATGAAACTATGGGTTGTTTCTTTGAATCCCAAGAAATGGTCCCTGACCCAAGATGAAATAAATACCTTTAAGTGTTCTTTCAGTCATCAAGACTACCGGCCCAATCACTATTCATGTAGCCAATTAACTGAAACTTATCTACTACTGAATACAAAACTCCATGGCTTCTTCTGCTATTCACATACCTCAAAATTATTTTCCCTACTTGCCGATGTGTCTCCTTCGATGTCTCCATGAATCTAGAAATCAAGCTAACTGTAAACATAATATTCGGTCTAGTTGCAGTCAAATACATAAGACTTCCCACCAAACTCTTATACTGTGTGGGATCTACCTTGCTACTGCAATCTTCCTTGTGCAATTTTAGACTTGTTTCAGTAGAAGTAGATATTGGTTTGTTGTCTAGCATCCTAAACCTCTCTAATACTTACTTTGCATACTTGCCTTGCGATATAAATATGCCTTCATTCATTTGCTCAACTTCTATTCCAAGAAAATACTTTAATAGACCAAAATTAGTGATTTCAAACTCCTTTTTCATGGTTGATTTAAACATTTCTATGGACTAAATTGCATTTCTCGAAAAAAAAAATCATCCACATATAAAATAATAATCAAAATACCTTGCCCCCAAGGTTATACCTCAATGGTAGGCCGTTGCAATGATGACCACTAGGTCATGGGTTTGAACCTTGATTAAACCACGAGCATTGGATAAGGCACTAACATAAGCTTGAGGGGTTAGTCCGTTGGACTCGCTCTGCGATAGCACGCTGAAGTGTGTCCCAGATTACTAGGTCCAACACGATGATAATACCATGCCAGAAAAGTTACAGGACACCCTCGATCAGCAAAAAAATAAAATAATCAAAATAATAATAATCAAAATTCTTCTTTGCTTGACTTGATGTAGAGTGTAGGCTCACTACCGTTTTTGCTAAATTCATTGCTCAATAGATAAGAGTCTATTCGATTATACATCTTTGGTGCTTGTTTGAACCCATATAATGTCTTTTTAGCCTATATACCTTGTTCTCATACCTGATAATCTCATATCCAAATGGTTATCTCACATACACCTCTTCTTCTAACACTCTATTCAAGAAGGCTGACTTGGCATCCATTTGATGCACCTTTCATTTGTGTTAAACAGCTATAACTATGATTGTTCTTACTGTTTTTAGCCTTGCTACAAGTGCAAATGTCTCGTTGTAGTCACATCCATGTCTTTACTTGTAGCCTTTCACCATTAGTTTTGCTTTATGCCTTTCCATCTTACCTTCAAAAGTGGTTTTTGTCTTGTACACCCACTTAACTCCTATGACCTCTTTTCTAAGTCAACTACTCCCAAACCTATTTTTCTTAATGACATGGATTTCTTCACCCATTGTCTCACACCACTTGTCCTTGATTGCTTCTTCATAATAAAAAGGATCAGTTGATGAAAATAGAACATAATTCATTGTTTCATCTTGATTTTCTTCATACCTTGACTGCTCATAAACTTCTTGCAAACTCCTTGTCCTTGCTAAGAGTTGGCTTGAGTTGAAGGAGGATAAAATTGATTCATGAGTTGTTCTATAACCTCCTTATTGGTTGTTACCACTAGATGAATAAGCTCTTTGTGAAATAGGGCTCAACTTGGTGCACGGGTGGCTATACCACATGTTGTTCTAGTTTCAAAAAAGAGTCCATTAGCCCTTGTTTGCACTTGTTCTTCTTGTCTCTCTTCTCATGTTGCATCCTCAATGAACTAAACATCCCAATTGATTATGAGTTTCTTGGTGACAAGATTATATAATCTATAAGCCTTTGATTTATCACTATAGCTAATTAAAATACATTTGTCATCCCACTTTATTATTCTTTGTTTGGTCATGTGTGTATATGCAACATATCTTTACACTCTAAGATGTTCAACACTCAGTTTTCGGTTGCTCCATGTTTTTTGAGGGATCCTATCCGTAACACTCTTAGTTAGATAATTATTTAATAAATATAGGCTGTTGCTACAACCTCAACCCAAAATTCATTAGGCAAATTGAAAGATTTATCCCAAAAATAATCTTTAATGACATAGCAAGAAAGTAAGAAAAAAGAAAACACAAGACTAAGTTACCTCTCAAGTACAAACCATAAATGAAACAAGAATTTTAAAGTGGAAAACCAAACGTATCAGAGAAAAATCTATGTGATCTTATTAGAAAGCTTGCAACCAAAATCTCTACAAGTACAAAATTGAATCAAGAGCACAAAAGAAGAAGAGAAAAACCTATGAGATTCTATTAAAAAAAATAGGAGTAAAATGACTATTTTATAGAGGTAGAGAAAGAAAATGGGAGTTACAAGAAATCCCATTATTACCTTACAAGCCTCCTAAGTGTGTGCCATTGATGTCCTAGTCCCTTAGAAAGTGAAGGGAGGTGTGTGCCATGTGAAGGAAGGAGTTACTCATGCAAGTAACTCTCAAATCCTAAATGAGCACAAAGAGGTGACACCTCATGGATTTTGAATTTATTTAAATTAATAATTCACATAAATAAAAATTCCACACACATGAAAAATGGAACTTAGGATAAATAAATAAATTATCCTAAATAAAAGGTAATTCTAACACAAACCTTTTGCCTTAAGCACGCTCCTTGTCATCTCTTGGATGGTTTGGTTCTTTCTCTTAGCCACACCATTTTGTTGCGATGTATACTTGGTTGTAAATTGCTTCTTGATACCATTATATTTGTAAAAAAACATAAACTCATTAAAGATATACTCTTCCCCTCTATCTGTCCTCAAAATCTTGATGTAATGACCACTTTGCCTCTCAACGAAAGCATTAAACTCCTTGACTCTATCAAATACCTCTGATTTATTCTTCAAGAAGTATACCCATGTCTTCTGGCTAAAGTCATATATGAATGCCATGAAATATGCATTCTTGAAAAAAAAGGGAGTCTTCATAGGACCACAAATCTAAATGAATTAACTCAAGAGGAGCTCTAGCTCTCCATGACTTACCCATGGGGAATGCACTCTTATGTTGCTTTCCCAATATGCACCCTTCACATACTTTGTTTGGTTATTCTATGAGGGGAAGCCCCTTTCACCATTTAAATTTTTGTGAAGAAGGTTTAGCCCTCCAAAACTCAAATGCCCATACCTTAGCTACCAAAAAGTAGACTCATCTACTACCACGGTTTTGAATGTTGTTGCAAGTTCACTTTGCATCCTTAGAGTGAACATCCTATTGTTTGTCATCATGACTAATGTAATTTGCTTATTGCTACAACTCTTATCATAAATGTTGCACTCTCTATTTTCAAATCTCACCTTATACCCATGTTGGACAAATTGTCCAATACTAATTAAGTTGTGCTTCAAACCGGATACATAATAAACATCATGGATTTGTCTCGTGTCACCTTGCTTGGTGTGAATAGAGATGTTGTTTTTTCCCATGACGAGGACCTTCTCATTGTTTCCCATCTTCACCTCTGATTTGATTGACTCATCTAGGTTATTGAATATTTCTTTGTTTCCACTCATGTAGTTGCTACAACCACTATCTAAGTACCATATCACTGTACTACTTTGTTCAACTATATTGCATGTTATGAACAAACTTTCACTTTTCTCATTCCTATCAGGTTCAGCGTTAAAAAAAATTGAGTTTTGCCTATTCATATCATATTCTTTTTTACTACACTCACTAGCATAATGTCCATACTTCTTGCAATAATAGCATTGTACATTAGACTTATCATACCTTTGTGTAGAACCTCCTCTAGAAATGTCATTGCTCCTTCCTCTTCCTCTTGCATGTGACTCTTGATGGGTATGCTTTCCACCTTCTTGACTACTACAAGTTCTTCTTCCTCTGTTGTTTGCTCCTCTCCCCCCGCCTCTCATATTTACATTTGTCTTGAAAGGTTGTTCATAGGAAGAGGTGGTTGATCTATTCAACCTTTGTTTATGGATTAGCAAGGAACCCATCAGCTCAATTGTTGACATTTGTCTCAAGTCTTTAGATTTCTTTATTACAACCACCATAGGGTCAAATCTGATGGGAAGGTTGATCAAAACCTTCTCAATGATCAGAAATTGGGTTCTGATAATGGTTCCAATTCAGAGTTTCAATGGTGGCACATTGTAGAGCTCTTT
Source organism: Torreya grandis (assembly GCA_037957365.1). NCBI lineage: Eukaryota > Viridiplantae > Streptophyta > Pinopsida > Cupressales > Taxaceae > Torreya > Torreya grandis. The sequence continues at coordinate 802,182 of JARHVA010004959.1, read as the reverse complement.
GAGAGCTTTCCGATGCATTTTTTGAAATGTAAATCTGAGTTTGGGAGCTCCTGTTATGGCCATTTGAAGTTGGTCGAAAAATGTCACTTGCAACATGTGGCATGTGTTTCGATGTTGTTTCGACATTCAAACCTATCAGAGGTCGACACTTTGAAAAGTGTTTAAAAAAATTGGTTCGATGACATAACACGTCATCAACATGCCATGTCACTATAGTGACTCATCTGGCCATGTCACAAGTGATGACTCATTGTCATGTCACCTTTTTGTTGAGTGGAGTTTTAGAGATTAAGCTTGGAGATAAGCTCGTTGATCGAGCAATATGGCGAGTTCAAAGGAGTCTCAAGCTACAAAGCCCGAGCAAGGTGGCGAGTAAGGTGGCAAGCTCGAGGGAGATCGGTTCAAGCTCTTTGCTGAGTCACATGGGAGATGAGATCTTTGGCGAGTCCGCAGGCCTAAGCTCGAGTCTAAGGCAAAAAGACTCTTATGTGGCCAAAGCCACATGAAAAGTGGGTGGTTGAAGGCTTTTAAAGCCTAGTTCTATGCCGAAACTAATGCATGTGGGATAAACCCACGATGGAAATGGCGGACCAAGGCTATTTTAAGCCTTGTTTAATCCTCTCAACCCACACATGTGGGATAAAGATAAACCCAAAGCGCCAAAAAAGGAGGAGGCCGACGGTTTTGAACTCTTGACCTGCCGTCCAAATGAGATAAGCTTTGACCACTTGTGCTGCGGGGGTCGAAGTGCTATTTAAGGCACAAATTTCTATTTGAAGAAAAGAAAAGTTTTAACTGTGTTTTTATTTTTAAGAGGCTGAGACTTTGTTAAAGCTTTGGAAAGCTTATGAAATGGATTTTTATCCATCCTCCAGCCTTAATACACAGTCTTAATACTCTTTTTAGCCAATTTGCATATTGGAAGAGTATTTTTCAAACCTTAGAAGAGATTTTTAAGACTTTTTGCAGGTGTTTATGAAGACTCACAGAATTCGAAGGTGTCAGGCTTGAATCAGTCATGCTGAAGGTAAATTTTTGCATTGAGATATCAGCTTGCGAGAAAGTTGTTTAATGTTTCCAAGTGTTTGAAGTGTCATTAATGGAAACGGTCCACTCCTTTGGTGAACCCGGAGATGTAGGCGTCATTTATTTAGTCGAACTCCGTTATCACGTTTCATGTTTTGGTAATTGTCATTTGATGCATGATTTTGTTTCAGTTTGTTGATTTGATTTTAATTAATAAATGAACTCATGCAAGTAATTTACATTTCGACAATTATAACACAACGTTATTAAAAACAGTTAAATGGTGAATGTAAGTACAAGTCAGACAATTTCAATCCATTTTTCAAAACCATGTTTTTTCCGCTACCTCCTATCATTTTTACAAGTTCAGTTGAAATTTTCAAGAATTTGAATGATTTATAATGGGGAGTTATTAAAATATCCAGATAAACTATTTGCACTTCAAATTTAAGTGTAGAGTTTTCAGATCAAGTTGGTATCAGAGCAGTTAGAATGCAGGTTTTGCTTCTAGTTGTGTATTGATAGTTGCTTCCAGAATAGTTGGATTATTGGTTTGCAGATTGATTATATTGCAGTGCGCAGTGTGGAATCGGGTGTTTGCTTGAAAACCATGGGCAAGTTGTCACAGATTGAGGTCATCAAAGATGAAAACGCAATCTTGAGATGCCAGAAATTTGCACTTGAATTGCAAGTGGCAAAGTTAAAATCGGAGCTTGAATCCAAGGATGAGCTCTTGATTAGATTGCAATGTGGTGAGTGTAAAAAGGTAAAGCCTTCTACTTCAAATGCAGAAACTATGACTGAGTGCACTGTAAGTTTTTCAGCACAAGAATCTTCATCTTCTTCTACCATTTCAGATTCAGATTCTAGTAATATTGTTTTTGGTGACTTTGAAAGATACACTAAGGGCATAGGATCTAAATTGTTGTTTAAAATGAGTTATAATGGAGGTTTTGGTAGAGATAGCCAAGGTATATCTAACCCAATTTAGGTTGAGCATAGACCTCTTCATGCAGGTTTGGGTATACTAGTGTGCAGGTGGATGATGGAGAAGTTTTTTCCATGGCTAAAAGAAGACGAGCTTCCAATAGCGAAGGTTCTAGGCCACTAATTCAAAAGTGTAAAGGTAAAAGAGGTATTGAGATTCTACCCCCTGATTCTTACACTAAATCTTCTAATCTAATTAATACTTTTAAGAAGTTTGGATATAATGTACAAAAGATAATGCAATCATTTCCATGCACTTTTTGTGGAATGAATAACCATAGTGCTAAGACTTATTGGAAATGAAAAGCTTTGTTTAAGCAGATTGCATTTTTGAAAGACCATTCTCATGTTAAGTTGGGAATTGGCAAAAGGGGACCCTCACCTAAGAAAGATGTTTGCACTCATTGTAAAGTGAGTGGACATAAGATTGATAGATGTTTTAAGCTTCATTCATCTTCACATTCAAGTAATGTTAAAACTGAGATGATTTACAAACCTCTCACTAAGGTTAATGAAGCTAAATCAATCCATAATGTAGTTGACAATACAACCCAGGATAAGGTAAAACCTACAAGTGAAAATCCATTTAAGAGGTTAAGTCAACAATCTTTTCAATTACATATGGCAAAGCCTAAATTGATAAAGTATGAAATTGAAAATGAATCCACAGAGACAATCAATTTCACTAAGAAGAAAGAATTGGTTAAGTGGATTATCACTACATTCTTTTTGCAAAGCATGGTAAGATTGCATCTAAGGGAATGAACAAGCTTTGATAGATGTATATTAGAGTTGATGGGAACACTTCAAGACAGGTTTACCATGTGAAGTTTTTCAATTCTCACTTTTTGATAACTCTAAGTTTTTGATCTCCAGAATATATTGTATGGGTAGTTTAATAATGGATAAGACATTAACTCATTTGAAACAGTTGGGGATATAGCAGAGTGATGTTGTGACCTGATTCTTTATAGCATTTGATAGTTAGAATGCTATTTTGAATGTATCTAATTTGGCACATGGACGTATAGATGCATTGTAAGACCCTTTGGGCATGTTTAGATGTTAGGCAGCATACACTTTTGGTTGTTTGCATTTGCTTAGCATATGAGTCCCATACTAGGGCATTGTATTGCAACATGTCCACAACATTTATTGTATGTTGTCGGCATTATAAACTTGTCTTGCAGTTACATTGGGAGTTGTTTCAGTTTTTGACAATTCACCGCTTACAAGATGTGACATTTGGGCAGGTAGTTTGATATGTTCTAATCACTTTGGCATTTGCAGATTCACTTATTCATGCCATTGGATTAGGCATTTTTATAATTTGATTATGAATCATTTTAATGCAATTGTTTATATCTCTTGCTATGATTGGGTTCTGTTTTCATGGATGTAGTATACTAATATGCAGTTTCACGAGATATTGGACTTTTGGAGACCAAAAGCCTTCCATTGGGGAGGTGTGATCAAAAATTGTGTTTTGACAATGGTTCCAATTCAGAGTTTCAATGGTGGCACACTGTAGATCTCTTTGAGAGCTTTCTGATGCATTTTTCAGAATGTAAATCCGAGTTCGAGAGCCCCTATTATGGCCATTTGAAGTTGGTCAAAAAATGTCACTTGCGACATGTGGCACGTGTTTCGATGTTTCGACATTCGGACCTATCAGAGGTCGACACTTGTGATATCCCCTTCAAACAGAGAATATAAAAACACAAACAGTTCTGAACTAAGACACAATCTTGCAGAATAAATTCAGATAAACAATAAACCACAATAAATCTCTTATCTGCCAATCAAATATCTTATCACTTGTTCAGATAATTACAATTACAGTCTTCTCTCATACATATAAAAGAATATTCAAATATGGTCTTAAAACCCTGAGCTTCTGCAAATCTGGAAATGAAACCTGAATTTTGGGATGGCTCGGCTTTCTGTGTCAAACACACAGTCGCCGGCGTCGGTCGATATACTGCCGACGTTGGTCTCTATTGGTCTTTCTCTGCCGATGTCAGTCTTCAGTCAGCCGATGTCGGTCACTGGGGATCTCTGTCTGTCAATGTCGGTATCTGCGTGGATCTGTACCTGCCGATGTCAGTTTCTGTGCGAAGCTATACGAATCTGTACGGACTCCGTACGGTCGCCAATAAAGCACACCCTGTTTGTTTCAACCCCTGATCTGAAGATATCTGGCTCTAATACAGCAGATCTATATCTGTATAACTGATTGAATCAAAAACTAAAATAAAGAAATACCTGAAATACTGTGATAACTTCTGTGTGAAGCTATCTCTCAAATCTGTGTACCTCTATGATAACTTCTGTATGAAGCTATCTTTCAATTTGGCAATAAATCAGCTGATATTTCACAGCGTCTAAATCACACATAATGAAGAGTTGACATTCTCCACTGCAATGGAATCCTGGAACCCTTGGCTCAATCTTCACAGAAGAATTCTTCAAAATCAATAATCAATAATCAATGCATAATCAATAATGGCCTCCATGAGAAACCCTTATACCCTCAAAAAGATATGCTTGCCCTAATTAGGGTTTCTTAAATTAGAATTAGGGTTTCTAATTAAAAATAGGCTAAATAATTAATATTTGATTAAATCAATCAAATATTAATATCTCCCTCAATACATGTCGGATCCTCGAACCGTTCGAAGCTAGTGAACCAGGGAGTGATTCCGCACATGACCATACCAAAATAAAGGCGCTCCGCTGCATGTCAAATATCTCTAAATAATAGGAGCTCAGGCCAAATGTGTCTGAAATAGCCTGAATGAAAGCCAACTGTAGGAATTCTGCAAATCGAAGCCAAGCCAATCTCCCTCATGACCCTCTATCTATCCTATCAGCCTACGAAGGTCGCATAATAGGCTAATCATCAAGTCTGTCAATGTCCATGAAAAAGGGGACATGACAACACTTGGAAGATTGAAAAGTGTTTTAAAAAAATTGGTTCGATGATATGACACATCATCAACATGCCACGTCACTATAGTGACTCATTTGGCCATGTCACAAGTGATGACTCATTGCCATGTCACCTTTTTGTTGAGTGGAGTTTTAGAGATTAAGCTCGAAGATAAGCTCGTTGATTGAACCATATGGCGAGTTTAAAGGAGCCTCAAGCTACGAAGCCCGAGCAAGGTAGCGAGCTTGAGAGAGATCGATTCAAGCTCTTTGCTGAGTCACATGGGAGCCGAGATCTTTGGCGAGTCTGCAGCCCTGAGCTCGAGTCTAAGGCAAAAAGACTCTTATGTGGCCGAAGCCACATGAAAAATGGGCGGTTGAAGGCTTTTAAAGCCTAGTTTTATGCCAAAACTAATGCATGTGGGATAAACCCATGATGGAAATGGCGGACCAAGGCTATTTTAAGCCTTGTTTAATCCTATCAACCCACACATGTGGGATAAAGATAAACCCAAAGTGCTAAAAAATGAGGCCGACGGTTTTGAACTCTTGACCTGCCATCTAAAAGAGATAAGCTTTGACTGCTTATATTGCAGGGGTCGAAGTGCTATTTAAGGCACAAATTTCTATTTGAAGAAAAGAAAATTTCTGACTATGTTTTTATTTTTAAGAGGCCGAGACTTTGTTAAAGCTTTGGAAAGCTTATGAAATGGATTTTTATCCATCCTTTGGCCTTAATACACAGTCTTAATACTCTTTTTAGCCAATTTGCATATTGGAAGAGTATTTTTCAAACCTTAGAAGAGATTTTTAAGACATTTGGAGCGACTTTGCAGGTGTTTATGAAAACTAGCGGAATTCGAAGGTGTCGGGCTTGAATTAGTCACGGTGAAGATGAATTTTTGCATTGAGATATCAGCTTGCAGGAAAGTTGTTTAATGTTTCCAGATGTTTGAAGTGCCCTTAATGGAAACGGTCCACTCCTTTGGTGAACCCGAAGATGTAAGCATCATTTATTGAGCCGAACTCCATTACCACGTTTCATGTTTTGGTAATTGTCATTTAATGCATGATTTTGTTTCAGTTTACTGATTTGATTTTAATTAGTAAATAAACTCATGCAAGTAATTTACATTTCGACAATTATAACACAACGTTATTAAAAACGGTTAAATGGTGAATGTAAGTACAAATCACAGACAATTTCAATCCATTTTTCAAAACCGTGTTTTTTCCACTACCTCCTATCATTTTTACAAGTTCAATTGAAATTTTCAAGAAATTGAATGATTTATAATGGGGAGTTATTAAAATATCCAGATAAACTATTTGCACTTCAAATTTAAGTGTAGAGTTTTCGGATCACTCAATGATCCTATGTTCTTCAAGCATATCTCTATTTGCTTTGATCTAATTGACTAAGCTCATTGTTCTTGTGAAGTCATTGATTAACTCATTCTCTCTCATCTGCAAGGTCTCAAAATCCCTTCTCAACAACAACTTGATAAACTTCACCTTGTCACTACCTTGATAAGCATTTTGTAGAATTTCCCAAGCTTTTGCTTGGAATGGATAGTTGCTGCTATCCTAAGAAAGTCTGAATCTGCCAATGTCATCTAAATATAGCTCAAGGCCTTGGCATCCTTCTTTCTATTATCCTTCAAAAAATTCTTTTGTGCTTGAGCAAGGGCATTGAATGTTGTTGGGTTTGCAACTTCTGTATAACCAACTTCTACAAGCTCCCACAATTCTTGAGAGCAAAATGGTGTTTTCATCTTAATACACCAGACATTGTAGTTCTTCCCATCAAAATTAGGAGGTTGCTGCCATGAACTACTGCTAGCTGCCATATTTGACAGACCCTAAACACCTAAGGTCATTAAACTGGCTCGAACACTAGCTCTGATACCAATTGTTGGAAGTTGTTGGCAGCTACAATCTCCAAGAGAAATACTTAATTGCAGAAAAACACTTTCAAAACAGCAGGGTTTATAATTCCACAAACACCAAAACAAGGGAGGCAGAATTTTACTGAGAACGCACTCAAAATACTTATATAATAAATTGATTCTAACCTATTACAATCTGATTTTAACTTATACAAACTACAGCTATAGCTGTATCAAAAAATCTTTCAGAATCTTCTTCTATTCTCTGTTTTTCACAATTTTTCACAGTTTGTTGTTGCTCTTAAACTTCTTTGTTTTCTTTTCCTCTTTGCTGCTCTAATTTTCTACCTTGTCTATTGGCTGCTGCCCTTTTTCTTCTCCTCTATTTCCATTTGTCTATAGCTATGCAAAAAAACATTCTTCTTTCTTGTTTGCTGATGTTGTTCTATCCGTGTATATAACATGCTCTGTTTTTTTCTTTTGTTGTTGTCATCAGTCACTGCTCAGTCAAATCAAGTTATAATTAAAACTCAGAATTTTATGTCCTCAAATACTTGTCAACACTATTGTTTGGTCCAATAGAACACAAGAAAAAACTCATAAATTATTTGTCCTTACGTGCTTGTCAATACTGGCTGCCTAGACCAACCAGGTTAGTAGAAAATCAGATTTTGTGCTTTTAACATGTCTGGGCTGCCTGGACCAACCAGGTTACTACAAAATCAGATTTTGTGCTTTTAACATGTCTGGGCTGCCTGGACCAACCAGGTTACTACAAAATCAGATTTTGTGCTTTTAACATGTTTGGAAGTATACCGCTGCTGTTGCAGTGTCTTCGGAGCTGTCAGTTATTGATTGAAGGCGTGAGGTCAAGGATTAATAAATTTAACAGGGCTTAGTTCCACGTTGAGCATGCTTTGAGCCCAATTTTCTACATCATGTGTGCACTTCTATTTATTTCTAACCCAACTCACTTGGCATCTGATCCATATTATTATTAATACATTTCAAAGGAAAAACAGGTAAAACAAGTAATCAATGCTTTGTTTTTTCTTGTGAAATAAATACGAAAATGGTCCTTTTACATATAAAATGTTTTTCTAGTGGTAATGGCAATGCAGGAATGGTTTTCCGCATCTCTGTCTAAGAAATAGGAAATGCCCTCTTGATACAATATACATATGTCTTCCTCCTCCACTAGCGTCTACGGGTTTCAGCCGCATTCGAGTAGGAAAATGTTGAAATTAATTGATAAGCTTGACTTCCTTCCAAGCTGTTCTTCCCTCCCGTACAGGGATTAATATCTCCAGCGACTTCATACACACACAAATATATTAACATACTAGAATGTTCTAGATTGTCTTTTACTTCATGTAGAAGTAATTGAGCTCTCCAGAGTTTTATATTGGCTATATCAGTTGTGTTAAAATAAAAAAGCATTCTGGATCCTTGCTGATAAATACCTCTTATATGAATATATTCTGTCATGTGAAAGAAGGTAAAAAAGACTAGAACAGAACAGAGAACAGAGCAGCAGCTGTCAAAAGAAAATTTCGAACATAATTTTGTATGCAACAATATATTTTCATCTATATAACCTATTTTGTGTAAGCGCGTTACATTCTGGTTAACTGCATCTTCTGCATTGTAATAACACTGTTTTGTGACCAACTACAGCAATATTTTTGCAAACAGAGCACATACACCTCACTTTCCAACAGAAAAATGTCAATCCAAGCACCGAAGGACAACGCAACCATATTATAGTTTTCGTACACAGACCTCACTACATTCAAAGACTAATAATAATACTTCGCTCCTTTTGCATTTCTAGTTATATGGGATTCACTTAAAACTAAAATCTAAAATATTGATTGATTGGGCTTTAAATTTAAATTCCTGCTTGCCATATCACTTGGCCACGGTCAGAGCAGTCTGTCGCAAGTTACTATTAAACTTGAATTTCACTTCGTTTTTAAAACATCCGTCACGGAAGGAAGATGGGAGTTTGATGCAGATGGCAGAACGACAAAAATTTGAATTTTTGGAGGCCATATCACCCAGCTGTTTGATGGGTTTTACCCGATAAATGGTTAATGTGCACAGCACAATATATTTCAGTCAATCTCAATAACATGTTTCAATCATAAAAGTTACACACATATATAGAGCACGTTAATATATAGAGCACGTTATAATTGTTCTTCAAACTGCTCTCACTAAATTAGAATGGTTATTCTAACAACTAAGATTCTCTCCTATCATCATCTCTAAAATCTCTCACACTAATTCCTACATGAATTGAATAACAAATCACTTTATAACAAAGTATTATTGCTCACACTCAATACAATATTTTAAGCTATATAATATATATTAATATTAATGAGTTTGTCAACTCATAAAATATTAATAATATATTATTCACACAATATTATAATCATGTTAGGATTAATTTATAACATTCCTCCCTTAGTTTTAACATGGGATGAGAAAGTCGAATGTTGGTTTCATTCGATTACAAACATATAATTTTATATTGAAAACTCATTTTATTGAAAGCTGTCTTATAAAATATATTTGACATCTTGCGACTCAAAGACAATAACACACAAAACTAATTATTCACAAAAAACTAACAAAAGTCATAACTTTATTGACTAAAAGACAAAAACATACTTGTTCAACATAATAATAAGACAAACCAGTCAATAATACTAAAAACTTTGACAAAATTAAAAAACAATTATTCAAAATATACTCAAAATCCATTGACTATTAGATTTAACAAATAACAAACCTATACTAAAGACTTTATAAAAAAACCTAATACAAAAAATAAAATAAAAACTAAACTTAACAAAACCAGAAATAATACAAATATTATTAAACTTAAAACCGAAACCACTTAAAAATTAAATCAAACAAAACGTAAACTCATTAAACTAAAACTAAAAACTTAAATTCCAATAAAACTAAAACCGTAATAATTCTAAACTTAAAAAATATATATATAATAATAATATAAAAACAAAACAAAACTATGGACTCAAACTTAAAACCTAAAAAGAGAAAACAAGCCCTGAAAATCAGATTCAAAGATATACATGTCATAAATGATGCCGCCATGTGGAGGACAGAGGCCGAGGATGGAGGTACGGTCGTTGAAGCAGGTCCATGGAGAGCTCGGTGTGAATGTCAATCCCGAACTGGAGCATCTACAGAGGCATCGCTAAACTGAGAGGAATGACAGACATGGAAGATCCAAAACCCATAGAATCCATAGGAGCCGAGTTGAATAATGTATTCAACAAACCCTGCGTTGAGTGAAACATCAAGTACATCAATGCGATGAGGAAAGGACTCTGTCACCTACGCCAAGGGAAAATAATGGGTATCCAAGGGAGGTTGGAGACGCTGCAGGAATTGTAATATGAGCTCGAGGTCTAAATTCTGAAAAGGGAATAAGCGGATGCATGGATCGATTGTGGTCTAGGCCTCAAATCACGAGATCAGAGTGTAGATTGTCAATGCCGGGTAGAGATGTTATAGCAAAGGAGCGTGCCATTTGTGATAATATCAATCTTCTCAAAGCAAGCACAACACGCAATAAAGAGCAGATCCGGAGCCGTAAAGAGCAAACCAAGATGGTAGAACATCCAATGCCAAGTCTGTGTCGTGATCTAAGCGAAACAAAGCAAGTACAATCCGTTAGAATCCTTCAATCCAATGCAATTGCAGCTTCGTTATGTGTATTCTTTCTAGGTGTCTTTTTGCAATTACTGCTTCAAATTTCCGTCAATAATGTATGGAATGTATAAACATCTGCGATATATATATTTCTTTTTATTTTCTGATTTTTTCAGAATGTGACTGAACAAAATGGGTGTAAACAGCGTAGAGAGTGGACAGAATGGAAAGAGAAAGGAGATGCAAGTGGATGGTGAGGCCAATAGGGTTGCACGTGGTTTACATTGCTAAATCAGTGGCAATATGCAAGAAGGTTGAACAAATACAGTGATGGCATTTGCTCATGGTCTACATAGCATAGTCATAGTGTTGTGTGGTAAAATAATGAGTGGATGAAGCACAATGTTTAGAGATGCCGAATACTTGCTCTCGTACCATCGATGGGTTTTATCCCATAAATGGTCAATGTGCAAAGCACAATAAATTTCAGTCAATCTCAATAATATATCTCAATTACAAGAGTTATATATCAAGAGTTACACACATATATAGAGCACACTATAATTGCTCTTCAAACGACTCTCACTAAACTAGAATGGTTGTTCTAACAACCAAGATTCTCTCCTATCAACATCCCTAAAACCTCTCACACTAATTCCTAAGTGAGTTGAATAACAACTCACTTTATAACAAAATATTATTGCTCACACTCAATACAATATTGGAAGCTATATAATATATATTAATATTAATGAGTTTGTCAACTCATAAAATATTAATAATATATTATTAACACCATATTATAATCACATTAGGACTAATTCTTAATATTGCTAATGTGTCTAGAACATACCGACAATATACGCTATTCCTAAATTCGGAGCCCCACAATCTACATTTAAGATTCTACATTCCAAACCATCCATGTTGAAAACAATCCATCAGTTCTACTGCAGCCATTAACTAATAAGAGATCCTAGGTTCAAGTTGCAGTTAATTTAACATGTTCCAGTTGTTAATTAAATGTGATATGCTTGACCAGTTTTGCTCTTTAATAAGCCTCTTAAATCGCATCATCGGACATCAGGGTCCTCCAAATTTTAAATAGTAACTCTCCTCAAGCCTAACTATGGCTTTAAATATAAGCTTAACATATTATTTTTTTGGCCAGTAACACTAGATTCTACGTGACAGTAGGAGCTTTTGCGGTCACTCTTTAAACACTGACTTTTATAACCTTCAACACTCCATACAACACTCCACAGGCCTTATCTTCTCCTTTTAGCCTTGATCATTTTGCAGAGTATTAACTGGAAACATAGTAGTGGTCTAGGGTCCCATAGTCTTATCTTTCGTTCAGTATTTGGGGTTCCTAGTCTAATTCTAATAGCATCCAATTGGGGTTACTGGCCTAAGAGATCATCTGGCCTGGCATTTTAAGATGTGTTTTACCTTCATAACTATATTTTCGATATTAAAAACTATTATATAACCATAATTTAAACCATTCATATTAATGTGGTCTACTTATGGGTTTGTAGATATAACTTATATCAGGTCTAAATCATTGTAAGAACTTTTCATTGAGCCTTGCACTCCAAATATTTAAAAAAATACATTTTATTAATAAATTATAATAAAATTTTACAATATTAATAAATTATATATTTAAAAATTGAATAATTAATAATTTTTTTATTAATTATTTTATAAATTTATTATCTACTAAATTGTAATAAAACACAAAAATTTAGATTAAATTAAAAATTTATACAAATAAAACTAAATAAAAATTTATAGTGAATAATATTTTTGAATAAATGATAAATTTTTAAAATTTAATTAAGGAAATGACAAACTTTGATAGTGGATGAGTTTAAGACATTGAGAGTAAAAATTGGGTCTTAGTGGATAAAATCAAGCGAGTTGGAAGTTTGGACATCTAGTTGACTCCCAATCAGTAAGTACTTATATAAAACTAACAATACAATACATTGTTAATGTAGAATCTGAAAAACTAAACAAATTGTCTATGCCCACAGAAAATAACAGCAGAAAAAACAGAGTATAAAAAAAAAAAAACAGAGCACTCAGAAAATCTTTATTTGCAGGCTTGAAAAACAGTCTTTATTAATGCATATATATATAAGAATAACCAAGTTGTTACATAAATTGCAGTAGCTAAAAAATATAATTAAAAACATTATAAACTAAGCATGCAGATTGCATGCTTTATTCCTACGTTGGGTTTGGCGGTGAAAGCCAAGCTAAAAAAAAGTTTAAACTAGTTAACTAAGACTGTTCTTAATTTAAGGAATTGCATCGGTCAAAAGACCAACATGCAACACCAGCGGCGGTGGAACTAGATGTTCAATTGAACCTCCAGGGTCAGTTATCAACATACTCCCCCTTGATGCTGAGAGGGCTTACAATCTGATCTCTGAGTGTGAAAAACTGATCTGTTGCAGCTGCTTTTGTGAAGATATTGGCCAACTGTTCTTTAGTGTTGATGTATTTCAATTCTACTACCTTCATCTGCACTAAATCTCGGATAAAATGATGCTTTAAATCAAAATGTTTTGTCCTACTGTGATGAACTGGATTTTTGGCCAATTTAATAGCACTAATGTTATCACAAAAAATAACTATGGGCTGAACTTGAATCTCTCCAATTTCTTCAAGAAGTTTTCTTAGCCATAATGCTTGTGTACACGCTGAAATGACTGCAACATACTCTGCCTCTGTAGAAGAAAGGGCAACTATACTTTGTTTCTTTGAGCTCCAAGTAATCAAACCAGAACCAAAAGAAAAACAATTCCCAGATGTTGACTTTCGGTCATCCAAACTACCTCTCCAATCAGAATCACTAAAACCAACAAGATTGAACCTTTTAGAAGTGTAGTAATGAATACCAAAATCTAGAGTGCCTTTCACATACTTCAAAATTCTCTTGGCTGCCTTCATATGTATTTCTGATGGCTCTGTCATGTACCTTGAAATAAGTGAAACTGAGTAAGCAATATCAAGTCTTGTGTGAGTTAGAAACATTAAGTTTCCAACAATACTTCTATAAGTTGTCTCATCAACTCTTTCAGCACCATCATCTCTACACAACACAACTCCATGAGCAACTGGAGTGGAGACTGGTTTACAATCAACCATATCAAGTTTCTTCAACATATCTTTCGCATACCTTGTTTGACAAATAAAAATTTTATTCTCCCTTTGATAAACCTCCATTCCTAAAAAATATTTCATAAGGCCTAAATCTTTCATCTCAAATTCATTCATCATGAAAACTTTGAATTCATCCTTCATCATAGAACTGCTACCCATATACAACAAGTCATCAACATACAAACTTACAATTAGAATATCATTACCTTCTTGTTTGTAGTAAAGGGTAGGTTCACTCTTACTTCTTTGAAAACCATTCTCTTGAAAATATCCATCAATCCTAGCATACCATGCCCTTGGTGCTTGTTTGAGGCCATACAAAGCCTTCTTTAACTTGTAGACATGATTTTATTTTCCTTGCACTTCAAAACCTTGTGGCTGTTCCACATATACTTCTTCTAAGTACCCATTCAAGAAGGCACTTTTCACATCCATATGATGGATGCTCCAATTCTTTTGAGCTGCTAATGAAATCAACATTCTAATGGTCTCTTGTCTTGCTACTGGTGCAAATGTCTCTTCATAATCAATGCCATACTTTTGTGTGAAGCCTTTAGCAACTAATCTTGCCTTATGCCTTTCAACACTTCCATCACTGTTACACTTAGTCTTGTAGACCCATTTGGTGCCAATCTTCTTCTTGTCATGTGGAAGCTTTGTAAGCTCCCAAGTGTCATTCCTATGAATAGAATCCATCTCTTCTTGCATTTCTTGCATCCAAACCTCATTAGTATATGCATCTTCAAAACATGATGGTTCAAAATCAGCCTTGGTAAGTAAAGCAAAATTCAGTGTCTCACCTCTTGGATTTTCTTCATGTGCTTGATTTGAACTCCTTTGATAAATGTCACTCAATCTTCTTACCTTCCTTGCAGAACTAGGACTTGAATCTGGACTTACACTTGGAATTGAACAACTAGATAAGGGGTTACTTGGTGGATTTGTAGCACTTGGAACAGAAATATTAGTGGGCTGCCCATGATCAATATCATCCATAATAACTTCATTTAAAATAGATTTTGAATTTTCCATATGGCCTTTTTGATGACCATAAACTCCCCCTTCATCAAAAATCACATCTCTTGACACAATAAGCTTATTAGTGAGAGGATTATATAACCTATAAGCCTTACTTTCCTCACTATATCCAACAAAAATACATGACTCACTTTTGGGATCTAACTTTTGCCTCTTTTGATCAGGAACATGAACATAGGCTAAGCAACCAAAAACTTTGAAATAATTAACATTTGGCTTTTTCTCATACCAGGCTTCATATGGAGTCATCATGTCAAGTGCACTAGTTGGACTCCGATTGAGAATATATACTGTTGTAGCAACTGCATCTCCCCAAAAAGAATTACTTAATCCCTTTGTTTGTAGCATGCTTCATGCCATCTCCACCACTGTACGATTCTTCCTTTCAGCTACACCATTTTGTTGAGGTGTGTATGCAGTGGTGAGTTGTCTTCTAATGCCATGCATATCACAATAACCTTGAAAGGCTTTTGAACAAAATTCTCCTCCACGATCAGTCCTTAAGCATTTGATTTTGCACCCTTTGTCATTTTTTACAAGGGCTCTAAACCTCTTGAATGTCTCAAGAGCTTCACCTTTGGTCTTCAAAAAATAAACCCAACACTGTCGTGCGTAATCATCAATAAAAGTAATGAAATATGATGACTTACCCAAACTCTTTGTCTGCATAGGACCACAAATGTTTGAATGAACTAACTAGAGTGGATAATGGGCCCTCCATGCATTGTCTTTTGGAAATTTCTCTCTTGAATGTTTTCCTTTAGCACATCCTTCACAATCTTCCTTGTGCTCTTCAACCTTAGGCAAACCAGAAACTAATGCTTTTGATGTTAGAATCTTCAAACTATGAAAATTTAAATGCCCATACCTGAGATGCCACAACCAACGTGTATCCTCATATGCCATATTGACAAGGTTCTTGTTATGTTCACCAAACTTCAATGGAAACATCATATTCTTTGTCATAGGCACCACTGTTACCACCCTGTTTCCTTGATTCTTATCATAAATTATACATTGTTGATTTTCAAATACAACTTTATAATTCTTCTCACATAATTGTCCAACACTCAACAAATTATGCTTTAACTTTGGAGTGTAATAACTGTCTTTAACACTCTTCATACCTTCTTTTGTATGGACTTCCATAGCTCCTTTTGTAGCAACCTCCAATGATTTGTCATCACCAAGCTTGATCTTAGATTTAAAACTTTCATCCATTATAGAAAAAAGTTTTTCATTCCCTGACATGTGGTTAGAACATCCCGAATCTAAATACCAAAAATCTTTAGAAACATTTTCAGCTTTGTCGTAAGATAAAAATATATTATCTGGAGGATTCTCATCACCTTCTTGAGTATAATGAACACTTTTATCATTATTACCTTCTATCAATCTACACTCATAATTAAAGTGGCCATCCCTGTTACAATGATAACACTGAGTATTTCTTTTATCAAATCGGCCTCTACCTCTTCCTCTGAAACCACCTCTTCCTCGAAAACCACCTCTGCCTTTATTTCCTCTTGAGTAATTCTGATTTTGACCTCTACCTTGGCCTTGATTACTTTTGATGCTACTATTGGCATCTTCATTCTTTGTGATTTGTAATTTGGAGAAAAAAGCTTTCTCTTCACTTTCTCCAAATGAATCTCTCAATCTTTCTTCATGAGACATGAAAGATCCAACTAAATGATCAAATTGAAGGGTAGACAAATTCTTGCTTTCTTCTATGATTATGGCAACATGGTTCCACCTTGGTGTGAGAGACCTCAACACCTTTTTGATCACAACCTCATTGTTCACAATTTCACCAAGTGTAGCCATCTTATTGACCACATCTTTTACTCTGACACAATAGGTACTCACACTTTCAGCTTCTTGCATCTTCAAATTCTTGAATTCTCTCTTCAATGTCTGTAACTTGACAACTTTGACTTGATCACTTCCTTGGTAAGCTTCTTTTAGAGTCTTCCAAGCATCATCTGTTGTCTTTGCTCCTGCAATTCATGGAAATAAGCTCTTATCTAGCGCTATTTGAATATGAAATAAATCTTGAGCATTCTTCTTCTTAGCCTCCTTCGCTGTTTTATCATTTGCTGTGAAGGCATTCCAATCAGCAGGCTCTGCATAACCTGATTCAATAATCTCCCACAAATCTTTTCCTATCAAAAAAGTCATCATTTTGATACACCAATAATCATACTCATTTCCATCAAATTCTGAAATGGGCAAGGAGTAGAATTTGACATGATAAATTTTTGGCAAAATTCCAACTACTAAATCTTTAACCCAAAAGAAAAATCCTGCTCTAATACCAAATGTAGAATCTGAAAAACTAAACAAATTGTCTATGCCCACAGAAAATAACAGAAGAAAAAACAGAGTATAAAAAAAAAAAACAGAGCACTCAGAAAATCTTTATTTGCAGGCTTGAAAAACAGTATTTATTAATGCATATATATATAAGAATAACCAAGTTGTTACATAAATTGCAGTAGCTAAAAAATATAATTAAAAACATTATAAATTAAGCATGCAGATTGCATGCTTTATTCCTACGCTGAGTTTGGCGGTGAAAGCAAAGCTAAAAAAAACGTTTAAACTAGTTAACTAAGACTGTTCTTAATTTAAGGAATTGCATCGGTCAAAAGACCAACATACAACACCAGCGGCGGTGGAACTGGATGTTCAATTGAACCTCCAGCATCAGTTATCAACATATAAATTTTGTGGACTAAAATTCAACGAATGATTAATGTTGTGTAATCTTTACATTAAAGTAGTTTGATATATCAATACTGTAATTTTTTATAATTTTTTTCTTATTTTAATAATCTTTACGTGATGATTTTGTATATACATGTTTATGTTCCTCATAACAGTACTTATAAGTAAGCTTTAAAAAATAAAATAAAAAATCAATATGAGAATATGAGCCTCTTTATTTCTCTGTTGCTGTTCAACACCATTAACAGATGTAATCGTAGAACCGCCTTATATCTAGTGATCTACACGTACAAAGTCACTACACATTAAAATGTTGCAATTGGAGGAATAAATGATCCCCAAAGAACCAATCAGGCTAATAAATTTTCGTAATTTAATTTAAAAATGAGAGATCATATAGCATCCCTGCTAGAAAATACACTGAGAGTGAAGCTCCAATTTAAGCAGCTAACAGTCACAGGGCTTCGTGAGTCTCAAGCTGCAACAGTCAGAATGATAACATTGTAATGAATTAACAGTCATAAAAATGTGTGCCTTTCCACATGATTATTTCTCGATGTCTTTTTATTTTGCATGTTTATACCCTTCAAGAGCTTAAAACCATACCGATGTAGAATTTCATGATACAAAACTTTTCATCCTTTACTTTTCGTGTGCTTATATTTTCCTTGTGTAACATACACTATGTGACCATATGATATGGCATACTCTATATAATATGACATGGTTATCTACCTATGAGCCTCTCCCACAAGCTCAACATGAGGTGTTACACAAATACATATCGAATATACAACCGAACCATGACATCTAAAATAAGAGTACTTAAAATTTCAATATCTACTTACCCACGAACTAAAGTAATGTTATCATGATTTTTTATCCCTATACGAAATAAGGAAACTACTAAAAATCCAGATTTTCAAGCTAAAGTTCAGAGAAAAGATTGTGTTAATTTACAATGGGCTACAAAAGAAAAAAACAAATGCTTATGTTGATGATGATCTTTCATAAACTCAGGGGTACCTCGAAATCCTGATCTTTCCTTTGAGAATAGGACCCTTACCAAGAGCATGGTCTCATGTTGCAGGATAGCTAATTATTTTAAGGGGGTGCTGCTGAGAAATTATAGGAGAGTTTTTCCTGATGAGCAGTCCCATGAGTTTTTCAAATTTATGCAATATATACTGCTTAGAAAAATTATAAGTATTTTATTAAAAAAAAATTAAAACAAAACAAAAAAAAAATGATTAAATACCAATATACAATTGGCAACCAAAAAAATAAGAGCAGCCATATCCATCTTTAGCCCCCTGCTGCTTCCTACCCCTCCAAAACTTCTTCCTAAACTGTAGCTGCTCCTTCTTTTAAAATACACATATTTTATAAGAATTTTTTTTAATTTTCACAATACATGAAATCACAATACCCAAAATTATAAAAACCATAACCCCCAACATAGAACCCCTCTCTTGCAGTATAATGATTCATCACCTAGCATCATTAAATTAAATGCAGAACCTAAAATATATACTTGTGATTTTGCATTAACGGTTGGCCCAGAGCTGCACCTTGTCTGTCACGGTTTCAACAGCCGGATGGATAGACGAGGAGGACATTCTATAGGCTAAAGTCGCCAGGCGAGACTCTTTAAAGGATAATAAATGCAACTATCCCAAGGTGCCAACAAGAACCGCAAAATGAACTGCAGACGAAAGGAAATGACAGCGACAGCGTCCATAGCAAAACCCTAGCAGCCAGCTTTTTAGGGAGCTCTATTTTATTCACGTCTTACAAAATTTAGTTTAACATAAAATTTTCTATTTCCCTACGGGACAAAAACTTAGAGAGTAAATGATATGTATCCTTAAACGTATATGAATATAAATATGTCAGGTATTTAGAAAAGTATAAGTATGAATATTTATTATTATGCAGAAGTAACTGCTGCAAGAAAAGTGCGTTTCAAATAAGACCTTGCAAGAAAAAACAGACACATAAAACATAAGTGCTGAGTTGTTAAATCTTTATTTTTCTTTCCCTGCAAAGTAGCTTGTTATTGGCCTCTACTCACTTGTTAACCTGAGTCCAACAAAAGAAGATCCATGCTGTTAAAAAAGGTAAATTGATTCCTGCGAATTTGTAGTTATCTCTTTTTTACAGTGGTTTAGACATCCGTTAATTCGCCTAACCTCATTTTTTTCCTTTTTCAAAACAAACATTGCATGTTCGTATAGATTTGACTAACCTCCAAATTGTGCCTATTATTCATTCGCTGACTTCCATTCTTTAAAAAAGTATTTGCATTTTTTCTATTCAAAATATACAAATCTTGTAGACAAATTTTCAAGCTTTCATTGACATCGTTTAGTTTTAGTTCTAAATGTCATTAATAGAGGAAACATAAAGACTTGCAGTATATATTTGTTTGCTTGTTTTTTTTTTCTCGATAGAAAGGCATCACAATTAACTAAAGAAAGGCATCACAATTTATTAGTTAGTTTGTATATTCCCGCACCTAAAAAATAACTTTCAGCCTCGTTTTCAGAATTTCGTTGAAATTGTTTATTGAAAATTTCATTCTTGTTTTTTTAGTTTTTTTCGCAAATGCCATAAACCATTCATATATATTTTTTTAAATTTTTCATTGCGGCTTTCTTTTCCCATGGTTTTTGTAATCAGTTTGGATTCTTGAAATGTTTGTGGTTATGCTTAGGCATTAAGAGGATATTTAGATTCTATTTCATTTTTATATATATTATTATACAAAGTATAGACTTTTTGGATCGTTTCTAAAATTAATTGAAGTTACTTTTTTATTTTACAATGCAAGATATATAGCTTTTGTTCCTCGCTGATCCAACATTCAAAAAGGCATTTTTGAGAACCATGTTGTGGTTCTTAATTCGGAATCTTGGCACGTGCAAAAATGGTTGAAAAAACAAATCTTTTGTGAAGCACTCCTCATAATGTTCTAAAGTGGAAATCAAATTGTGTCGAAACAAAGTCTTCAAATTTGTTTAATGAGGTTGATCCTTTCCCTCTTCTTCCCTTAGACAACACTATTTAACACTTCTAACCCACACTTTTAAAAAAAAAAAAGTTGAAATTTTTTTTTTTTAAAAAAACTATTGTCTTTGGATTTTCTTTTTTAAACATTAAACTTCAAAATTTGTGGTGTTTTTTTTTTTCTCTTTTATTAGAGAAATAACACCCTTTCAAAATTGTAGCATTTACATTATGGACATAGCCTTGTATATTAATGTTGTTGAGTTGTTTGTTAATGGAACTTTTAGCCTTAATCTATTTCTTCAAATAGTTTCTTGAAGCAATCCATCGTATGAAAGGTTTTGGAATAAAATATTGGTGGCCTCTTTGATTGGGTGCATTTGCATCTTTCCTTTCTTCCACATAAATTTAACATGCTTATTACATCTAGAGGATAATTTGAGGGATGCATCATCCAACTAAAAAATATTCTTTTAGGGTTCCCAATAATTCTACATAGCCTCTTTTTTGTGTGCCTCTCCTTATACTTTTTTTCCCATCCTTATTTTTAAATGTTTTAATTTTTTCTTAGACTTGAACTTCTTATTTGAATACAAGGATATTATAATGCTTGAATTTATTGTCATCAAATAAAAGAGCACTCTTCTTAGGGCTACATGACCATATCTAATAAACTCTCCTATCGTTTCAAAAGCATATCAAAATCCAACAAATGACTCTCCCATAGCCAGCCCCCATAGCCAGCCATGTTCACCTATCTAGTATTATGGTCGACATTTTGCAAAGGCTCTTTTCCCTAAAATAATCATTTCAATAAATGCACTGAACCCTTACTACAAACAATGGTTTATTAAAGGTAGAGTTATCTCAAAAGGTTGTTTGTATGACTATACTAGTGCACAAGGTTATAGAAGAGTTTCCGGGTTTGACATGGTCAGTAACCAAGATGAACAGATACATCTGACATGCTTCAATGATGTATGTAACAAATTCTTTGATCAAATTAAATGTATGAACAAGTTTATGTATGTCTAACGCTCAGATCAAAGAAGCCAATAGGAAGTACAACCATTTAAACACTCTTGAGAAGTCATCTTGCGGTCCTTATCAACAACTACTCACTATCCTACACAAGTATCATGAATTCTTATTCTTAATTTTCACTTTGATTCACTCAATGAAGTTAATAGCATGCCTCCCTAATGATACTCTTGTTATTTTACCATTTATGTCTTCTTTTTCAACTGTTACAAATAAAAAAGGAACTGACATTTCCACGCTAACAATGCATCTAACCGACATGTTAGGCTATAATATGGAGGTCACACTTTGGGATGCCCACAACTATGTTGAAAGAAATTAACTCTATGCATTATGTTGTGACAAAATTCTTCTTGTTCTTACAATTAAAGTAGGTTGTAAAAAAACATGGCATGAGATGTTTATATATACTGATGATATAGCCCAACTTTTGTAAATCCAAACATAGAAGATGTTCGTAAATTGAAAATGTGGTTTGGTACAAAGAGTTCTACCATGCTTTTCCTATTTTTATTGAAAAGCATTCCCTCTTGGACCAATTCTTGAACAAGATTTATATGGATGCCATTCAAACGGTATTGCAGAATTTAAAAAACTAAAAATATTTTTATCGAGTTTACTTAAGTTTTTTTTTTGGACAACTTATATCACCTTGCATACCCTATTACTATTGGAGGCAAGCATTACTAGAAACTTTTTGTTTCAACAACAGAAAATACTTAGCATTGTCCCAAATGTGACATTTCCTTGTCAGAATGTCACTACAGGTATGTGTTGAAAGTAGAACTTCAAGACCCCACAAAGGATTTGAGGCATGTCACTGCCTTTGAAGAATCTTCCATGAATTAGCAACAAGGAATTGCATTTTTTTTTTGCTTGAACAGGCATTAATCCAATAAATTTTCTAACATGTCATATCCCCCTCATTTTTATTCACACTATCAGTGAAACAAGAAATATTTAAGGATGATGAAAGAATCACATCCATTATCCTCATGGCTGACAAGTTGGACCATGTTGCATAGTGTGTATTTCTCTTTAAAGAGATAGCCTGAATGAACCTGTTTGAAATTGTGCTGTAGTTTTAGTTTTTAGTTTTTTTTTTTTTCGATGCTCAAAAAACACACCTTTATTTCCATTTATATTATGCATTGGCTTCTCGTAAGCTTGTTCCTTTGTTGATAGCTTTAATGCTACTTTATTTTATAAATCAAATGGTGTTAGAAATTCAAATTAATTGGAGATAATTTCTCCCACCTCCCTCCTTTTGTTATGCAAGCAGTTCGCTGCAGTTAACAAGTAGTTAAGCAATCAGTTAGTAAACTGATAGTTGAGCAATCAGTTAGTTAACTGAAAGTTAGATATGAGTTAGTTTTAGCACTTAACAATTAGTTAGTTAAGTAGTTAGATGATTAATTAATCAATTAGTTTATTTTTGGATTCAAATCTATTTAAAGATGCTTGGGCGCATCATTGTAAGCAAGGAAAATTGAAGATCAATAGAATCTCTTTCTTTCAAGAAATTGTTGTAGCAATTAGGTTGAGTTCTTATTTATTTGTTTGAGTTCTTGTTTTGTATGCTCTCTATATTCTGACAAATTGGTATCAGAGCCTGGTAAGGATTTGTGTAGCAGAAGCACAAGGAGAAGCAGAGATTGTAGAAGTGCGCAGTCAGCAGAAGCGTGTAGCAGCCGCAGTTAGAGAGTGAAGGAAGAGCCAGCAGGGAGCTTAGAGACCGACATCGGCAGTATAATCGACTTCGGCAGTATTAGTGACCGACATCGGCAGTTTAACCGACGTCGGCAGTATTAGTGACCAACATCAGCAGTTTAACCGACGTCGACAGTATTAGTTACCGACCGCGGCAATTTAACTGACGTCGGCGACTGTGTTTCAGAAACAGCAACCAGAAAGCCATTCCAACGTGAAAAATGACAGCGAACAACAGTATTTCACAGCCTCAAATCCCTCTTTTCAATGGTAAGAATTATAGTTTTTGGGTAATTAAGATGAGAACTTTATTTTGCTCACAAGAAGTTTGGGATTTGGTAGAAAGTGGTTTTGTAAAATCGCAGGACGAGGCAGCCCATCTGGCATTAAATCAAGCACAAAAGGACCAGCTTAAGGAGAACAAAAAAAAAGATGCAAAAGCTTTATTTATAATCCAACAGAGATTAGATGAATCAATTTTTTCTAGAGTAGCAGCAGCAACAAGATCCAGAGAGGCATGAAAAATCTTGGAGACTACCTATAGAGGTAATACAAAGGTAAAAATTGTTAAATTGCAATCTCTTAGGAAAACTTTTGAAAATTTGCAAATGAATGAATCAGAATCAGTAGACCAATTTATGGGTCAAGTTTTGAATATAGTGAATCAAATTAAATCTAATGGAGAATCTATCACAGATCAGAAGATTATAGAAAAAATACTCAGGTGTTTACCTAGTAAATTTGATGCAATAGTTGTAGCTATTGAGAAAACCAAAGATTTGGAACAGTTATCTGTAGATGAATTAATGGGTTCTTTGTTAACACATGAATCCAGAATGAATAGGAATAACACTTCTCTTGAGAATGCCTTCAAGTCACAGGGATCAGTTGGCAGAGGAAGAGGAAGAGCCAGGTCAAGCTGAAGAGAAAGAGCCAGAGGCAGATATGGAAGGAACAATTCAGATGAAGGTGAGAACAATAATCAAAACTACAGCAGTAGAGAACGTGGCAACAATCACTTCCAGCAAGGTTCACAGAGATTTGATAAATCTAATGTTCAATGTTATTACTGCAAGAAATATGGTCATTATGCAAGTTACTGCAGAAGTAAACAAGGATATGTGTATAAGCAGAATGCTAATTACACAAGTGAATCTGGTTCTAATCTAGGTGAATCTAGTTCTAATCCTGGAAGCATGTTTCTTACTTGTAATGTTACTCAAGAAAAAGCTAAAGATATTTGGTTTTTAGATAGTGGATGCAGTAATCATATGACAGGAAATAAAGAATTTTTTGCTAGTCTTGATGATTCTATAAAATCAGAATTGAAATTAGGAAATGATATCACAGTAGATGTCATGGGTAAAGGTGTCATAAATGTTTTGGCAAAGAATGGTGAAAAAAAGTTTATACCTGATGTTTATTTTGTACCTAGACTAAAACATAATCTTTTGAGTATTGGACAGTGAGTGCAAAAAGGTTACAGAGTATCTTTTATGGATAATGTTTGCACAATTTTGGACAAGTTTTCAAGTGACAGGTTGATAGAAAAAGTGGAGATGACCAAGAATCGGATGTTCCCTCTTCATATTCAGTGCATCAAAAGAGAAGAGGAAGCCCACTACAAATCCATACAGCTAGACCAATTATGGCTATGGCACTTAAGGTATGGACATTTACATTTTGGAGGTTTAAATTTGTTACAGAAGAAAAATATGGTGAAGGATTTACCACCAATAGAAAAGCCAAAAAGTTCATGTGACAATTGTATTCTAGCAAAACAGCATAGAGAGAGTTTTCTAGTAAGAGGCTCATATAGAGCTAAGGTAATATTGGAGTTAGTCCATAGTGATTTATGTGGACCAATGCAGACTACATCATTTGGAGGTAGTACTTATTTTCTAACCTTCATTGATAACTTTAGCAGAAAGACTTGGATATACTTTCTCAAAAATAAGTCTGAAACCTTTGGAAAGTTTAAAGAATTCAAGGCAATGGTTGAAAAGTAGAGTGGCCGTTATATAAAGGTACTTAGATCAGATAAAGGAGGTGAATATATGTCTAATCAATTTCAAGATTTTTGCAGATATCATGGAATCAAAAGGCAATTGACTACAAGGTACACACCACAGCAGAATGGTGTAGCAGAAAGAAAAAATAGAACAATCATGGAAATGGCAAGAAGCATGTTGAAAGCTAAACACTTGTCAAATGAATATTGGGCAGAAGCAGTAGCATGTGTAGTGTATATTCTGAACAGAAACCCAACAAAAAGTGTCAGAGATTGAATTCCACAAGAAGTGTGGAGTGGTAAGAAATATAGTGTATATCATTTCAAAATTTTTGGTTGTGTTGCATATTCTCTTATACCATCTAAATTGAGAAAGAAACTTGATGATAGAGGTGAGAAATACATTTTTATTGGCTATTCTGAATAATCAAAAGCTTATAAGTTATATAACCCTATTTCAAAACAAGTAATTATAAGCAAAGATGTTGAATTTAAAGAAGCAGAAGCATGGGATGGTAGCACCATCACAGTTGGAGCACCAATTCCACAGGATGAAGAAGTTTCTGAAGAACAAAATTTGCAAGGTGGACAATCCTCTCCACAAGCAGACATAAGCACTCCAATAAGAACACCTAGAAAGTTTGAACAAGGTGAATCATCTAGTCATGCAGGTCACCCTACTCCAAATTCACAAGTGATGAATTAGATCCAACTCTTGCTACTTTAAGATCAAGAATTAAAGGTAAGAAAATGAGAAGTTTGAATGAGATTTATAATCAAGAAGAAGAGAAATTAGATTTGGTTTCAAATTTTGCTCTTTTAACTCATGACCCTATGTATTATGAAAAAGCAGTTAATAAGGAACATTGGCTAAAAGCAATGGATGAAGAGATGAATGCTATTGAAAGGAATCAAACATGGGATCTAACTACTCTACATGAAGGTAAAGATTGTATTGGAGTTAAATGGGTTTATAAGACTAAATTTGATGCAGATGGAAATGTTGAAAAGCACAAGGCAAGGTTAGTAGCACAAGGTTTTGCACAAGAACAAGTAGTTGACTATAATGAAACATTTGCACCAGTTGCTAAATTAGATACTGTTAGAATGGTATTATCAATAGCTGCTCAAAATAATTCGTGTATATCAAATGGATGTAAAATCAGTTTTTTTGAATGATTTTCTAGATGAAGTTTATGTGAAACAGCCCACAGATTATGAAGTACAAGGACATGAAGAAAAAGTTTACAGATTGAAGAAGGCTCTTTATGGTCTCAAGCAAGCACCAAGAGCATGGTATAGTAGAATTGATTCTTATATAATAAACAATGGATTCAGTAGAAGCGATAGTGAGCCTACTTTGTACACAAAAATCAATAAAGAAGGTCAGATTTTGATTGTGTGTTTATATGTTGATGATTTGATTTTTACTGGAAATCTCTGTAGACACTTTTAAATCAGCAATAAAGAAAGAATTTGAAATGACAGATTTGGGATTAATGAAATATTTTTTGGGAATAGAAGTTGTACAATCAGAAAAAAAAAATTTATCTGTCAAACAAAATATGCAAAGAATGTGTTAAGGAGATTTAAGATGTTGAATTGTAAACTAGCACCTACACCAGTTGCTACAGGGACTAAACTTAGCAAAGAAGACAAAGGATCCAATGTTGATTCTACAATATTCAAAAGACTAGTTGGCAGTTTGATGTATCTTACAGCTACTAGACCAGATATCAGTTATAGGGTTAATTTAATCTCAAGATTCATGGAGTCACCAAAAGACTCACATTGGCAAGTTGGAAAAAGGATATTGAGATATGTGGCAGGAACTACAGAATATGAAATTTTATATTCCACAACTAACGATTTTAGTTTGATTGGTTTTACTGATAGTGATTTTGCAGGTAGCATTGATGATAAGAAAAGTACTTCTGGATATACCTTTCTTTTAGGCACAGGGGTGGTCACATGGGCATTCAAAAAGCAACCTATAGTGACACTTTCATCAGCTGAAGCAGAATATGTTGCAGCCACATCAGTAGCATGTCAAGCAACTTGGATGAGAAAAATATTGAAATATTTATTACAAGCACAGAAAGATTCAACACCAATCTTTTGTGATAACAAATCAGCAATTGCTTTATCAAAAAATCATGTGTTTCACAAGAAGAGCAAGCACATTGATACAAGATTTCACTTTATCAGAGAATTAGTGAACAATGGAGAAATCCATTTGGACTTTTGCAGATCTGAAGATCAATTGGCAGACATATTTACAAAGGCATTACCAAAAGAGACCTTTGATTATTTGAGACAAAATTTATGCATTGTAAATGTTAAAATTGTAAGTGGTAGAAATTAAGTGGGAGTGTTAGAAATTCAAATTAATTGGAGATAATTTCTCCCACCTCCCTCCTTTTTTCATGCAAGCAGTTAGCTACAGTTAACAAGTAGTTAAGCAATCAGTTAGTAAATTGATAGTTGAGCAATCAATTAGTTTACATTCAGTTAGTTAACTGAAAGTTAGATATGAGTTAGTTTTAGCACTTAACAATCAGTTAGTTAAGTAGTTAGATGATTAGTTAATCAATTAGTTTATTTTTGGATTCAAATCTATTTAAAGATGCTTGAGCGCATCATTGTAAGCAAGGAAAATTGAAGATCAATAGAATCTCTTTCTTTCAAGAAATTGTTGTAGCAATTGGGTTGAGTTCTTATTTATTTGTTTGAGTTCTTGTTTTGTATGCTCTCTATATTCTGACAAATGGATGAATTTTTATTACCCCCAGTTGTTTTGAAACATGTTGTCATTGTTTTGTATCATTTTTTTGACCTCTTTGCTACACAGTGAATGTTTTCTTTCTGCTATGTTTATTCTTTCAATCATTTATTTTACAAACAAACTATATTGGTATGTTCCTTTGGAAGTGAAATAAGAATGTTGACATTCGTTCCGTTCATTCCTTTTTAACTTTTCATATGACTCGACTAAAATAGAATTACTGAAACGTCTTGACCTGTACCCTCCCTTTGAATGCGGACTTCTTCATAGGAAACAAAAAAAAGTTTTAAAGACTTGTGAATTTACTTATGTGCGGTTAAACTGGTCTCACATGGCAACCAAACATGAACAATGATGTGGCAAAAGTCTCTATCACATGAACATTATCTGCCAACCAGTTTATTTATGCAAAGAATAAATTTGTTGCAAATATTTTTCATCATAAGAAGCAGTGACTAAGCAACATTGAAATTAAAGAAAGACTTATGGAAGATTTTAAAATTGATGATCCCTGTACAATCTTCATTTTTGGATTGAAAACTAAACATACATATTTGATATTTCACATGTTTTGGTATTATTTAGGATACTTTCTATGATGTGGTAGTCTACGAACCAGGGAAGAGATTAATCGCTAACGGCATTTATGTTCCCCACTCAGAGTCCAAGAAAGCTCGCATAGAACAAGGAAGATCTGTGGTGTGGGAGAAATGCTAATAAAGAAAATAAAGAAAAATGTAAATCCCTCTGTATAATGCATCTTTATGTGATATTTATTGTTTAAATAGAAGTTATATATAATGTATTTATGTAATATTTAAATCTTCACTAGTAAATTGTGTGGTGCATCTTTATGTTATATTTACAGGGTTTACTAGATGTTATATACAGAGAATATACATGTTTGTCTTTTTGTCGCATTTTTTGCACTTACTGTGTGGTAGATTAAAAAAACAAATTTTCATCTTTAAAGATCCTTGTTGCCATTTAAGATATATTTTAATTTAGAAGAAATGTTTAAATCTTCAATGTGACTTTCACATGCGGAGGTACATTGTTCATCAGAGCCATATTTTTTCTTATCCCAAAGTGCAAAAGTGTTGGCTTTTGACATTTACTATATTTTTTCGAAAAATAAACGATTTGTTCATATACACTTTTCTACCTTTTTTCCCCTTTAGGGTTCCATGGCTTTTATATGCTTCAACTCGACCTTATAGAATGTTGTCTCAATTATTATTGTTTAAAATTTACTTGTATTCATCAACACTTTGTCTTGTACTTTCTGCTTGTAGGTTGTAATTGTCCATGAAAACACTGGTGCAAATATAGACTACCTAGAAAAGTGTACATGCAAGTTTAAACTATGCACATTATTGGGAACTCATAAATGAACTGCAATGCTTTCGCTATCAACAAAATAAATCAAAAATATACAAGTGGAGGGAGAAAAAAAACCCCAGAGAGATACCACTAGTCGTTTGTAGACGATATTGTATGCAAATTCTTGCCTCTGACCATGTAACATTTTCTTCTCATCCTTTTATTTCTCTCGTGTATTTTCCAGTGCATGGAATCGATGTTCTTGGCATAAATGCCCTTCCATCCATGGAATGCATTACTAGCACCTCCTCTTCCCATGCCAACAACACTTTGTTGTCAACTGAATACCTCATGCCTCATTCGCCTTGGACTAAAACAAATACATACACGTTTCTTGCTTCAAGCTCTCGTATTCTGTTTGTCCCCTTCGTTGCACCGACTGATTCATACCATACCTCTGACTACCCTAGAACACACAAACCCTTCCGCACAAGGATAGATTGTCTCTCAACTATGCACACATCATCTGTAGGTATGGAAAAACATCCAGGCATCAAGATAAATAAAATAAATGGGTCCCTTGTGTCAGAATTTGCCAGTAGGATATTAATTATTGTATTTACTTATTAAATGGATAATTCCTACACTTGTAGTTTTAGCTTACTTGGGTGTGATAAGAGGAATATAAAGGAGTAGGGGGAGTTAACTCACTAGAGAACTCAAGATGGAACTGAGTGTAACTCACTGTGGAACTCATAAGAGAACTCATAGTGGTAATTAGTAGAACTCCACATGAAACTCTAGGTGGAACTCACCCTCTCACCCACTTAGCCTCTTATCATACCTAAGTAAGCTAAAGCTACAAGTGTAGAAATTATCCATTTAATAAGTAAATAGAATAATTAATATCCTACACCAACACCCCCCCTGAATTGTAGCTTAAATGGGCAGAAAAGAAAAGATGGGTCTTGACAACAAGGTCTGATGAGGTACCCACATACAATGCAACTCTCAATAAGTTAAGTAAAAAGAGAAAACCTAGTGAGAAAAAAACTCCCCCTCGAAAGAGAGACAAAGAAAAGAAGTTGGGACTAGAAATCCCACTCCAACACCCCCCTTAAGCATAGCTTAGGTGGGTTGTAAAATTAAGTCTCGACAATGAGCCCTGATAAGGTACCCAAATACATAGTGATGATCTCAGTATCCTACAAAATGTGAAAGATGTGTGCCTCCATAAAGAAGAAAGAATGTATACACAGAATGTCATATGGTGAATATTGTAGGTCCCTCTGCAACAAATATTGTCTCTTCCTTTCGGAAGAAAGAAACCACATGCTGTGAAACTATTGAATTCCGACTCGAGTGTAGATAGGAATCATGATGTAGATCTCTAAAAAATGTTGAAATGTCTCTCTACTAATGCTTAAATGTGCCAAAGTCTAATCAAGTATCACAAGGCTCGCTGTAGAAGATGGCAATGAAGAAGCATACAATGAAGGAGAGAGAACAACGAGAGCATAAGATAGACATGAAACATTCACTAAAAGAATGTCTATGTGAAGAGTGGAGCATGACTCATCAACTGAAGAAAGAATGTCCACAGGAAGAGATGAGTCGTTGATGCTCACAATAGGTTTACTCATACTGAAACCAGTAAAAGCCTCAAAAATGCAAGTCTGTGAAGGCTCTGAAAGAGCAACAATATGCACAAAAACGAATGTAGAATCTACAATAGGACAGCTAAGGTCTAACAGAATCTCATCCTATAGTGGGGGCTCGACATAAGGAAAAACACTATCCACCATAGATGTATCATCACAAGAAATACAAGCATGAAGAGAGAGTACAATAGTCTCAGAAGAGACTAAAAAGCGGAGGAAGTGTGACATAAATCTCTACATGATCACCGAAAAGACTCTATAGTATGCTCCAAACAGTGCATGGACACTCTATATGTTCCACATAGCAATGAAGATCCATGGAAACATGAAGTAACAGAGTGGCAAAAACCTTGTCATAAGTATTAGCCTACTTATCGAACTGAACAAAATCAATGGGTGCAAGAATTTGTCCATATAGGAATGAAATACAATTCTTGTATGTGAACAAGTGTTCCATATAAGCACACCACGAAGCATAATTGTCCTTTCCAAGAAGGATCACTGGAGATGAAACAACTTTCCTCATCTGGAGTATCTCAAATGAGGTCGACATGATTGAGTGAAGACACCAAAAAAGTAGAAAAATGCGCAAAATACTCTGCAATGAAACGCCTAAAGCACATTCATGAAAGGGACGCCGGGCACAACTAAGAATGCGTCCAAATGAGCAATCAGTGCTTGAGTAAGCAAAAATAATGGTGCACACTCTATAAATGAACTTCAGACTAGGCTAAAAATGAGTTCATATAGATGAGAGCA
Source organism: Torreya grandis (assembly GCA_037957365.1). Classification (NCBI taxonomy): domain Eukaryota; kingdom Viridiplantae; phylum Streptophyta; class Pinopsida; order Cupressales; family Taxaceae; genus Torreya; species Torreya grandis. The sequence continues at coordinate 770,415 of JARHVA010004959.1, read as the reverse complement.
ATCAGTGCACGAAGTACGCTGCAGAAAGTAATAAGCCCCAAAACCCCCCCTGAATTTTGCACTTTATAACTTGAGTGCGTTTTACAAAACTAAGTAGATCAATGAAAAGAGGATGAAAAAACATGCAATTTTGATAAAAATGGCACTCAATTTTGAGTTCCCAGACAAAAGTTATAGTAAAATATTTTTTCCGTCATTAATGACCTATTTAATTAAATTGCAATTAAAATTTTAAAGTACAAATAGATTTAAATGCCAAATATACCGTGTAACCCCCTGATGAAACTCGCAGGGAATGATGGACCTCTTCAAACAATCTAAATTCAAAAAATGCCCTTCTTCTTGCCCTCATGTGCAGTTAAAGCGAAAAACAACTCACATAAGATGAAATAAAACAGCCACTTAAAAAATAACAATAAAAAAATAGCTAATTTTAAAATGATTTTAGGGCAGATTTATCAAAAATGATTAGGGCAAAACTAAGTTTTGACTTAAGCAAGGAGAAGATAAAGTTGTACGGTGCGGCCAATGTCCACACAGGGTTGTAAGGATAAGAAACCAGATTGAAGCATGGCTTTGGGCGTCGCCATTGATGCATGTACAGGTCTGGAAAGAACAAGTTCTTGACACGCCGCCATGGAGAGGAAATCTGACTGGAGGAGTTGTACGGCCCTGCTATTATGCATGCAAAGGAATCTGCATGTACAGGTCTGCGCTATTTTTATATTGATTCCTTCAAGCCTCAGGGTTGAATCCTTGCACAGTGCCTCACATTTGCATGTGACGGGTCATGGATTTGCATGAGTGGGATTTGAAAATCCACAGCTTTGGGTGCTGCCATGATAGGAGCTTCAAATGCCATCAGTCAAGCAGCCAGCAGACAAAACGATGGGCGATGCGGAGACGAATCTAGCTTTCAATGTGCACAAATGACGATGTAAAGCCCAGATATGCAATCTACGCGAAGTAAAAAAAGTTCCACTCTCAACGTTTTCTCCTCAGATGGGCTCACGGAATTCAAAGACCATTATGTAGGGATAAACCCTTGTGACAACTTCCTCATCTTTCAAAAATAGAGACCCAAATAGCGTTGAGAGAAATCCATGCAATACGCCTTCCAAAGGCTCTACCAAAGGATGTAGATAGAGCTTGAAGAGGAAAAATCAAGTCAGCAAACAAAACTAGATTGCTAAGGAATTAACCAAGATCTGCAAGTCCTCCAAACTCTATAAAACTGCCAATGCAAGTCCGGCAAAATACGAATCCAAACACTATACAAATTCTTCTTAATTAATTCAAGAGAATATATAATAGAAATCAAACAGATAACTTTATCTGATGCTCATTACCAAAATCTGAAGCTCTGATACTATGTCAGAATTTACCCATAGGTGATCTTCTAATAGAGTGAGCACATAAATACTCTGCAAATCAATGACCCTGATTGTATTCAGAAATGAACAAAAAGATGTGCAACAATTACATAATGTATTGAATTGCCTTCTGGTTTGCACTAATCAGCTCAATTACGATAGCATGGTGAAGAGGAATATAAAGGAGTAGGGCGAGTTAACTCACTGGAGAACTCAAGATGGAACTGAGTGTAATTCACTATGGAACTCATAAGAGAACTCACAGTGGTACTCAGTAGAACTCCACATGGAACTCTAGGTGAAACTCACCCTTTCACCCACTTAACCTCTTATAGCTACAAGTATAGGAATTATCTATTGAATAAGTAAACAGAGTAATTAATATCCTACACAAGACCTTGCTTGTTTCTGATGCGCAAGAGAAAGAGGTTGCCACCACTTCTCTTTAACGAATAACATGGATCCTAGTGCACAAGCCAAAGTCTTACAAGTGCTCACTCAAGTTGAAAAGAAGCTAATATCTAAGGCTTACCTAATATTGAAATTCATGCATGAACATTTTGGCCAATACAAATACAGTGGCAATACTATTAGCTTCCCCCAAAAGTTAAAACAGTACAACAGTTGCTAGATATATGCCCTGTAGAATTGACCAGTTGGACATTTTTGTGTTCAGAAGACGAGATTTTTGAAAAAAAAAAAAAACTTGTACGTCAACAGAATGTGGATCATGCAAGCCTTAGATTAAAAAATACCTCATTACCCATATTACAAGGTTGTTAGGCTTGATGAGAATGCAATCGCATCATTACCTCTTGGGTCAACATATGTCACATTCATGCTTCCCTATGTCATCGTTGACATTTCAGATTCTCCCAAGAACCAAGAGTTATGCGATAGAAGTGAAAATTGCCTTAGTTGGTGGAACAAAATTAAAACCTTCATCTTTTCCATCTTTACTTCCTAACACACAGAGAAATGGATCTTATATGTTTCTACTTGCAATCTTGAGATGAAAATCCTCTTGAAACCTATGATATGGTTGCAGCTTGGGTTGTCACCAATAACTGAATACAGCACGGGAGATTTTTTCTATGGTTTTTCCTGCACTATTCCATACAGGGGCTGCCATGTTCAATAAGCCACACATTAAAGAGGTTCAGATGCACGAATATGCAATTCAACTGATACGGTACCACGATAACATTTGGTAGCCATCCAAGATTCCAATGTTTCTTGCTCAATTTTATGATGTGACACATAAGCTATGCAACTGCTTCTATTTTTGTAAAAAAATATTGAAGAAAACTTTCTAAAAACTATTTCAAACCTGCGGCAACAACCCCAGACTTGCCTAACAATAGCCTTGTTGACTATTTGATGTGCTTTGGCTCTAGTTTTTGGGGACATGATCCTATCGGACTAAATTTTGTACTGAGCTTGTGGACATGATAGGATAGCTTAGCTGACTGAATTTAGTTTTCACGCCTAGTGTAGCAAACACTAAATGGCATTACTTGCATAAAGCTACTTACGGTGCGTCTCCAATAGATACATACCAATCCTTCTATAGGCGGACCCATACCCACATCTTGCCTATTTACATGCATCATAGATTCACAAATTTGAAGAGGTTTTGGAAAAATGTTTTCCAGCACTTGACTACTGATACAGGTATGCAACGATGCCTTTCCCTGTGTTCCTTTCATCCTCCATTATTTAATTTTACAGGTCAATCTAATCTATGTAAACATTTAATTCATGTATGAATGGAAACATAGAGGCTCCGCTCACATTGATGGTTTTCTATGGTTGCAAAATGCACCCAATTTGAAAATATTGGACTGGAGCAATCCATTGGCAATTGTTGTAGCTAGACATTACATCGACACGTATTAGCTTGGAATCCGCATGGAAACATGCATATAAACACAATTTCACACCATCCCACTTTTAATGACTGCTGTTTGTTAAACACAGTGCAGTCATTTGCAAGCAATCTTTCATTTGACTATGCAGAGCTTATGAACATTGTTCATAGTTCAAACTTCAAAGACACAATAAATGTAGTGAGGAAACATGCTTGTGTAAAAAGGTTCTTCCCTGAAATATAGGTACAATGCTCCATGGGAGTTGCAACAAGTTTATTCTTTGACTATTGATGATGCTAGTGAAAAAAATACACGCCTAGATTGAATATTCATAATCTAGACATGTTCTCCATTTGGAGGGAAATGTTGATTTCCAGCCCGTTCTTTCGTGCCCTGCTATATTAAAATACATTGCTAAGAAGCATCAAAAACGGAGAGGCTTCCTGAAAGCTGCTATGATATTCTCACTATGATTTCAGAGAGGTCACATTTGCATGACCCTGCGTTATTTTAGAAACTTCTAAGTGAAGGTCACTATGACAATGGTGCACAAGAGACATGCCATATATTTTTAAAACTCCCACTCATAATATGTAGTTGCATCTTGTTGCCTTGAACGTTTGACAAAAGGATCCTACGCCATGTTATTCATAATGATTCCGCTTTACCTCCTAGTTCATGCTTCATTACTGCATACATTGCATGCCCTCCTGCACTAGAGTCACTATTGTTAATTGAATCTGCATAACCTTGGTCTTACAACAGTAAATGTTAAAAAAAAACAAGTGGAAAAATAGGAGGTCTCTTCCATCGTTCGTGTCTTCCCCTAGTACTTTGTTGTTTCACCTCAAGGATTTTGCTTCCTTTAAATCCTTTTGTAGGACTGAACTTCTATCTTAAAAACCATTCCTATATAATTCTGCTAACATCGCGACCTCTACAAAGATATAATTGCAAATTGGAAGTACATGAGCATCAACTACCGTCCATTGCATGTACATCGAACATCTTCTACCGATGATTGGTCTTATGATACTGGCCCTGTTAAATACGACGTGTTTGGTCATGGTTAAAAAGATCTTGTTGAATGGGAATAAATGTCTAGAATCCACCCCAACAATGATATGGCAATAAGCAAGCTTGACATGTTGGGCCATCACAACTTTGATAATGACCGTAATTGGAGATAACATTCCATTTCCCCATCATTGATAACCATCGTGGACTCCTCCATAGAAGTAAGCTAGTCTGCTTACCTGGTGCCAGAAGTTGATTGCTCCATCTTTCCTATTCCGGGAGCCTTGTCAATGATTCAATGTATTACATTTGATATTCTCCTTTGTTTATTTGATCATAAAATTAGCGTGCCTCCCATAAATATGATAATCTAGGGCACCAAGCTGGTATAGGTAAGTCAAGCTTCATAGGAAAACATAAGTCTTTCTTTTTGTTCAAGTGGGGAATGAAGCAACACGCCTTCGTCATTGCTTGCTTCAAGTGGAGTAACAACTTTTAATATTAATGCGTCGACGGTACATGCAAGTTTTTGCATTCCTATTAAGGAAACGAAACGTTTTAAAGCCAAATATTGAAAATATATGTTCTACATTATCATTGAGAAAATGTGCTTCTTAGGAGCAAGGTTTTTCTCACATTGACCAATTCCTACCTGAAGCATTTCTGCAACATAACTAAGCCATTTGGGGGGAAGGTCAATAATTCTTGTTGGTGACTTGGGTTTATTGTTGCTCATGAAAGATGTACCAACATGTATGTGGGGGCATCATATGGAACACTTTTTTGGTATATATTTGATATAGTTGTTATTTTGGACATAGTTTTTTTTGTTAGAAGACTATGGCCAATGCCAAGTTGTTTTTCAAAACTTTTTATTGAATATTCGCTGTGTTGCAGGGATACGCCCCCCGGCCCGACGCCTCCTATTCGAAGACGCTTCCGGTACGGAGACGACTCGGGTACTCCCGGAGGCGTCTCAGAGGCTCCCGTTGGCGTGTCGGAAACATCCGGCACGCCGACGGGTGCCTCTGAGACACCTCCGAGAGTACCCAAGACGTTTCCGGTGCGCACCCAAAACTTTCCGGTGAAAATGCCGAAAAACAATTTAAAAAAACTCAGAAAATACATTAAAAAAAACCCTAAACACAAAAAACCCCTATAAAAATAGCGCGTCCCTCTTCTTCAAAACACACGAAGCAGGGCGCGACCATTGTTTGCCTTTGGCAGTTTGTAGGCGCAGCGGCATGGTTTGCTGAAGCTTGAAGACAGTGAAGAGGAGAACGAAAATTCGCCAAGAGGAGAAGAGATTCAAATAACAAATTTGCTAGGAGAAGAGTGGACTGTGGCAGTGTGGAGTGAAGCCGCGCCGACGGGGAGGAGTTTACAATTTACAGCTATGTTAAATTTTTATTTTTTCATTTAGTATTTAGTTTTAATTTTTTAAACTTTTCAGTTGTATTTACAAAGTATTTAATACATTAATTTTAAATTTTTCATTTAATATAACTATTAAAATAAAATATAATATTAAAAATTTAAACTAAATACTATTTAGTTTTTACATTTTTAATATTATAATTTATATTTTATTTTAAATTTATTATATCCTATATAGTATTTAAATTTTATTTTTAATATTTTTAATTTTAAAATTTTTTTAAATTTAAGTTTATTTATTTATTTTAATTTAAATTTTCTACAATGTTAAAATTTATGAAGTTTATTTATTTATTATATTTTCATTTTCTGTAAATATATATATATATATATATATATATATATATATATAATTTTAAATTTATTTTAACACTAAAAACTTGAGTAAAAAGTAAAATCTTCCTTATTTTAATTTTCTCATTTTTTGTAAATATTAAATATATTAAAATTAAATATTAATTTTGTTCATAAATAATAATAATTAGTAAATTAGTAATTATTAAAAAAAATCAAATGTTTATTATTTTTTTTTTTTAAATTAAAATTAAAAGTTGTAATCGTATTAAAATTTATTTATTTTTATTGTTCTTGTTTCACTTTCCATAAATATTTATTATTTAAAAAAATCATTATCTTTGATGTATATTTTTAAAAAATATAAGTTTCTAAGTTCTAACCCTAACTTCTGCGTATGCTCTTCTCGCGCGCGTAATTGCGATCTTGAGAATCAGAAACAGAGTTAGTTGCATTACATTTATTTTTTATTTTTTCAAGTTTAAATATTTAAAAAAATCAAATGTATATTTTTTATGTTTCTAACCCTAACTTCTGTGTATGCTCTTATCTTGCTCGTAATTGCGATCGTGAGAATCAAAAACAAAGTTATTACTTTTAATTTTGTATATTTTTGCTTGGTTCTAGAATCTAATTTGATAATTCATAATTAAGATATCCATGACATCCAATTCAATGTCAAGAGGAGGGCATGATGAAGCAAACCATGCTGAAACCTCACTTCAAGTGAAATATGACCCTGCGTCCCTTCTTTGGAAACATGTGACGATACTTGAGATCATTGTTGGAGGTGAGACTCGTGTGTGGGTATGCAATGATTGTCATTCCACATTCAAATCCTTGTATACTCGGGTCAAAACTCATTTGACTGGGTATGGGCCATCGAATATTAAAAAGTGTAATAAAATTTCCAAGCCAAAAATAGTTGAGTTCATGAAAGAGCAAGAAGAAGCCGATGCAGCACTTGCTTCAAAAAATAGTTCTAAAACAATACCTCTCCAAAGAGGTAGATCAGGGAGACCACCCATAACACCTGCAGCAGCGAGTCATCCTTTCATTGAAAGTCAAACTCGAGCTCATTCAGTTGCAATACCAGAAGCTGATGATGATGCAGATGCCACTTCATGGAAAAAACCAAAAAGACTATTGGAAAAAGCTTTCAATGTCGCACAGAGGGACATTGCTGATGAGTTGATTGCTAGATGCATTTATGCATGTGGGCTGCCCTTCAATGTTTTGAGATCGCCTTATTGGCAACAAATGTTGAAAGCTGTCAATGAAACTCCACAAGGTTACAAAAGCCCTAACTATGAGAAAGTTCGCACCACACTTTTGGCCAAAGAAGTAGAACATATTCACACTTCTTTGCAGCGAATTAGAGATTCGTGGAAGGATTCAGGGGTGTCAATTATCTCAGATGGATGAAAAGATGCTCGAAATAGGCCTTTGATCCATGTTATTGCAGTATGCCCTAAAGGGGCAATGTCCCTAAAGGCAGTGGATTGTGAGGGCGAAGTGAAAGATGCTCGATTCATTGCAAACATTTTGATAGAAGTTGAGTCTGTGGGCCCCCAACATGTTGTCCAAGTCATCACAGACAACGCAAAGAATTGCAGATTAGCTGGGTTGATTATAGAGGACACATATGAGCACATATTTTGGACACCTTGTGTTGTCCACTCCCTCAACTTGGTGCTGCAAAAGATTGGTAAAATTCAATGGATAGAGCAAATTTATGCAAAGACCAGTGACATTCAAACATTTGTCACAAATCATCACATGTCCCAGGCCATCTTCAAGGAATTCTCAAAGTTGGAGTTGTTGAAGGTAAGAAATTCGAGAACAAATTCTTAGTCTTACTTTTGAAGTTCTTAATTTTGAAGTTATAACTTTTTAATAATTAATAATTTAATTCTAGTTGTTTATCAACGTTTACAGTTTGGACAATTAAACTTGGTCTTTTTTTTTTTTAAGATTGTTGAAACTAGATTTGTCTCTCACACGCTCGTCTTGAGACGACTTGTGAAAGTGAAAGAGGCACTAAACAGTATGGTGATAAGCAATGTTTGGGGTGTGTGGAGGCAAGCAAGCACCACTGATATTGAAAAAGCCAATAAGATCAAAGCATTGATCCTTGATGATAACTGGTGGACCAAGATTGAATATGTGTTTAGTTTTACAAAGCCTATTCTATCTATAATCTGATTTACGGATATAGATGCAGCTTGCATGGGAGAGGTTTATGATGAGATTGATTCCATGTTTGAAAGTATGAGAGAGATCATACAAAAAAAAGAGCAAGACCCAGAAGAAATGTTTTATAATGAAATCAAGACGTTGGTCATGAAGAGGTGAAATAAAATGACCACCCCATTACATCTCCTTGCTTATGCTCTCAATCCGAAGTGTTATAGCAATGAAATACTTTGGGTGCCCAATAGGCAACCACCATATGATGATGTAAAGGTTGCAAATGGAACTAGGCAAGCATTCAAAAGGCTTTTTCCTGATCCATCTGTAGCTAGTGCGGTCCGCAACGAAATGGCCATGTTTGTAGCTTCAGAGGGCAACATGGGAGAAATTGAGGCTCTTTTTGACAAATCTAGTTTGTCTCCAATCAAGTGGTGGTATGTACATGGCCATGATGCCAAGTACCTACGACCTATTGCAATCAAAATTCTGTCACATGTATTCAATTTGAATTAAATAAAAAAAATATTAAGTTATTGACATTTTTTTCACATTGTTACAAATTTTTAATTCAAAAATTCTAACAATTAACAACCTTTTTTTGTGATAGGTGGCTAGTAATTCTTCAGCAGAGTGGAATTGGAGTACATATGGATTTATCCATTCTGCTAAAAGAAACAAGTTGGCATCCAAGAAAGCTGAGGATTTGGTATTTGTACATTCCAATTTGCGCCTCCTTTCACACAAGTCTGAGGACTATATGCGAGGGCCTAACAAACTTTAGGATATCCTTCCAGAGAATATAGACTTGGATGCCTCCACATCTACATTTGCCCAAGTTTCATTACTTGGTGTGGATGATGTTGATGACAATGAAGAGAATTCAACACCAGAGGTGGAGAGTGGAGCTAGTGGGAGTTGTCCAAGTGGAGCTAGTGCGAGTAACATTTATAATTATTAATTATGAATATGAGGACAATCTAGATGAATTATGAATCTTTGATTTATTCTACATTTGCATTTTGAAAATTTGAATGTATTTGCAATGTATACTTTGAACATTTTGAAAATGAATGAACAAACACTATGTATTTACTATTTTCAAGTGTTTTACAAAAAAATTGAGTAATATGCATTTATATATATATATATATATATATATAGAGAGAGAGAGAGAGACGTACCCACGACGTATCCAAATCAAGGTTTTTGAAAAATGACATACACACGTACCCGAATCGTACCCATACTCGTACCCGTATCCAAACAACGTAGAATATTAAAAAAACATAATCAAAAATAGAAGACTGAAATCTTCTCATGTTTCAAATTGATGCATCCTTATCACTAGACAAACAAGCTTCATTTCATACTTCGATGCACTTCTACCCAACAAATAATTTGATTATTTTCCATATTAAACAAATGTTGCTATTGCTTAGTATGCCAATTGCACATAGCCTTGCCTAGCATATTAGGGACAAACACTCCTTAAACCTAAATGGTGATCAATTTGAAGCCAAAGTGCTACTTTATGAATGTCAAAAAGTTACAATCAAAGCTTATTTTTTGGGTTGTTCTTAGATTGGTAATTGACACTCTCAGCAAACTTATTGCAGTTTTTTACCGAATTGATGCATCCTTATCACTAGACAAACAAGCTTCATTTCATACTTCGATGCACTTCTACCCAACAAATAATTTGATTAGTTTCCATAATAAACAAATGCTGCTGTTGCTTAGTATGCCAATTGCACATAGCCTTGCCTAGCATATTAGGGACAAACACTCCTTAGAACTAAATGGTGATCAATTTGAAGCCAAAGTGCTACTTTATGAATGTCAAAAAGTTACACTCAAAGCTTATTTTTTTGGGTTGTTCTTAGATTGGTAATTGACACTCTCAGCAAACTTATTGCAGTTTTTTACCCCCCACTCCGTCCCCTGCCTCCCCAATTTGTTGTTTTTCATGGTTGTTGACTTCAAAAACTACATCGGTCCATTATGAGATGTTTCCAAACCAACAACTATTTTTGTATAACACATGGGCACTGCAAACAGATTCCTCTTAAAATGGCAAGGGATCTAACAATACACAAATTGCCATCACTCACCTTGCAGAAAGAAACAATTAATATTGGACACATCAAATACGAAGGATTGACTTTTATTGCATTATCAAGAATTTGTTCATTTGATAAACTTTTAGATCTTGTTGAAAATGTTAATCCTGACCAGTTGCATGCATTTAATACACCTACCCGTCATTTTTGAATTCTTTTGGGATCCAGAAACCTTCAACAGCTAAATCCACCTACATCCATTAATGAATAGGAGATCAGCCAATTAGAGAGCAGGATTTTGAATCTTAATTGACAGAAGTCTAAGCGCGAATAAGTTTGACCGCAACAATCTAAAAATAAGAAAACATAACATAGTATAATGCAGCATTACATAACAGAATAGTAGAAGAACATTCAACATAATATAACGGGAATATTGCAGCAGCATTCAGGTGAAGAAGGGAGTCAATTATACCAAATCCCGAGTTAATCAATATCAATAGAAAGGAAGGGAACATGACAACAGTTACAGGAAGTCAGAAAAGAGAACAACAGAGAATATTGCAGGAGCAGGTGGAGAAAGAATATTGTAAAAAAATAGTCATAAGTAGTAATCAGAAACTTGAATTGAATGATTGTAATCATTCTATTTTGAATTGTAATAGCATTCTGAATCAATATATACATTTTTTATTGGTGTGTATTCCATCATCTTTGCATTTAGTGTTTGTTCATCTTCATACTGCTCTATTTAAGATAAAACTCAATCTCCCATTTTTATATCAGAGCTGCCCTTTTTGGGTTTATTTTCAATAGTTTGGTATAAAATCAGAGGTCTTTAGGGCATGTTAGAGGATGGTTGCCAGCAGTAGCAGCTCGTGACAACAACCATCTATGTTTGATGGAAAAAATAACGAGATTTGGTGCATTAAAATGAAAATTATATTCTATTCTCAAGAGTTGTGGGAGCTTGTTGCAGGTGGATATACTAAAGTAACAGACCAAACAACATTCAATGCTCTCACTCAAACACAAATGAACCTATTGAAGGAGAATAGATATAATAATACCAAGGCTTTAATCTATATTCAATGAGCATTAAGTGATTCAATCTTCCAAAGGATAGCCACCGCTGCTCATTCCAAACAAGCATGAGAGATTTTGCAAAATGCATATCAAAGAAGTGACAAGGTGAAGCTAGTTAAGCTACAATTGTTATCAAGAGACTTTGAAACCCTACAAATAAAAGAATCTGAATTCATAAATGATTTCCTTACTAAAACAATGAGCATAGTCAATCAAATCAAGACAAATGGAGAATGTATAGAAAAATATATAATCATAGATAAAGTCTTAAGGAGCCTTCTAATCAAGGTTGATTCTATTGTGGTAGCAATATAAGAGTCAAATGGTGTAAGACAAATAACAATTGATGAGCTTATGGGTTCTTTACAAAACTATGATTAGAAGTTGAATAAGTCAACCAACTCTTCTCATGAACAAGCCTTCAAAACAAATGTGAATGTGAGAGGTAGGGGGAGAGGAGCCAACAATAGAGAAAGAGGTAGAGTTTGCAACATCCAAGAAGAAGGAAGACACAATCATCAAGAATCATATGAAAGAGGAAGAGGAAGGAGCAGCAACATTTTTAGAGGTGGTTTTACACAAAGATATGATAAATCAAACGTTCAATGTTATAATTGTAAAAAAATATGGATACTATGCAAGTAAATATAGAAAGAAAGAATATGACATGAATATACAAAATTAAAATTTCACCAAAGCAAAGGAGGCTAATTCTGATAAGAATGAAAAGAATAGAATTTTGTTTAAAACTTTTAACATAGTTGAACAAAGCAATAGAGAAATATGGTATTTAGATAGTGGCTTCAACAACCACATGAGTTAAATTATAAATTAAAATGGAAAACAATGACAAGATCCTTATTATAGGCGATGGAAGTATCTTTATTCGCACTAAGCAAAGTGACAAAACGCAGATTTAGGATGTTTCTTATGTGTCAAGGTTGAAGCATAACTTGATATGCATTGGGCAGCTAGTCGAAAAGAGATATATGGTGAGATTTGAAGATGGAGAGTACATAATATATGATAGAAGTGGCAATAATGGGTAGATTGCAATTATCAAAATGACAAAAAAATGTTTCCTTTGAGAGTGCAAAATGAATTATCAGTGGCATTTAAAATGGTAATTTGAGCTTTAGTGGGTTGAATCATCTTTATAAGAAACACATGGTAATAGGATTGCCTTCAACTAAACAACGAATTAAATTTTGAGAAGACTGCATATTAGGAAAGCAACATAGAAACATATTCCCTGTAGGTAAGTCATGGAGAGCAAAGGCTCCACTTGAGTTGATACACTCAGATCTTTGTGGTCCCATGAAGACCCCCTCTTTATCCAAAATATTTCAATAATTTCAGAGATGACTTCAATAGAAAGACATGAATATATTTCTTCAAGCACAAAGCAAAGGCATTTGAAATCTTCCAACAATTCAAGACCATTGTTAAAAAGCAAAGTGACTATTATATAAAGATCTTAAGAATAAATAGAGGAGAATACATTTTAAATCAATTTATGAATTTTTGCAAGCATAATGAGATCAATAAATAATTTGAAGCAAGGTATACACTATGACAAAATGGTGTAGCTAAGAGGAAAAACTGAACTATTCAAGAGATTACAAAAAGTATGATAAAGGCCAAAGGATTGTCTAATGAGTATTTAGTTGAAGTGATTACAAAAACAATCCATTTGTTGAATAAATGTCCCACTAAGAGTGTTCATGACATGATTCTTCAATAGGCATTGAGTGGAAGAAAAGACAAGTGTTGAATACTTACAAGTTTTTGGTTGTGTGGCATATGCATTTATGCCCAAGCAAAGAAAATCAAAGTGAGATGACAAATGAGAGAAAAATGTATCCTCATCAGATATAGTGAGTAATCAAAGGTTTACATGCTATATAATCCATTCAAAGGAATTAATAATCAGCCGAAATATTCGATTTATAGAGTATGCAACATGGGATGATAGACAAAAACATCAACAAGTACAAACAAGGGTCATTGGACCCACACTTGAAACTAAACTAGCAAGTGGTACAACCACTAACACATCGAGTTGGAATCCTATTTTGTAGAGGGCTGATTCATCTTGTAGCAATAGACAACAAGGAGCACAAGAAGCAACTCATGAGACAACTTCATGATCCTCCAACTCAAATCCACATTTATCCAAGACAGAAGATTGAAATAAATTTATGAATAGTCAAGGTATGAAGATCATGAGGATAAAGCTATTATTTTTTTCTTATTTTTAGCAGTTGATCCTATTTATTTTGAGGAAATAATTAAGGGTAACAAGTGGTGTGAAGTAATGGATGAAGAAACGCATGCAATTCATAAAAAGCATCCATGAGAGTTAGTCAATTTTTCATCAAGGAAAAAAGTCGTTGGTGTCAAGTGAGTTTACAAAACCAAAACCACTCTAGAAGGCAAGATTAAGAGACACAAGGCAAGGCTTGTCAAAGGCTACAAGCAATGCCCTGAACGTGATTACACTAATACATTTTCTCCCGTAGCTAGGATGGAAATGGTGAGAACAATCATATCAATAGCTACTCAACATAAGTGGAAAGTGCATCAAATATATATATCGAAATAGACTTCCTAAATGGTGTGTTTAAAGAAAAAATGTATGTGAGGTAGCAATCTGGGTATGAGATTTTAAGGTATGAGAACAAAGTGTATAAGTTCAAGAAGGCACTTTATGGGCTCAAGCAAGCACCAAAGGTGTGGTACAGCCGAATAGATTCATATTTGTTGAGAAATGGCTTTAGCAAAAGCAGTAGTGAACCCACACTCTACATCAAAACAAATAAAGAGGGTGAAATTTTGATTATTATCTTGTATGTAGATTATTTAATCTTTACCAAAAATGCAAATCAGTCAATAGAAAACTTCAAATAATGCATGGAGGAGTTTGAAATGACTAATTTAGGTTTGTTGAAGTACTTTCTTGGCATTGAGGACAAACAGATGAATGATGGTATTTTTATGTCCCAAACCAAGTATGCAAAGGAGATTTTGGAGAGATTTAGAATTTTGGATAGCAAACCAACATCTACACAAGTAGAAATAAGTCTGAAATTACATAACAAAGATTGCAACAACAATGTGGATCCAACACAATAGAAGAGCTTGGTGGGAAACTTAATGTATTTGAGGACAACTAGACCTAATATCATGTTTGTAGTTAGTTTGATATGAAAGAGACATTTACAAGTAGACAAAACAATCTTGGGCTATTTCAATGGCACAAGCAGCCATAAAACTTTGTATACATAAGCAAATGATTTTCAGTTGGTTGGATATATGAATAGTGATTGGGCAGGTAATCTTGATGACAGATAGAACACATTTGGATATGTGTTCAATATTGGGTCAAAAGTCATTTCATAGGCTTCAAAGAAACAACCCATTGTTTCACTCTCCACGACTAAAGCGAAGTATATAGCAACAAATTCAATGACATGTCAACCTATATGGATCAGAAGAATCTTATCAAATTTGTATGAGGAGCAAAAAATATCAACAAAAATCTTGTGATAACCTATATTTCATTATTTTATCAAAGAATCTTGTTTTACATGGAAGGAGCAAGCACATAACAATCAAATATCATTTCATTAGTTGAAAATAGAGTTATAGAACTTAAGTTTTGTAGGTCAGAGCAGCAGCTCGCTAGTATATTTACTAATGCATTGTCAAAAGATTGTCTTGAGCATCTAAGAGACAAGTTGGGAGTCACATAAGCAGTAGCACTAACTCTGGAGTGTTTATTCATGCAGCACCAAAGTGTTTTTACATGTAACTTCTCAAGTTCAAAGTCAATATACAGCAAAAGTAAATAGCTTTGGAGTACTTTCAGAGCATATATGCAACTCTAGAGTACCTCCGAAGCCAAACATAATAGCTTCGGAAATGCACAAAATAACTCCAGAGATGGCACAAAAAAGCACCGGAGATCCAAAATAAGCTCCAAAGGCAAATAGTTCAAAGGGAGCTCCGAAAATAATTCATAAGGATGAAAAAAGGTTCATCAAAATATAGTAGCAAAGTCAGGATTAAGGGGGAGTGTTGAAAATGGTAGCAAGATCAGGAATAAGGGGGAGTGTTGAAAATGTTAATCCTGACCAGCTGTACACATTAAATACAGCTACCCCTAACATTTTTGAATTCTTTTGGGATCTAGAAACCTTCAACAACTAAATCCACCAACATCCATTAATAAATAGGACATCAACCACTTAGAGCGCAATATTTTGAATATGAACAGTTAGAAGAAGTAAGAAAATAAAACAAAAGAGAATATTGCGGCAGCAGGTGGAAAAAGAATATCGCAAAAAAAAGTCATAAGTAGTAATCAGCACCCTGAAGGCTGAATTAAATGATTGTAATCATTCTATTTTGCATTGTAATAGCATTTTGAATCAATATATATACTTGATATTGGTGTGTATTCCCTCATCTTTGCACTTAGTGTTAGTTATTCTTCATACTATTGTGTTTAAGATAAAACTCAGCCTCCCCTGTTTTGTATTTGAGCTGCTGCCCTTTTTGGATTTATTTCCAACAGATCTCCCTATGTTTTTCATTCCAACAACATATAAAAATGCAAGATAGTGCATATGTGCATATCTGAAAGCAAGAAGAACAACGCTTTCCTCTATTTCAATATAATTATTTGATAATATAATTTTTTCCCCCTCGAATATCTTGCTTGACTGCATACTCTTATGTATTTGAAAGGGAAAAAACATATAAAAATTAACTATCTCGCATTTTCCAAATTCAATCAAAATGTCTTATCAGAAATGGAAATAGATAGAGAGAATCCAGAAACACTTTATCATAGGCAGTCTCAAAGTCAAGAATTCGGTGCCGTATGAGATCCTACTTGCTGAAACGGGGTCCTTCTCCCTAGAGGCATCGGCGATGATACGGTTACTAAGCTACCTCAAGAAGATTCAAAACATGAAAAAGCACAGGTGGCCTAGACTAATTATGGAGGAAGAGCTAACTAAAAGAAAGAACACTTGGAGGAAGCAAAATGACAAATGGGTAAAGAGGTGGGATATTAGCATGCAGGAGTGCCCAAATACTAATGAAGAAATAAAAAAATATGTGAAAAAAAAATTTAAGTGCATCATGTGGACAAAACAAATGGGCCGTAAAAAAGAATACCACCTCAAAGAATTTAACCCCACAGGGGATTTTGAAGAAAAACCCTATATAGGAGCAGACATTAAGTGGAAAGCGAAAATGTTGATTGCCCAACTTAGGATGAGCTCTCATCATCTTAGGTGTGAAACGGGTAGATGGCTAACTCCCAAAGAGGATTGGGAGGAGAGAATATGCCTCTTTTGCAACAAAGGCGTGGTGGAGACGGAACGACACTTCCTCTTGGAGTGCGAGGCATACAAAGACATCCGATACAGTTATGGTGAAACTTTGAAAATCGCCAATCTAGACACCCTGTTTGAAGCAACAACCCGGGGTAATACGGCGAACCTCGTGATCAAACTTCACAGCAAAAAGGCAGATCTCAAGAAGCAAATTCAGGGAACTGAGGGAACGTTTTGTGGCTGAGGTCTCGTTTTGAAGAGGATGTGCACCACTGATGAGTCCCATAGACTGCTGTGATCTCGTGGACGTTATTAAAATCCTTCATTCATTCAATCATGCATGTGTAAAAAACAATCCTTAAAACAAGCTTGTAATAAATTTCTTCCTTTCATTTTATTTAGTTTCGCCGAACCTAACTTACTTTCCTATAAGTTAAAATAATGATTATATGCTCGTTTCGCTCAGCCCACATAATTTTTTTAGGTCCTTGACATGGATACTAAGCAACTAACAAAACACCTCAATCGACAAAGTTTTTCACACCATCAAGAGAGAGAAAATGCTTGATGCCTCCAAAAACTTATTATAAAGCTTCTATGTCCTTATAAGTACATAAAAGTTCCACCGCTTGCCGAACTTCTGCTTCCAACTCCTCCAGTATTTTATCCACCCATGCGTTTCCACCTACTCCTCCCTATTGGAACTCCATCCATTGCATCTTTTGGTGCAATTGCTAATTTTAATCATTTGCTACAATTATTTTTTCCCAGCTTTCAAAAATTAAAATAAATATTGACCTTTTGTGTAATCTTCAATGTTATATTTTATTATAAATGTCATATTACATTGTTTTATTGTCCCACTGAAATGTTTTTTCCCAGCTTTCAAATTAAAATAAAGAATGACCTTTGTGTAATCTTCAAAGTGATTTGGTCTTATAAATGTCATATTACATTGTTTTATTGTCCCACTGAAATGATGAGTAGGTTATACAAACTTGTGACCTTGTAACGTAGGCAGGACAATCTGACCCAGGGTAAAGCGAGTGGAAACAGTACTGCTCTAGCTACCACCATTCATGATTTTGTATGGATCTGTACTCGTATCAGGTAGCGAGGGGCGAAAGCATTACAGCAACTATAAATTTGTACCGGCGTAAAGGGAATTTAATATCATATTTACAAAAATGACTGAAGACTGAAAAAAATAATCGTTCATCAAATGAAAAAATCGTGCCATCAGATAGAGCGAATTTAAAATTATTATAATTTAGTTTAGAGATTATAGGATACCTGGTGGAACACAGGCCGAAATCGAAACTAGAATTTGAGCATTTACCACTCACAAGTTTTGGGGACGACTGTTAACTGCAACAATCACAGTAATTAATAAGTAAAATTATCGATCCAAAGGGCTGCACACACTTAAAACGTGGAAACGTAAATGTCTTAGACGGACGAACCTGGCGCTCGGCGGCGATGACTCGGAGATTTTCTAGTCCTCACCAAAACACACACCAAGTTGATTGATTGACTAGTAATGCCTGGCTAAATACTTCACCTGTGACTTATTTACAGCCCATTCAACGGCGATGCTATCATGGTTGTCAAGGACAAAGACAGACTCTACAAAATTTCTCTCCAACAATACACACAGCCAATTCATTAATTGGCTTAGTAATGCCTTGCTAGATACTTCACTTATTTATACTGCGTACGTTCAACAGCAATGATACGAACACAAAGGCAGAACCTGAAAAGTCTCTCTGAACCAATACACAGCCAGATTATTAATGACTGGCTAAGTACTTGACCTATTTATAGCAGTTTTTGAGGCCTAAAGCTATGATTATGATAATTTAGCTGGGGTTGGGTTAAGTCAAGGCCATAATAAGGCAAACGCAATTTGTAAGTCACCGTCAAGCAATGTGCGTACCCTACCCTTTCAGATTTTGTGCCCTCTTCATTGAATACAACCGCCTTCAACGTCATGCCCACTCATATGCTGTTCACATGTGATGAAACATTTCACAGCTGAGCGTGGCCGAGGATGCTAGGAGGGCGCCCAGTAACCCCAACCTCCGCACATAAAAATTAAAATCCAAGCACTTTCTTATCTGTCTGGACGTACAATATATATTTTATTTTTTTTTGGGACTGTAATTGAAATACTGAACGGATGAAGAATATGACAAATATCTGACAGATATCCGCAGAATAGTGTCAAGCCGAGCCCTGCTTTGAAGCTCGGTACGTCCCGATCCAGGGCGTCCCTGAGCACGCTCAAGGCCATTTTTTATAGTCATGTGCGTAGGTCTTCAGACATTACGGCCACAAAAAATTGGACCGCGTTAACCGTTCAGGATACTCAAAATATATAGTGCAACACTTACCGTTGATGAGTTTCAAAGATTACTGGAGTCCAATCCCTGAGCTAAGTGCTTTCGGTCGCTATATGCTCCTGATAGATAGAAATTTCCTCTATTTTAAATGTGAAATGGTGGCTATTTTAACCCTTCATTTTATCTGAACTCAAATTTCCTCTATTTCAAATGTGAAATGATGACTGTTTCAACCCTTCATTTTAGCTGAACTCAAATATTCTCTATTTCAAATGTGAAACGGTGGCTATTAGACAGTAATAATTGTGATGCTTAACAGTGCAGTTTTAATATCACATTTAAAAATGAGGTTTAATCAACTAACAAGCCCAAGCAAAACCAATATATGGATAGAAATTTCTGGCAGAAGAGATCCAATTGAATAAAAAACAAGAAGCATACATGTAAACACAAAGACAAAAGTAATGATCACAAGTCATTCCACTGAGGACTCTGCGAAATTGTCCTAAATGAAAAGTTTTTAAGTAAATGTGAACCTTTCGTAACTAGCAATGTCATCGTCGGCAATTCCTTATCCTTTGTATCCTCTTCCGCTGCCCTACAATTCCTCTGGCCCGCGCAACAGGGGAAAAAAGTTTTATGCATTAATGTCAGTCTACGGCCCATAAAAATATCGTCAATACCTTTCTCGTTTACTGTGAAAGAATAATATCTTGAAGAGGTAATCTTCCAGTAATCAATTTGAAAAACGAATTATATTAAGAATGAATCTCCAACGTGAATTTGGAAGGAATCTGCACTGCACCATACATGAATCTCCAACGTGAATTTGGAAGGAATCTGCACTGCACCATACATTATTTGTACTTGTTTGCATAAATTTATTTGTCCCATCTCTCACAGGTGAAATTCGGCGCAGTAAATCAGCTGAGTACCCAGCGCCAAAACAATTCGAAACCATCTTTCAAAAAACAGACATAAACATTGATAGTTTGATAGCTTGCCCTTCCATGAGATTTCGCATGGTCAGATTCTACAACTTTATTCCGGCGAGACAGCGTTATTGGTTTACTTGTTGACCACGAAACATTAAATGCAAACAATTTCCTCGACCGTATATGAGACAACCAAAAAAGTTATTAAAAAGAACTTGTATATATTTGAAAAAATACAACAATTTTCATATGCGTCATGACTATTCTTACCAGAAACCCAACCACTTCCCTAATATGCACAATAGTGGAAGACAAAATAGAAATTGAATAAACAATTAAGAGAATGAGGGACCCCACATCGACTAACACCCACCACATTTATTTGGCTAATATCTTAGAGTTAGTATTAGGTCTAGCAGAGTCGACCAAGTGTACATCGTGCACTTAATTGACCCATAAGGATCTCTACCCAAAAACCACTTCACCTTGAGATCTCTTTTGCGGTGAAGGAGGTTGTGGAGATTGACACTTTACATGTGTTTTGTGCGCTTATTGATACACTCGTTCAACATATGAGTAAGCTTTATGAGACTAATGCTAGAGATACTCCTTCTAGTGTGCATCCCTGATCTCATTATTGTAAATTTTGTGGTGTTATATGCACTAGGCCTTCAGATAATGATTGTGGTGCTTATGAGGGCTTAGATGATATGCTCATGGGCGATGAGTTTTTAGCACATACATTTGGTGTGCACATGTTGATCATTACACACATGCATGTATCTTTTATATAAATGTCATGTTAAATTTAAATTATATTTGTATGTAAAAGCTAACAATTAATTTTACACATAAATTGAATAATATATACATGCAATTTTTATGTTGTAGGAGAAGACAATGCCTACATCTTCATGGTCCAAAACTACATTTGTGGATATTAATCAGTCGATGTTTACATATGTTGAACCAGCTTGTGGACCATCCATTACTTCAGTGGTCGATGTTACTAGGCCGCCATTTACATATACGAAGATTAAATTTTGAGTTAATATTATACTTTATGTACATGATTTTATTTATATAGATATATGTTCTTGACTAACAATCATACATGTTCAAATTTAAATTTAAATTGCAGTGATGTGAATACAAATTATGTGTGAGATGTGTTGAAAGATATAAAGAGAAAATCTATAATCTAATAATGACCAACCATCTAAACAGTGTTCTTCAATGTCTAATGATGTCTTTTTTATATTTTTTTCAAAATGTATTATTCCTCCTATTTATTCTAATCATATTGTTGGTGTTCTTTCACCTTTTCAAACTCCTTTTAATGCTTCACATCTGGATTGATTATCATCTATTCTTTATAGTGTTTCTTAATTATGCAATTTTTTCATTACTACCTATAGTACCACTACTTATCTTACAAATACTCAAGTTTGTTCCCTTGTATAAATCATAAATGTTATGCAATTGCTTAAGTCCTCTAGAAAACTAAGCACTGTTATTTGTTCAATTGATGACCACAGTAGACACTCCTCTGTCTCTACAAGTAGAGATAGACAGACATTATTACTGCAATGTCATCTACACAAGCACTCACCGATTTACATGTTAACTTGTAATTTTAATTTGTATAAATAGACTTGTTTTAATAATTTTACTACATGTACTTGGGTAAATATAACTTATGTGAATGTATTATGTATGCAAAGTTTTTGTATGACATCTAATAGTCCCATTCAGATGATTAGTACGGCACCTCATTTTTCTTTCCCATTTCACATGCTCGTTCATGCACCTCGACCTGTCATTGACCCTAGTGAGTGTTAGACATAGATTGAGCATGACCATGAGATTATAGTAAGTGCATGTTTAAATTATTTTTGTATTCTAATTTAAAATTAATTTCTAAAGTTGGTTTCATGTATAGTATGTAAATTTGTTAATAATATTTTTATTGGAATAGGTTCAAATACAGGGGAGCTATGAGCATAGAAGGACCCACAATTGAACCTTGGAGGAATCCAAGGCATTTGAGTGATCTCCATCTACAAGCAGGGCATCTCAGGGAGAGTCTTCTTCAAGGAAGGCAAAGAGAGGGAGACTATTTGATGAGTAGGATGTCTTAGACAAGATGCATATGTTTTTGGCATTGTATGCGTATAAGACATTCACCGACATTCTATTATGTTATTAGATGATGTAATTTTGTATACACTTATATTAAACTGTATGCATTATTGGCTTTGTATACCTATATGGCATTCATTCGACATTCTATTATGTTCTTATTTTGTATGCCTTTATGGCTTTTATGGATACATACATACATACATATACATTATACATGTATGTGTGTGTAAGTTCACATTTTGTGGTGATAATATTATCACATACAATTTGGCTCACATTATTATTATAAAACTAAATTTGATGGTTGTATGACCATATTTAGATACGATCATCTTTAATATTTCCTTCATGTGATTTAGTAATCCTAACTTACAATCTTTCAATATGTGTTGCAATTAAAACCATATGGAAGTAAAGAGTATAATGTTTGAGATCGATTCATATATTATTGTGAAGTAACTCTCATGATTGGGCTACACCATTATCACTATTCTAATGTAGATACCCTTACTACACTAGTTTAATATCATTTGGGACTTGATATTCATGTTTTATATTCATTGAATTTATAGACACATCATATTTCTATTATAGGTTTTTGATTGAAACAAATAATGGAATACTCATCACTTGCATACCTTCTTAAAATGCCCTTATACATTTTACTTATGCATGTTTGATGATATGGTTATGTTCTACCTCCTTGTGCATCTTTGATGAAGTGGTTATGTTCTACCCCCTCCTTTGGGATGTTTGGAGACTTTTCTTTGGCCCTTTCAGGGAGTGTAAGATTGTAATTCTCATGTCTCCTGAGGCCTTGAAATATTTTTGTGGTTATAGCTCCATTATTTCAATTCATAAGCTATGTTATCTCCCTCTCCTCTGTACTCAGTTTGGCCATTTCTTTTCTTCTCATCATATATCTCTCCTCCACTATTCAAGAACACTAAAACACTGACAACATATGTCAAAATTGAAGTTGCAGTTAGAGAAACCTGCCTATGGTACTTCACAGCTTGAAATTGAAATTGTCAACACATCCAAGGTGAATAATAACATCCAAAACCATGTTCTTGGCCTCTGATAATGCCTAATCGAGAACCTACCACCCATTCCAGCCTCAAGAATGCCCTTCCCAAGACAAAAAAATTGCAATTTTTAGCCTAGCTTCAGGCATGCATAAAATAAAAACTATAATGCATTGACATGAAATAGAAGAACCCTCACATGTATGTTGAATCCCTCTAATTTGGATACAAATATGTGGTAAACATTGCAGTGACTGAACCTAAAATGTAACATTTTTTCAGTGAAGAGATAAGTTTTTTATCCTCTTACTGGCATTTCTATCTCTGAAACCTCCAAGTGTAAGTCCCTTGCTTCAATCACATCTAGATAGGAAAATGACATGTGCTTTCATGACCACAATGTCCAAATCCACTTGGAAGCATATTTTCACTATTGTTTAGGAACATGAAAACATTGATAATAAATATTATCAAAGTTGAAGTTGTAGTTGGAGTACTTTGGCTTTGGTACTTTGTGGCTCAAAACTGACATTTTTAACATGTTTAGGGGGACCAGGTTCTTGCACTCTGATAACTTTTAGTTGAGAGACCCACTACCTAATTCAACCTTAAGAATGCCCTTCCCAAAATAAGAAAAATGTTATTTTTAGCCTAAATTCAGGCATGCATAAAATAGAAACCGTAAGTCTTTGGCATGAACTAGAAGAACCCTCACACACATGTTAAATCCATCTAATTGCATCCAATAACACATTGATATAACTTTGGATATGAATTTATGGCACTAGTTATAGTGACGGGTCCTGAAATGCAATGTTTTTGTAGTGAAGAGACAGGTTCTTATCTTCTAACTAACATTTCTACATTTGAGAACTCCAGGTAAAAATTTCTCACTTAAAACATGTTTAGATATAAAAATTAGATGTTCTCCCATGACCATGATGTCTAAATACATCTAGAAGCATGTTTTCACTTTTGTTCGGGAGTGTGGAAACACTGACAACAAATATTGTCAAAGTTGAAGTTGCAGTTGGAGAACTCCATCTCTAGTGCTTTGTAGCTCAAAATTGGCATTGCCAACATGTAAAAGGTGGTTGATAGTGTCTAAAACTGAGTTCTTAGAATTAGATCATGCCTAATTGAGAGACCCACCACCCATTTCAACCTCAATAATATTCTTCCTAAAACAAGAAAAATATAGTTGTATAGCCTAACTTTAAGCATGCATGAAACTATAAGTATTTGGCATGAACCAGAAGAACCCTCGTGTGCATATCAAAGCCCTAAAATTACGCCTCGGATCATGTCTATGGAACCTTAGAGATGAATCTATGGCACAAGATGTAGTGTCGGGTCTTGAAATATAACTTTTTTATAGTGAAGAGATAAGTTCTTATCCTCAAATTAGATTTCTACCTCTGGGACCTCTAGGTGAAATTACCTCACTTTAATCACATATAGATAGACAAATGACATGTGATCCCATGATTATGGCATCCAAATCCACCTGGAAGTATGCTTTCACTAGTGTTCAGGAGTGTAGAAACACTGACAACAAATGTTGTCAAAATTAATGCTACAGCTGGATAAATCCACCTTCGATGCTTTGTGGATTGAAAATAGAATTACCAACATATCCAGGGTAGAATATAACATCCAATACCAAGTTTTTGACCTCTGATCACACACAATCGAGAGACCCACCACCCATTTTGGCCTCAAGAATGCCCTTCTTAAAACAAAAAAAATGTAATTTTTAAGCATGTCTTCAAGCATATGTAAAATAGAAACTGTAAGTTATTAGCATGAACCAAAAGAATCTTCAATTGTATGTAAAATCCCTATAATCTCACCTTAGATAATGTTAATATAACTTTGAATAAAAATCTGTGGCACAAGTTGTAGTGATAGGTCCTGAATTGTAATTTTTTTGTAGTCAAAAGACAAGTTCTTGTCCTCCAACTTGCATTTCTACCTCTGGGACCTCCAAGTGTAAGTCTGACACTTAAATCACATCTATACAATCAAATTACATGTGTTCCCATGACCTTGACATCTAAACCTACCCAAGATCATGTTTTCACTAATGTTTAAGAGCGTAGAAACACTAATAATAAATGTGGTCAATGTTGAAGTCGCAGTTGAATAACTCCACCTCCGGTACTTCGTGGCTTGAAACTTGAATTGTTAACATGTTTGAGTGATGGATAACAATAAATATTAGATTTTTGGTCTCTAATTATGCCTGATCAAGATACCCAACACCCATTCTAGCCTCAAAAATGCCCTTACCAATATAAGAAAATGTAGTTTTTTACCTTGTCTTTAAATGTTTGTAAAATAGAAATCGTAAGTCATTTGAACAAATCAAAAGAATAAAATAAATCTACTTTCACCTGAAATACCTTTATGTAACATTCAAGACCAATCCATGGCACAAGTTGTAGTGACAAGTCCTAAAATGCAACCTTTTTGCAGTGGAGAGACAAGTTCTCGTCCTCCAACTAATATTTCCACCTTTGAGACCTCCAGCTGTAAGTTTGTCACTTTGAACACATCTAGACATATGAGTTATATGTGATACCATGACCTTGACCTCCAAACCCATCCAGATGTATGTTTTCACTATTGATCAGGAGTGTGGAAACATTGATAACAATTATTATTAAAGTTGAAGCGATAGTTAGAGAATTCTACCTTTGGTGATTCATGGCTAGAAATTGGCATTGTCAACACATCCAGGGTGGTAGATAATGTCTAGGACTAGGTTTTTGGCCTGTTATCACACTTGATTGAGATACCCACCATCCATTTTAACCTCAAAAACACCCTTTTCCAATACAAAAAAAATGTAGTTTTTAATCCTAGCTTCACTCATGTGTAAAACAAAAATCATGAGTCATTGCTAAGAACTAGAAGAACCCTCACATGGATGTTAAATCCCTCTAATTACACTCTAAAGCACATTGATGGAACCTTTAGTACCAATCCATGGCATAAGTTATAGTGATGGGTCCTAAAATACAACTTTTTTTTGTAGTGAAAAGATAAGTTCTTGTCCTCCAATTGAATTTTCTACCTTCAGAACCTCCAGCTATAAGTTTGCCACTTTGAACACATTTAGATAGGTGAATGACACATGATCCCATGACCTATACCTCCAAACCTATTTGGACATATGTTTTCACTACTATTCAAGAGCATGGAAACATTGATAACAAATATTGTCAAAGTTGAAGTGATAGTTGGAGAACTCTATTTCTAGTGCTTCATGGTTAAAAATTGGTATTTTCAACATATTTGGGGTAGAAAATAACATCCAATACCAAGTTTTTGGCCTCCCATCACGCATGAGGCATAATACCCACCACCCATTCCAGCCTCAAGAACACCCTTTCTGTAATAATTGAGTACTTGCTTCTCTTAGCTTCAAATATATAAAATTCTTTACTAACAATGATGACAATGTGAAGGTGAAAGCTTATTTTGCACCACTAACCTACAAAAAAATTATTAGTAAGTAATTAAAAATAAAATTTATATGTATTACCTACAAAATAAATAAAATTTGATAAAATTTAATACATCTACATTTGACAAGTCAACATACTTTGGAATTTCAATCCAATGAACCATTGAGATGTGCTCTAATCTTGATAGTAACAATAATAGCTCCATGGTCTGACTCACTAGCTTTCTATATATTCTTGTTTAATGGCCTCCCACAATATTTAATCAATTAAACATTTATTGCAAAAACCATATTTGAATAATGTAGTATCTTCTTATGTGTTTCAACGTCTTCAAATAACCATACATCTAAATTTTTTATAGGATATCATCAAAGCCAAGTTTTAGTAATTACCACAGACCTAATGGGATAGTCAATGTTTTCTCCATCTATGATTGGGGAATTCATTTTTATTTTCCTCTACACACTGACATAAGTAGTAATTTGTTCCCTCATCCTTGTCCTCATCAGTAGTAATTGTAAAAACATGCCCTGTATCAAGATATATAATGAGAATAAATAACTTAATTTATTCCATTTTAATGATGTTATCAAGATAAGATAATAAGAATAAATAGTACATAATGATTAATATTATACCTAGTTGTACTAGATCAGATACATTGTTAAATTCATGTGATGATGTCATATCTGTAAGTTGTAATGTTGGTGAAACCTGATATGTGTCGATTATAATTAAAGGTTTGTTACTCCATTCATCCACCCACTATTTTGACTCACACTCATTCCAAATAGAGTCGATGTATGTAGAACAAAAACATGCCAAGTGTCTCATATGATTAGTGTAAGAACTTGCATTTGAGCTATGAAATGAGTGGAGCTCACTTGATCCCATTATAGTCATACAATCTTCATACTTTAACAAGTGTTCTTCCTCCATCAACAAAAAATATCTATGAACAATAGAATTTTCTTGAGCACCATAGCCTAGTTTATATTAAACCATTAAACAATGGTTGTTGCATCAATCAAAATAATACCATCTTTGAACTTCAACTCCTCTCTTATAATGACTCTTTTTACACTTTCTCTAGCACCGTCATGCTCTCCTTTTCCATGGCTAGCCTTAGTGAAACTCAAAATATGTTATACACCATTGGTAATATGCATCCTACTCAACCAATAAAACATATCTATAATCTTAAATTATGATGTATAATTATCTGACCAGATGTAATGCTAATTGAAATTAATGTTCATCTTAGTCAACTGTCCATAGAACTTCTCAAAATAACCTTGCACATACTTTATACAATGTGATCAGTGATCACTAACATAGAAATAACACCCCCTTAATATTTGTTGATCTTACTCTGTACTATTAGGTGTATGCATGAATGTTATATGCACAAATATGATAACCTATATTGAGTTGTAATATTGTAATTGAACTTTCATTTATGGTTTGAATGTATAATTCTCAGTAAAGTTGACTATTTGAACAATATAAAGAAGTGAGAATGTGTCCTTGATTAGATTTAAATGTTCATTTAACCCTCTAGCCTTGTGTGAATGCATTGCATACTCATAAACAATTTTCTCCCTAAATTTGACCATAAATTTTGAAACAAGTATATATTTTGTAACAAGCTCACATTTTTTAGATTCTTTGTCATATTTTACTTGATAAGTCACATAATTTTATTTGTTCAAACTAACTAATTCATGTCTAATTTTACTTGTATTCTCCTCATGGATACAATTTTTTAATTTGGCAATCCACCACAAATGCTACAATTTCTATCTAAACATGTTTTGTTATAAAAGAATTATCCATCTAGTCTTTCACAAAAAATGGTTGGAATAAATTATCTAATTGATTTTGGTGGAACTTCTATGCCACATGCAAAATTTGTCAATATGAAAAGTACAATGTATACGATGAAAAACATCATATGCATTGAAAATTCAACATGTTACATACAATAAAAAGTGGTGCGTGTAAGATTTATTTTTACATAAAAAGGTTTGGCCATCTCAAAATATCTTTGAATAATATAAATTTTTGGATATTTTTTCAAAAACTTAGAGTAATATTATTATGTTTGTGTCATATACAATAAATATTTTGGATGTGGTTCACGGTTACAAGAACGAACTCTTTTTTTCACTATATCTCTTATATTAGGTGAAACTATTTTATTGTCTTTTTGAAATTATGCAAGTAAATCTTTGAGAGCATCATATATAACCTTGTCCTTTCATGGAAGTCTACCAAAGAATGCCCAGATCTCAGTGGTATTATCATCATTAATTCTTTGAAATCTTCCAATTGCTTTCATTAATATTTTTCTATTAATGTCCAGTGTTAAACTAGTTTTTAAAATTAATCTTTTTTCCCATTTGACCAATAACTGCATAAGGTTTAATTGTTTGTCGAGCACATTACAACCTTTGTTGCATGATTTAGGGCCTATAATATGATATGCATCATGTATATTTTTGATAATTTTATTATTTTCATCATCCATGTTAGATGTTTTTACTCCTAATGTGTACATTGTAGGTATCATCTTAATAAATTTCATCAATGAAACAAACACTTGACATTTTTGACTATCAAAATCTAATTTATCAAAGAAATTATCCCAATTTTTTTAACTAGTCTTCTTAAATGGCGGTCAACCATTTTGTTATGCATTCGTTTCAAAATGTTTTCATCAACTTCAATTAAGTACTTGCCTTTTCTACACACAATCCTTGGAGGTGTTGTTAATGGTGGAATTTGTTGAGAGGGTGTTTCAAAATCTTTATGTTCACTACTAGTTTTTTCATTGTTAGTTTTATTATTTAGTTGTGGCATGACATTTTATTCATTGTTACTTTCATCATTATGTCTTTACCTGAAATTATATTCATTGATAAGGGGCAAATCATCATGCATAGATTTATCATCAACAAAATAAAAATCTTTATACTTTGAATATGGTCGTACAACATAATTTAGACTTATATGTAAATATTCATCATTGTTATTTAATTAATTATTGTTAATTTCATCATTATATACGACATTTAGCTCATTAAAGATAGTGTTCATATATTATCTCAAGTGAAATGCTTGCATTCATACCTATTGTTTTTCTCTTAACTCCTCTAATTGTTTCGGTGTTTTGTGCTTTAATTTTTTCCTCTTCTTTGAATAAGCCCCATCACCCATGACTAAGAAAAGAATAATTTGATTCCTTTTGATGGTGGGGGACCCAAAGAATAATTTTATTCCTCTTGTCTTCACCATAGAATACATATAATTATGTCGATAATGTCTGTGGTGTCAGACTTATCAAAAAATAAATGTTGGACAATGACTTGTTGTATATGGAGACAATAACACATACATGTTATATATTATGTCTATGTGGTCATATATTGTATTGGTTGACCTTCGAATTTATTTTGTTATGATATTGGGGTCAATTGACTCCTATATTACCTTTATATAGTCAAAATTAGGTTCACGATTAGGTTCAATGGGTTCATATTGGCCCCAATTAAATTCATGTTTGCATTTGTGATAAAATGGGGTCTAAGTATTGCATTTGGGTTTAGGGTTTAGGGTTATAATAATTGACTAATAGGGTATGAGTATTGCTTCTAGGATATATCTATCACACCCCTTCCAAATGAAACCAATATGTTATCTCTCAACCAATTGCTTATATCATAAAAAAAATAACACTTTCTTCTAAAATAAATAATTAATAGAGAGCGTGTTTCTTGAATATCATCCTCATGACCACCTGTGAAGTGAAACAACCAGACCAATTCATCCTTTGGCAATACTAATGTAGGTTTCTATTTATTCATGTTTATTATCCCTTGCCTACATATAAAACATTTACAGTGACAATGTTTCATTGTGCCCGAATTTAAGATGATGAAACATGCTTGTGCAATCCATCATTCATTTTCAATCCACGAACATTTTTAAAAATCAAATGCACTTCCAATCTAGCCCTTTAAACGTGGACACAATAATGCTTCATCATGTCACTCTTTTTTAATTTCAAATTCATTATAGACACTTATATTAGACAAATCACTTACCCAAAATACTAAAAAAGGTTATTTTGTAGAGAAATTTCTCATTGCACTTACATGAACTTACCTACAAATTTTATGCAATCTTAAATCTGATGAAATGAAGAATGAACAATCATCCTTTATCCTTTTTTTTCCTTATAGATTTATAATATGATTTCCTAGTTATCCAATGTCGATCATACAAAAATACACATTTATAATTCTTTTCATTTTCATCCTTATTGGTTAAGATCCCTTGAAATTGATATGTCAAAAAGAAAATAAACAATATATCCCATGTTTTATTATTTTTCTTGTAGTTTGGCTAAAAGGGCTCAAATTAGCCTCAAATTCCTCTTTGATTGAAAGAATCAACTATTTGGTTCATTATATTTAATGACATTAAGGTAAATTTCACTCCAAATCAAATCATATACAATTGAAAATAGGTTGTTGTGGCTCAATTTTTTAAAATCATGTAACTGATTACACCATTTGACTAATTAGATGAATCTATCATGAAATCAAAGCTAATTTAGACTCAAATCATGTTTTAGAGTCGTAATTAGGTTCAAGATCCTCATATTCACCCTAATTTCCTCCACGATTGAACTAATCAACTATTTCATTCATTATATGTTGACATTTAAGTTTATTGAGCCCAAAACCACATCCTATACATGTCAAACTTGCATATGTCATTGAACCAAATGATTAATTATTTCACTCTCTAATAAAATTGGAGCCAATCAAACCCAAAATCACATTTTATATTTATGCACTTAGGTTGAAGGGGCTCAAATTAGCTCCAATTGCCTTTAGATTCAACCATTAGACTATTTAGATTATTTAGTTATGACATTGGGGTCAACAAGCTCAAATTAAATCCTTTATAGTCAAAATAAGGTTTACAAGGTTGAATAAGTTTAAACATGAACTAAATAAGTATATATAAGTGTATATCATGATAAATAGATAAGCATAAACACGTAAAAGTAGTTAAATTTTTTTTTTTATGATATGGGAGAATAATGTGTATGTGTTATGTTCATTTTGAATTCAAAAACCAAGCCTTTTGGCTTGAAAATGGGTTGGATTCCTAAGCCAAAAGCTTTTACATGTCAATAAACATCCAAATCTAAGAGTTTTGATAGAAAACAACAAAATCTAACTTCCATCACCAAATACACTATGAATTTCAATGACAAAATTCAAAAACTTATTACCACAATGATGAGCATGCTCTCTTCTTTCCAAATACATGATTTTTATAAAATTTATACTATTTTTAGGTTTCAATCTATGTTGATTTCCAACTATATCATTTTTAGCTCACTACATGCCACAAATATACATGCCTATATATGTTTGCGTATCTTTTTTTTCATTAATACAAATTATATATATATATATATATATATATATATATATATATATATATATATATATATATATATGGGGTTATAAACTAGGCCTAATTCTACACATAGTCAAAAAAAAATAGTTTTTGATTTTTTTTAGGTAGTTAGGGGGCCATAGACTAGCTATCCATTTTTTTTTAGTTTTTAGGATCTATTTACTTGTAAAATTAATAAAAAAATATTTATTGAAAAATTATTAAAAAAATAGGTTACAAACTAGATGATCTTATCTAAATTTTCACCAAATTGTTTTAAACAATATTAAATGATGCTAAAAAAATGAGCGGTTGTAAGGTTAGCTATCTACTCTATTTTCCTAAAAAAAATATGAGTTATTATTCAAATTTTATATGCTTGACCTGATTATACTTAACCATTTAAAAAAATAGTGTTTTGGAAACTAGACTTGAAATTTTGCAATTCATATTCTTACACCATCCTCAAATTTTGAGTGTGGCCATCTCAAATTATATACAACAGTTTAAATTTCTCAATTTTCAAGCAAAACATGTCTATGGGTAGGTCCCTTCTTGTCCCCAAACTCAATTCACTTACCCAAAATAATGTACTTCCTTTACAAAGTGGGCCATGGGATAGAATCTCTGAGAGAGACAAGACCTCTAACAGTGGCAATACATTTTATAAAATTTTGAAGGGCTTTGATTCATGATGTTTCAAAAAGTGGGTTTCAAGTACTAGCCATGAAATAAAACCATGTCATAAGTTATAGTCATTGAAGGAAAAACTAGTTCTGAATCATTCTCTAACCCACTTCAGGTAAGGATTTATGAATTCAAAAAATTTATTGATGCTTTTGGTGATAAAAGACCCCTCAATTTTGACTAGGGCTAAAGTGATGAGCATAGTGTGAAACCTTATATTTTTCCAACTATTTTCACCATAGGGATGTTAAGAATATTATAGGTTAGTATGATGTTTAATTAGTTAATGTTAATTATGTATGAAAGTGGTTACATGATTTTTTTGAATAACTTTCCTAATATTGTGTGAGTATTTTTAAGGAGATATGTGAGGACTCCTATTATATAGGGGGAATGAATTTGTATAAATATATCTCTATATTATGAATAAGTAATGAATATTTTATAATGTTAATCTCTCCAAAACTTTCAAGGGAGATCCTGTAGAGATGCAATGTCTCAAGAAGACTTATTCCATAGATGAAATAACCTTCGATAGCCATAAATACCCATTTATGATATAATGCTATGATTTGTCTATAAATATCAATGATTTTCATACCATTCTTATCCTGAGGGAGGCAAAACATTTCCTAGGACACTCTCTGGAAGCCCTTGGTTTGCTTAGTAATAGATAAAATAAAATTTATGAGTACTTTAGCTAATTTGTCATAAATACGTTAAATGGACACAAAAAAGAGGAGTAATAAACATGAGTGGCATCAAGAATTTTGGTGCAAACCTGAAGCTTTAAAGCCAAAGACAAAGGTTTAGTGAAGCAGTGAGATTTTTTTTTCTCTGCCCTCTCAAGCACATAATGCCAAAGCTTAGAGGGAGAGCTATCAAAGGTAAAAGTAATGCTTAATAATTTGAAATTCTTCCCTCTTTTGATTCATTTCCATTGTAAATATTTAAATCAATCTAAAAATGGAATCTAGTTATGGCTTAAACATTGTGTTTTAGTCCTCTACAAATTAGATCCTAAAGATTTGTAAAAGATATCAATGAAATGCAATGAGTCTTTAAGATGAACCTTTTTTAATAAAGCATAAGGAAGATTCATCTATTAACTAGCCATTGATGAGTTGAATGGTTCTATCATGAAGAAAACTTATGTGAATCAAGCCATACTTAGCTATGTGAGCAAGAAGATAGCCAAAAGCTTCGGCTATAAGAATGTAAAATTTCTAAGCAAGAGAGAAACCCTATTAGATAGAGTGAAATAACCAAAAGTTTTTTGACTTACATATGTTGATCATCAAGTAGGTCAAGGCATCAAAGAAGAGAGTTTGTACATTCAAGATAAAGAGATCACCAATCCTAAAGCTTTAGACATGGAGATGATAAATGACCACTCAATGCGACCATAATATTAGCCTAATCCATGAACAAGATTTGGGGTGCATGCAAAAATAATTTTTGATAATGTCATGGTATTCAATGGTACAAGAACAATAGAGTGAGTTCCCAATATGACATCTACCTAAGTACCTTTTCCAACTACTATCCTCAAGGAAATGAACTAGCTAAGTCCACTAACAAAAAATTGATTAGAATTATAAAGGGATAATAGAAGACCATCAAAGGACTTGGCACACTAAGTTAAAGATGGCCTTGTGGACTAATAGGATCACCCCAGATATTTCCATTGACAACACACCCTATATGCTTGTATATGGGAGAGAATCCAAGCTACCTATTTCATTTGAATTATAGCTCTTGATTTAGTACATCAATTTGAGAGGGTGGAGAATGATCCTATGGAAATAAGATTTGTAGAACTAATGACATTGTAGGAGATAAGAAACCATGCTATGCACATCATGGAACATCATCAAGATCAAGTGAAAAGAATCTTTGATAAGAGAGTTATCTCAAGAACATATCAAGAGGGAGATCTTGTTTTGAAATGGGATGAAGACAGAGCTAAACCTGTTAAGCACATTAAGTTTGATACATTGTGGAGTGGGCCATATATTGTTATTGGTTGCAAATAACACAATGCCTTTTAGCTTGCAAAACTCAATAGAGAGGAGTTGATTATCCCAGTCAATGGGATACAATTAAAGCCACATTACTGAGGTCATGTTTATAGCTTTATACATATTAGAGTAGGTCTTTGTGTTCCCTAAGTTCTTGAATCATAAGTGTGTTTGTTTGTTTTGTTATCTTTCTTATAAGTGTCTTATGACACATGTGTTTGTGTGTGTGATGTGTGTCTTATGTTGGTTCAATTTAGTGGTTTCAAGGGTATTGTCAAGTCTAATTCTTAGTTTACCTTCAAGTTAGGTTGTATTCATGACTCCATAGCCTAATGGATGCACTAGGCCACTAGTTTAGATGCATAATAAGCATGCATTCCTAGGAGGTCACCAAAGATGTTAGCCAAAATTTGGATATCATAGACCAATTCCATAAAAACCTTGTCTATTCAAGCCTTCACCTTGGTCAATAATCTTTCAAACCCATCATAAGGCATGTTTAGCATATATTAAGGTAATTTTGACAAGTTTAAGGTAATGGTTCTTTATAACATTATGCTTGTTTATTTAGGACTTATCCTAGTCAAGTTGGTTCAAAGAGTGTCAGGGGTTTAAAGGTCTTTGTTATTTCATTTAATTCATGTCAAAGTCATTCTATGTTCCCCATGGTCCGTAAAAGTGCTTAAATGAGGTCAAAAATTATTTTCTAACGTGGTAAATCATTTTGAAATGCTTTCTTGATCATTTATAACATTACAAGAAAGAATATTGTAATAAAGTGGCAGGTTCATAGCAGAAGGAAGTTGTGGCACATCATCCCACATTTTTACAGGTATGGGAGAGATCCTTGAATACTTTTCACCTCAGTTCAATTAGGTTTTAAATTAGAATATGGTAGTTCTAGTGTCAAAAGTGAGGTATTCAAAGGGTGATTTCATGTTTGCAAAGCAAAGATCATTTTTCAAGCACTCCCATATCTTTATTTATCCTTTACAAGTCTAAATAAATGTATTTTTGGGAGTTCCAGACCCAAATAGAGAAAAAACCTACTCATTCTCCCTATCGATCTTCTTTTTAAGTTTGGTTGCAGGGTTTTGAATTGGATAAACTCCCCTAATTGGTTGCATAGGGACTTTAAGCCAAGGTAGAGATGTTATCATCATAGTCAGGTCATTTAATAAGTTTATAAGGTCATAGCATAGTCTTAAAGTAATCATCTAGCTCTTAGTGAATAACCATGGTTGGTGTAGCTTCAAGAGAGTAGGAACATGGACTAGTTGTAAAATTCTAAAGATAAAAGACATCTCAAAACACCTTGAGGGGTTTATAAACACCATCCAATCAAGAATTAGAGCCATGAAATAAGATATAGAGGTCATATTATCCCTCAACAACAATGAAGAATTCTCTTTACCACATTGAATAGCCAAGTGATAGTTTAGCTGCAAGATGACTTCCATAGGTTGAAATCAAGCTCCTTAGCCTGATGTGAGAATTCCATAGAGTGATAAAGTGAGATAGAGGTATCCATATTATAAAGACTATATCTTGTTCAATTAACCAATTTCTTATGGCAAGTGAGAGTTTGAAGAGAGGTTTAAGGTTCAAGTGCAAGTTTCACTTGTTGAAGAGGCACAAAAGAGACAAAGGTTGGTGTAGAGGTTGCTTAACTATGCTAAGTGTTAGTTGGAGGACCTGTAAGTATCATTTCAAGTGTAAATATGTATCCTCAAAGGAAAGGATTTATATTCAAGAATACGAGACTACCAAAGTAACCTCCTACGCTACTGCTCATTAAGAATATCATCAACACTTGATCATGAACTCCAAGAAGGGAAATGATAACACATTCTTAATAGGCTTGGTGTCAATCTTATCCTCTTTAGTAACTATTCTGATCATGAATTTATTATGATGGATTTTCTATGCCATATTCTCTCTCTTCTCCTCTCTTCTTGCTATAAAACAAGCCTTGAATGGATTTGAATGTATCCCAAAATTGTTTATGGCGAAGCCCTGCCAAAATTTATACTTGTAATTACCTATTAAAATCAATTCAAGTTGAAACTTTATATCTTCATATTTCATACAATGATCTTGAATGAATTTTTAGTTAATTCTTTGTGATGGTGAGTGTACTTCCTTGTACTTTTCCTTCTCTTTCATGCCTCTATGTGAGTTTATCTTCCTTTCATAGGTCATTTGAAGTGTGACACATGATTTATTGATTTTGAGAACTGATATGGCATTAGTGTCTACTATTATCTCCTCTTTACTGATCATCTTAGGCCCTTGAAAATTCCATAACCTTCATATTGAAACACTAGTGTGATAGGCACTATCTTGGAGTAGTATAATCGGATTGTAACCTTTTGTTTCATAGTGCAAACCTTAGCAAGCAAAGGACATCATGTTTGGTGCATCACCTCCAAGTTTTCTTATTAATTTTATCCTTATTATATCTTTTTTCCATGAAAAATCATTAGTGTAATTGTTAGTATAGGTGTTTTACTTGGGATCTAGCCCAAAATCTAGAGGTTTGGTCCACTTAAAGGTCACGCACAACCTAGGACTAATCTCATTGTATATATCAAGTAAAAGGGATTATATGCACTCTATCAAGGGTGGAATTTTGAGCTATAATAATTATGGAATTCTCATTGGGAAAAAATTGGGAAGAGGTTGTCCAAGATTGATGCTGGTCTTGGCAAATTTTTAGCTATAGAAGTCTTCTTCATGTAGCATTTGACGACTCTAACAAGTTCTTAACTCTTAATTGCTAACTAGTAAACCATTTATCATGCCAAAGGTGATTAAAAGGTCAAAATATAAAGGTATCCCTTTTGATTTTATTGAATTACCTTTATATTCATTCAAAAGAAGGAGATTCCCTCATACTCTTCCTTATAGCAAGTCACCTAGAAGAAAGCTTTATTTTCCCTATAACTCAAGTTCTCTTAAAGCTGGTAAGATGGATAAAAATATTCCTTTTATGGATTTAAATGGTGATTCTCCCTTAAATATTGCATAATATGATGATATCCCAGTGGTTACACTCAAGAGTGTTCCTTACTTTAGTGGAGAGAACACTCTTACTCCCATTAAGCATATTAGAGATATGACAAATTTCTTTAATATCCATAACATCACTCAAGAAAATGTGGCCATTAGGTTGTGAGAAGTTAGTTTTAAAGGAAAACATTTGGAATGGTATAGAACCTTAGCCCCTAATTCCATTGTTTCATGAGACCAATTGGGAGATAAATTGATTAAGAGGTTTGAAGATAAGAGTGATTATTTATCCCTAGCCAAGTAATTGACCACTAGAAAGAGAGGCCCCCAAGAATTCATGCAAGACTTCAATGTTAGGTTTTAAAAAACTTTGGATATAATCCCAATTATTGTGTGACCCATTTAAAATTATGCATTCCTCTACTATCTCAAAGCATTTAATAGTGACATAGCTATTATGATACAATCTATGGGAGGATAGACCTTACCTAATGTTTATGACCTTGAAATAAAAGCTAAGAATAATCTGATCAAAGCTAGAAAAATATCTCTAAGACATCCCATGCCATTATTTCCTGGTACATAACCTCATACTCCAACTATTTCTCCCATTCCTATTTTGATTGATCATGAGTTGGCTATCCCTAGCCAATCCAATAAGGCAAATGATTTTAAAAGACTACTTAATACCCTTGAAAATAATGTGATGATAATGGAGAGGCATTAAAATCATTTACATAGAGCCTACCAAGATACACACCAATCACATCAGTCCTACCAACCCAATAGGCCACCTATCTAAGGCAATTCTCAAGGACAAGGTCAAATCACCAATGTTAGTCCCTATAATAGTTACAATCCCAATGTTTTCTCCACTTACAGAGACTTGGTACCTACTCAAAACAACTTGGTATAAGAGAATAAATTGTCTTATCAATGGAACCAACCTCCTAATCAGCTCTCTAATCAAGGTGAAGTGTTTAATCAAGCTTGTATAGCCCAAAATGGAACCATTCATTCAATGACATAAGATGAATTTTCAAATCAGATTATGCCTAATGGAGATCAAATTGAACTCAATGCTAAATTGGTAAATTTATAAGTATAATATTGGTGTGAAATTAATCACTTGGGAGATATAAGTAGGGCTAATGATACACCTATTACAGTTAATACAAGGTCTAAAAGGAGGGCAATCAATGATGCTCAAGAGATGGTTAAAGGTGTGGCCACCATGTCTTCTATGACTCAAGGAACAAGGAATGCTAATGTAGCTAAAAAAGCTCAAAAATCTTAGAGAAATTAGAATGTTTAAGGGTACTTTTAGTCCTAAAACTATGCAGCCCCAAAATAATATGACAACTCATAGAGAACAA
Organism: Torreya grandis; assembly: GCA_037957365.1. Lineage (NCBI taxonomy): Eukaryota > Viridiplantae > Streptophyta > Pinopsida > Cupressales > Taxaceae > Torreya > Torreya grandis. The sequence goes on along the minus strand of JARHVA010004959.1, from coordinate 731,239 downwards.
CCAAGAGTTGGCAGCTCTTACATCAATATTGTGGATCAAATGAATAAGGTGAATGTAACCATTCATATGTGGGATACATTGGCTCTTCTTATTCAAAGAGAGATACTTCAAGAGGAATTTTCAAAGCTTAGCCTTACAAAGACATCAACTATAAGAGAGAGTGCAATCTTTACAAACGATCCTACACCTACTAATGGGCATCCAAGAAAAGATGGTAAACCTCCTCCATTCTATCTTTTAGTGATGATTGGAGATTGATTAGTACATAATTGCATGATTGATAGTGGAACTAGTAGCTCAATTATGCCAAAGAAAATAGAAGATAAGTTGGGCCTAAAGTATGAGCCTAACACCAAGGGTGTCTTGCAACTAGATGACTCAACTACTAAGATGGTGGGTGTGATCAAAGGTTTGAGCCTTAATCTTCATTCTTTTCCTAATTTCTCAATTGCTTAAGATGTGTTTGTTATGGATTTGCGACCATACTTTGCCCTTTTCTTGTCAAGAGATTCACTGCCGATAGTGAAAGTTACTTATCATTTAATTAGTCATACATGACTTTTAGAACTAGATATGGCACCAAAGTTATAATTAGATCTGAGCCTATTTATAGGTTTCATATTGAGCCATACAAACCAAACATTTCAAATGTCAATTTTAACATCATTGATGAGGAGGATCATCCTAATGATCAAGAACCAGTGGTTCCTCTTGAAGACATATCAGATCTTTTATTTGATGAGTGGGGAGAAAACATCATGGGGATGATCCATATAGAGGTGTTAAAGAGGTTGTTCTTGGTGTCTATTATATGCATGAAGAAGGTACTACATACTCTCTCTCTCTCTAATTCAAGTGAAGATAATTATGGCTTATGGAAATTGTTCTTTGATGGCTTGAGAAGTAAGAATAGAGTAGGGGAAGGTATTATACTATATTCTCCTTCAAATGAGAGACATTATTCTACAATTATATTTCATTTCATTTATACTTACAATGTAGCTAATTATGATGCCCTCATACCTGGGCTTCAATGGATAAGAAATAAGGGAGTGAAATAAGTACAAGCTTTTGGAGATAGTGAATTAGTTGTCCACCAAGTAAAAGGTAAAAGTGCCACTAAGAATCCATTGTTTATTTCCTATAAGCATATAGTATGGGAACTTATTGAATATTTTGAGGATTTTAACATCCAATCAGTCCAAAGGGAAGATAATTAACATGTTCATATGTTAGCTTCAGGTGGAGCCCAATTTGACATCCCAAAAAATGTGAAGAATCCAAAAGACTAGCCTCATATCAAGGTGGTAGTGAGGCCATCAATAATAGATAATTATGTCAATTGGAAAGTATTTGATAGTGAAAAATAATAACATGTTTACTCCAACAAGAAGCTAAGTTTGCTTCAAAAAACTAGTCCAAATGGTAACACCAATATGGGGACCAAATTGTTAATTGAGGTCTAATAAGCTTCCTAAAAAGTTGGTTGCTCTTGAGAACATATTCAATGAAACTGATCAAATGAGAAGGAATAAATTAAGCATGTATGCCAAGGAGGAACATCATGAATTTTTTTCCATGTTCAAGGACAAGCTTTTTAAGCTTGGGAATGTATGTACTCTAGCTGAAAAGGCTACATTTGTTGAGTTGTGTAGAGAATTTTTTGACATATTTGCTTTAGAGTATAGTGACTTAAAGGTGTTTGATTCCACATTATCCCAACACACTATATAACTTGATCCAAATGACTAAGCCTTTAAGGAAAATACAAAGGCCCATTAATCATAAAGTATATATGTTAATGAGAAAAAGGTAACCAAGTTGATAGAATCAAGAATCATTTTCCTTATCAAATACTCTTCATGGGTTACCAACCTAGTTCATGTGAGGAAGAAGAGTGGAGAGATCAGATTATGTGTGGATTTTATAGACTTGAATAGAGGGTGTCATTGAAATATCATTATCCCTTACTTTATATGGATTACATCCTTTAAGTTGTTGCAGGTTCTCAATGCTTCTCTCTTGGATGGCTATTTAGGCTATAACTAAGTCTTGGTGAAAGGAGAATATCATTATAAGATAAATTTTACTACTAAATGGTTCACATATGCCTATAAGATAATGCCATTTGGGTTATCTAATGTAGGATCCACTTTTCATAGAGCCAAGGATATGGATTTCCAAGGTTTGATCAATCAAATGGTGCTAATATATCTTCAAGACATAAATTTTTTATCAAAGAATGATATTGAACACCTAACTCATCTTAGATTGATTTTTTAAAGGTTTAGAAAATGTGTAATCTCTCTAAACCCCAATAAATGTGTTTTTGTAGTTGGCCATATTATCTCCAAAGATGGGCTTGCTATATATCCTGAAAGGGTGAGTGCCATATTGGCTATGGATTTTCCCAAGCATAAGAAAGGTTTACAAATTATTCTTGGGAAAATCAAATTATGATAAGGTTCATACATGGTTTTGTTAACTTTGTGAGGCCTATAAAAACTATGTTGAATAAGCATCAAGCTTTTGTTTGGATGAAGGAAAGAAAGAGTAGTTTTGAATCTATCAAGCAAGCCATTGCCCAAGCACCAACATTTATAGATCCGAATTTATCAAAGGATTTATTATTGTATGCCTTTTATAACATTGACATGATCTATTCCATGTTGAAGCAACAGAATAATGGTCTTGAGTAACCCATTTCCTTTTTTAGTCAAGGGCTAGAAGAGTATGAAGAGAGATACACCTTCATTGAGAAACAAGTGTTGTCAATAATAAGGAGCCTCAATAAGTGTAGGCATATGGTGTCTAACAATAAAATCCATGTCATGGTAACCCATCCAAGCATAAGAGACTTCATCTTGAATAAGGACATGAATGAAAAAGAGCTAGATGGATAATAAGGTAATGGAATATGGCATTGAGATCAAGGCTACCAAGCTAGTAAGAGGAAGAGGGTTATGTGAGCACCTAGAATCAGAGTTTCAAGAAGAAGAAGAGATGGTTTTGGAATTAAAAGATGGTATTATTATAACTTCAACTTCCTATTCTCTAAGTTGGACACAAGAAATGATAAGGTTTCTTCAAACAGGGGAGTGTCTTATGGGTCTAGATCAAGCAAAAATGGGATACTTCAGATTGTCTACAATACCTTATGTTCTTGTAGATGGGGTTATTTTTAGGAAAGATATTAATGGGATGTTTTTTGATATGTGTGAATACTAACTAGGTTGATAGGTTTCTATAACAATTCCATGATGGACCACCGAGAGGCCACTTTACACCAAAAACCACGTCTATGAAAATAATGAGAGCTAGGTGCTATTGGCCTAGACTATTCAATGATTGTTATGATTGGGTTAGGAGATGTAAAAAGTGTGAATTATTTAAAGGTAAGCAAAGACTTTTATCCCTTCCTCTAAATCCTATTCAGGTGAAACAACCATTCAGGTAGTGGGGACTTGATTTCATTGGGATGATCAATCCTCCATCTAGTGTAGGCCATAAATGGGTGTTTACATCCACTGACTATTTCAAACGGTGGGTATAAGTAGTATCCCTCAAATATTCTAATGAGATTTCAGTTCTTGACTTCTATGAGGGTTTAGTGACAAGATTTATGGTGCCTGCAATAATAATTTTTGATAATGCCATGGCATTCAGTGGTGCAAGATTAATAAAGTGGGTTATCCAATATGGCATATACCTAAGTACCTCTTCCAAATACTATCCTCAAGGAAATAGACTATATGAGTCCAATTTAAGAAATTAATCAGAATTATAAAGAGGGCAGTAGAAGACCATCAAAGGACTTGGCACACTAAATTCAAGACAACCTTATGGGTGGATAAGATCACCCTAAAGATTACCATTGGGAACTCACCCTATATGTTTATATATGGGAGTGAAGCCAAGTTGCCTATTTCACTTGAATTACCAGGTCTTGAGTTGGCACAATGGATTGAGAGGGTGGAGAATATCATATGAAAATAATATTGGCATAATTAATGGCCTTGGAAGAGACAAGAAACCATGATATGCAAACCATGGAACGTCATCAAGATCAAGTGAAAAAAATATTTGATAAGAAATCTATCTCAAGAGCATATCAAGAGGGAGATATTGTCTTGAAGTGGGATGAAGATATAGCTAAACCTAGTAAACACACTAAGTTTGATGCATTGTGGAGTGGACCATATGTTGTTAGGTTGTGGAGCTAAAAGCTTCACCAGGATGCAAATGGAGGAGGTTGTTGAGTTGCAGGCAACCGACGTCGGTCTGATCAACCAACGTTGGTCATCTTCAGTGTTCATAGTAACCGACATCTGTTATGGGTTGGCCGACATCGGTTAGACAAGAACCGATGTCGGCAACCTGTGTGTGCATGCATTTGCATGCATCTATGGAACTGGTCTAATTTTAGACAGACAGTGAGTTTGCATGTGAAAGACTAATTTTAGTCTTGGAGCTGCGGTTCTAATTATTGTAATTAGAAGTCTAATTATTGTTTGTAAGGGATCTATATGATAGACTCATGGGCTGTATTGTAAAGTGTGCTAGATAGAGAGAGCGAGGTTAGCTCCTTCAGAGGGAAGAGAGCAAGGTTAGCTCCTCATAGTGCCACAGTTCCAAGTGTGTATGATCAGGTAGATCTGTGGGAGAGCAAGATCTGGTAGAAGATCCACAGGGGTGCTGGTGTGAAGGATCAAAGAAGGGATCCTTAGTGGGGAGAATCATAAGGACTTGGTGAGGCAAGGACAAGGGTTATTTTGGGTGTGTATGATCTAGATCGATAGGTGTGCAAGACCAGGTTGATCTACGGTATAACAAGATCAGGTGAGATCTACATGGTAAGTAAGGTCGGTTGATCTACAGGTGTATGTGTGTGCGAGATCTAGGTTTGCAGGTGTGCAAAACTAGATTGATCTGTAGGTGGTAGCAAGATCAGGGTGATTAGCAACACAACAGGTAGCAAGATCAGGTGAGATTTACTTGGAGTACGTGGTGTACTCAAACTTGAAGTACATGGAGTACTTGTTAGACTGGCAGTATTGTTACTGACTGGTGGACTGGCAGTATTGTTATTGACTGGTGGAAGTGAACAACAACTCTGTGTTTGAGTTGTTTGTTGTGATTGTAGTTGAGAGAGAGAACTCTTAAGGGAGATTATTGTATGCCCTAGAGGTGTGGGAGCCATAGAGGTGTGGGAAGAAGAGTGTGGCATCTTCTTTATTGTAATTCCTTCTGGAAGAGTATTAATACAATTGGGTATTATCTCTCATATTCTGTATTGTTTCTGATTTCTAGTTACTTATTACTTATGGTTAAATTCTGTGTTTAGTTGCTTATACAAAGGTAATCAATTGTGCTCCTAATCCTGACAAAGTGGTATCAAAGCTTTGTGAGCCTAGGTCCTAACAAGTGGCATCAGAGCGAGGTTGTAGGGAGCAGGTTTGTGTTTGATTACAGGTCACTCTCAGGGGTTTCTGATTGAGTGGGAGTATAGCAATGGCAGAAGAAAGTAAGCTAAGAATGGAGGAATTCAAAAGTAAGAATGATCAATTACGGAGTTATGGAAAGAAAGAGCAGGTAAAGAAAGATTGTTGGTTGGTTGAAGATCAGCATGAAGAAAATGAAGAAGCATATGTTGCAGGGATTGTTGCATAGGATGCTCTTGTATGTTCCTTGGATAAAGTAGAATCTTGGATTATAGATTCTCTTGCCTCTTTCCATGTAGCCCCAAATAGAGTATTTTTCCATGTTAAGGTCCATGGAGACTTTGGAAAGATTTATTTGAGGGTTGGTGAGCCTTGTCAAAGTATTGGCAAAGGGGAAGTGCGGCTGAAATTGCAGACAACCAACACATGGGTGTTAAAGGATGTCATACAGGTCCCAGTCTTGAAGAGGAGTCTAATTGCTTTAGGAAAGTTAGGTGATGAGGGATGCACAATAACTCTCATAGCGGATGCACTTGAATTATCATGTGGTAAGAAAGTAGGTATTCTTTATCTATCTACTTGTATTACTGATTCTCCTTTTGTTGCAAAGATGTAACTCTTTAGGCTTGGTCACATGAGTGAGAAGGGAATGCATGTTCTTAAGAAGAAGTTAGATGTCTTTGACAAACTTAAGAACTTGAAAGCCTTGGTTTTCTTGGAGGAGATGATAAACAGAGATCAGCTGAGGGGACTAAATAACTCTGAGCAGGGAAGTTTGGATAGGGTTTTGATCCAAGGTGAGCTCACGGGTAAAAATTTATCACTCACAGGAAAACACAGTTATCAGCGTCGGTCAGGTGGAACTGACATCAAACTGGAAGGTACGGATGTCGGTCATGTGCAGACCAGAGTCGATGGTGTTGGGCAGGGAGAGACCGACGTCGATCAAGGAATTGGCATCGCTGACCAGGTGGACACCGACGTCGGTTAGGGAACCGGCATCAGCGATTAGGTGGATTCAACATCGGTCAGGTGCAGACCAGGGTCGACTAGGAAATGGATTTTGAGCAGACATCAAGCTTTTAAAGAGTCTCAAATGCCCATAAGGAGGATTGAAAGTGTAAGTAAGCCTCAAATTCATTATTTTCCTTCTTTATACTTGTTGCTCACTGCAGAGCAGGTAGGATCCAAGAAACAGTGGGAGCATGGCATGAATGAGGAATTTGATTCCTTGGATGAGAACCAAATGGGAGATTTGGTAGAGTTGCCAGCTAGGATAAAAGTACTAAAAGACGAATGGATTCTTTGGTTAAAGAAGAGAGAGAATGGACACGTGAGACAGAAGGCTAGGTCATATGGTCTTGAGGAAGCTCCAGGACAGTGGTACAGGTTTGACAGGTGTATGACAAAGCATGGCTTTAGTCAATGTCAATATAACCATTGTGTTTACTTTACCAGGTTGGATAGTGGTCATGACATTATCCTATTACTGTATGTAGTGGGTTCACACATGCAAGGTTTTGCTGAGCTAAAGGTAAAGTTAGTCCAGTGGTATGCCAGGAAGGATTTAGGAGGAGAAAAATTCTTTGGTATGAGTTTTTCTAGAGACATGGAAGGTCACAGGTTGATTTTGTCTCCAGATGATTGTGTGAATAAGGTAGTGGCGAGGTTTGATATGCAGGATGCAGAACCGGTTAGCACACCTATGGATGGATAGTTCACAGAACAGTGTCCCAATTCACATGATGAGGTTAAGTGCATGGTATGTACTAGACCTGATGTTGCCCAAGCAGTGGGTGTTGTCAGCGAGTTTATGGCCAATCTAGGAAAGAAGCACTGGAAAGCAGTTCAGTGGATTCTCAGGTATCTGAGAGGGACTAGCAGTAGGTATACATGTGATGCAGGGTCAAGGACTTCTCTACATGGGTATGTAGATTCGGATGTGGAAAGTTACTTGGATGACATGTGGAGCACCACAGGATGTGTGGTGGTTGGTCTTCAAGATTGAGCTTGAAGAGGGATACAAGCCAAAAAATAAATTAGACAATGTACAGGGACAGGTACAGGTGCAGCTATTTATCTCCAAGTGGGAGATTGTTAGGTTGTGGAGCTAAAAGCTTCACCAGGATGCAAATGGAGGAAGTTGCTGAGTTGCAAGCAACCGACGTCAATTTGATCAATCGATGTCAGTCATCTTCAGTGTTCACAATAACCAATGTCGACTATGGGTCGGCTGACATCGGTCAGATAGGAACCGACATCGGTAGCCTGTGTGTGCATGCATCTTTAAAATTGGTCTAATTTTAGATGGACAGTTAGTTTGCATGTGAAAGACTAATTTTAGTCTTAGAGCTGCGGTTCTAATTATTGTAATTAGAAGTCTAATTATTGTTTGTATGGGATCTATATAATAGACAAATGGGCTGTATTATAAAGTCTGATAGATAGAGAGAGCAAGGTTAGCTCCTTCAGAGGGAAGAGAGCAAGGTTAGCTCCTCATAGTGCCACAGTGCCAAGTGTGTATGATTAAGTAGATCTACGGGAGAGCAAGATCTGGTAGAAGATCCACAGGGGTGCTGGTGTGAAGGATCAAAGAAGGGATCCTCAGTGGGGAGAATCATAAGGACTTGGTGAGGCAAGGACAAGGGTTCTTCTGGGTGTGTATGATCTAGGTTGGTAGGTGTGCAAGGCCAGGTTGATCTGTGGTATAGCAAGATCAGGTGAGATCTACATGGTAAGTAAGGTCGGTTGATTTGCAGGTGTGTGTGTGTGTGTGTGTGTGTGTGTGTGTGTGTGTGTGTGTGTGTGTGTGTGTGTGTGTGCGTGCGTGTGCGAGATCTAGGTTTGTAGGTGTGCAAAACCAGATTGATCTGTAGGTGGCAGCAAGATCAGGGAGATCAACAACACAATAGGTAGCAAGATCAGGTGAGATCTACTTGGAGTATGTGGTGTACTCAGACTTGAAGTACGTGGAGTACTTGTTGGACTGACAGAATTGTTATTGACTGGTCGATTGGTAGTATTGTTACTGACTGGTGGAGGTGAACAACAACTCTGTGTTTGAGTTGTTTGTTGTGACCGTAGTTGAGAGAGAGAAATATTGAGGGAGATTATTGTATGCCCTAGAGGTGTGGGAGCCCTAGAGGTGTGGGAAGAAGAGTGTGGCATCTTCTTTATTGTAATTCCTTCTGGAAGAGTATTAATACAATTGGGTATTGTCTCTCATATTCAGTGTTGTTTCTGATTTCTAGTTACTTATTACTTCTGGTTAAATTCCATGTTTAGTTGCTTATACAAAGGTAATCAATTGTGCTCCTAATCCTGACAAAGTGGTATCAGAGCTTTGTGAGCCTAGGTCCTAACATATGTTGTTATTGGTTGCAAATAATACAATGCCTTTCAGCTTGTAAAACTCAATGGAGAGGATTTGAGTATCCTAGTCAATAGGATACACTTGAAGCCATGCTATTGAGGTAAGTTTTACAACTTTATACATATTAGAGTAGGTCTTTGTGTTATCTAAGTGTTTGAAGCACATGTGTGTTTGTTTACTTTGTTATCTTTACTCTAAATGTCTTATAAAATATGTGTGTGTGTGTGTGTCTTGTGTTGGTTTAGTTCAGTGGTTTCATGGGTGATTTCAAGTCTAATTATTAGTTTGAATTAAAGTTAGGTTGCAGTCATGACTCCATAGCCCAATGGATGCACTAGGACACTAGTCTAGATACATAGTAAGCATGCATTCCCAAGAGGTTGCCAAAGATATTAGCCAAAATTAGGCTATCATAGACCATTTCCACAAAAAACTTGTCTAGTAAAGCCTTCACCTTGGTCAATAATATTGAAAACCCTTTTTAAGGCATGTTTATCATATATTAAGGTAATTTTGACAAGTTTAAGGTAATGGTTCTTTCTAACATTATGATTTTTTATTTAGGACTTATCCTAGTTAAGTTGGTTCAAAGAGTGTCAGGGGATTAGGGTTATTTTTTATGTCATTTAACTCATTTCAAATTCATTTTATGTTCCCTATGCTCCGTACAAGTGCTTAAATGAGGTCAACCATTCTTTTCTAACATGGTAACTCATTTTGAAATGCTTTATCGATCATTTGTAATGTTCTAAGAAGGAATAGTGTAAGAAAGTGGTAGGTTCATAGTAGAAGTAAGTTTTGACACATCATCCCACATCCGTACAGGCATGGGAGAGCTCCATGAATACTTTTCACCTCAGTTTAATTAGGTTCCAAAGTAGAATATGGTAATTCTAATGGTAAAATTGAGGTTTATAAAGGGTGATTACAACTTTATAGAGCAAAGATCATTTCTAGTCACTCCCATGGCTTAATTTATCCTATAAATGTCCAAATACATTCATTTTAGGGGGTTTTAGACCCAAATAGAGCAAAAACCTACTCATTATCCCTATCGATATCCTTGGCAGCTCTAGAAGGCACATCAATTTTCACTTGGTATAATCAAGAGAGAGAAAGTTGGAAGTTGTTAAATTGGGAATAGTAGGGGGTCATTATGACCTTCTACTAAGTGGAATTATTTTCTTGGTTAAACCCCTTAACTCTGTGAACAATTGCTAAGAGTGTAAGGGGATCATAATACTTTATTCTTTCATGCAGGCTCAGGTATATCTTCATAATTTCACCTCTGAGCTCGATGTAGGAAATATTATCATATTTTGGTTATATAAAGGTTTAAAGGTAACTCTATGGTGTTAATACCATTAGGTGAATATCTAGAGAAGATGCACTGAAGAGGAAAATTGGTTTTAACTTCCTTGTTTACAAGTCGTAGTCAAGATTGTTAGTAAGTTTTGGATGATTTTAAGAGCTTGATCACCTCCATGAGTCTCCAAATAACTCATGTCAACTTAAAAATACATTTATAAACCTCTAAATATCATGCTCAAATCATTTATGGACTAAAATGATGAAGAAAGGGGTGTGACCATGTGCTCAAAGAGGTGGTTACAACTTATCTTCAAAGGTAAACATGCTTGAAGTCCTTGAAAAGTAGAATGATAGTTTACAATACATTTTAAAGTCCTAATGAAATCTCCTATGATCTCCCCACTATGATCATAATCTTCCTCAGCTTGTAGCTATCACCTAGGGTGATCTCTTTAAGCCAATTATTGATGATATGTCTTCTAAAGAGGGTACAATCATGGTGACAAATTATTCAAGCATGAAAAGTGAAGGTAAAGGCTTATAAAATATATTATATATTTTTGAGATAATGTGAAATACCCATCCTTTCAATAATTCATGCTCATACGTAGAATTAGGAGGGGTTTGTGTCCACCCACAGGTCTACAGACCTGTAGGTGGACATTTGGGACTCATAAACCCATAATGTGAGGATTTACAAGCCTTAAAAGATTTTAGTGCAATCCCAAAGCATCTATCTCACCCTTAAATATCCCAAATTATCATTAAAAATAATATAGGTGGGTGTATAATCTTCAATCTCCATGCATGACTCTTGTAGATGAAATAACCCTAGTTACAAGCATGCAAAGGAAGGTGTATCCATTATTGAGGGTTGAATATAAGGTTAAAAAGGTATAATAGAACATGTTAAATCCATTATTTAGTGGTAATATATTATGGAAATTCCCCACACTCTTTTATATCTCCTAAGGTCAAAAAACCTATCCTTAATCCTTGTAAGGCATTCTCTCAAATATGCACTTATAGGCCTGTACGGGCAGATAGAGAAAAAGGGGATTTGTGATTATTGTGGTGAGTAACTAGGAGGTATTTTATGTGAAAAATGAACATGAATACCATGGAAGAGTCACTGATATTAAAAATAAAGGGGTTATGAATATCAAACCATTCAAAGTGTGTAATCTCAATTAAGATACCTTTAGAGGCCTGTGGATGACAAATAAGATGAAAAATTGGGTTGGTGATGGAATAAAGGTGTTAAGAAAGCTTGAATAAAGTTAAATAAGTGTAAATATACTTCCTCACACTCGCTAAAACCATTAATACTCCAAAATACAATTGATGAGGATTCATACTTTTAGAGATGACACTCTACAAGCCTAATTGAATACCTTAGACCTGCCTATCCAAAACAATGAAAAAGTATGCAGGTTTGTCTTGATATTGAGGTAGATAATGGTGAAATACACTCATGATAACATATTCAATGTGTTTATACCTTTATTCAAGAGTACAATCACTAAAAATAAGGCATTCTTGAGTCTAAGTGGGTAAGAGGCTTAAACAGAGACTTATAGGTCTGAGCACTAACATGGAGATTATATGCAAGTTTTGAAGTGAACAAGGGTGAAAATGAATTTTTTATTTTTAATTTATAGTGATATACATATACATGAGGTATAGACTCATAATAATAAGGGAGAAATGACCAAAATAGGCCATTAGGGTCACCTGCACTAGTTGGTAAGTAAACCTTAAGCATGAACAAGAGGGGACTATAGGGGATATATGGAGTAGAAAGGGAAGTAAACAATTGTAATATGTCAATATGGGTGTCTTTTACCTCATTAAATATTTTGGATCCAAACCCAAGAATTTCTACACCCCTTTCACTCAAATCTTCCTCTCTCGACCTCATAGTTGTAGGCCTACTAGCCTGCGAAGCATTTTATCCATGTGTGAATATCCAAAAGAAAGTACATGGGATATATATATTATTGGGAGAGGTGAATGGGGTTATCCACTCAATATTCATGGCATTTTTTCATTCATCCAGGTCCCTAACTCTATGAATAATCGTTAAGAGTTAGAGATCCTTAAATCTTGCCTAAACCCTTCCAAAAGACTTGATAGAGGATATTAACTTCTTACATACCCAATATGGATTGAATAAGCATTTAAATGACTTAAATTATGTTCATGACTCTCCTATGTACCTAGTGGAGTATATTTCCAGCATGTGTGAGTTACTATTGTACATAAATTGGCCTAAAAAACTCCTTTTTGAGCTTGGTTGTAGGGTTTTGAGTTGGATAAACTCCCCTAATCAATTTCAAAGGGATTTTGAGACAAGTTAGAGATTATATCATCATATTCATGTAATTTAATAATTTTATATGGTCATATTACAATGTTCAATCAATCATCTAGCTCTTAGTGAAGAACCCTGGTTGGTGTACCTTTAGAGAGTAAGAATGTGGACTAGTTACAAAGTTATAAAGATAAAAGAGGTCTCAAAACACCTTGAGGGGTTTATAAACATCATATAATAAATAATTAGAGCTATGAAACATGAGACAAAGGTCATATTAAACCTCAACAACAATGAAGATTCTCTTTGCTACATTGAATAGCTAAGTGACAGTCTAGCTACAATATGACTTCCATGGTTTGAACTCAAGCTCTTTATCCTGATGTAAGAATTACATAGAGTGACAAAGGGATATGGAGGTATCCATATTATAAATACTATATATTTTTTTAGTAATCAATTTGTGATGGCAAGTGAGAGTTTGAAGAGAGATTTAAGGTTCAAGTGCAGGTTTCACTTGTTAAAAAGGCATAAAAGAGACAAAGGTTGCTGTAGAAATTGTTTAACCATGCTAAGTGTTAGTTGGAGGACCTGTAACTATCATTTAAAGTGTAAAGGTTTAGACTCAATGGAAATGAGTTATATTCAAGAATATAATACTACCAAAGTAACCTCCTACTCCACTCCTCATAAGGAATCTCATCAACACTTGATTTTGAAGTCCAAGAAGGGAAATGACAACACATTATTAATAGGTTTGGTGTTAATCTTCTCCTATTTGGTATTTATAATAATGATGAATTTGTCATGATGGATTTTATACACAATATTCTCTCTCTTTTCTCCTCTCTTCTTGCTATAAAATAAGCCTTGAATAGCTTTAAATGTATCCTAAAACTGTTTATGGGAAGCCCAAACAAAATTTAAATTTGTAATTGCCTATTGAAATCAATTCAAGATGAATATTACTATATTTATCTTGCATACAATTATCTTGAATGAATTATTGATGAATTATTTATGATGGTGAGTGTACTTCCTTGCATTTCTCCTTCTCTTTCATCCTCTATATGAATTTGTCTTCCTTTCACATGTCATATGAAGGGTGACACATGGTTTGTTGAGTTTGAGAACTAAGATGTCATTAGTGTCTCTTATTATCTCCTCTTTATTTATCATCTTAGGCCCTTAAAATTTAATTAACCTTCATATTGAAACATTAGTGTGATAGGGATTGTCTTGGAGTAGTATAATCAAATTGTAACCTTTTGTTTCAGAGTGGAAACCTTAGCAAGCAAAGGACATCATGTTTGGTGTATCACCTCCAAGTTTTCTTGTTAATTTTAGCCTTCTTTTATCCCTTTTCCATTTAAAATCAGTAACATAGTTTTTAGTATAGATGTTCTACTTGGGAGCTAGCCTAAATCTAGTGGTTTAGTCCATTTAGAGGTCACCCACAACCTAGGACTAATCCCATTGTATATCCCAAGTGAGAGGGATCGAATACACCCTATCAAGGGTGAAAATTTGGGCTATAACAAGTTAAAAGCTAGATGATCCTATCTAAAGTTTCACCAAATTATTTTAAGCAATACTAAACGAAGCTAAAAAAATGAGTGGTTATATGATCAGCTATCTACTCTATTTTCCTAAAAAAATAGGAGTTCCTATTCAAATTTTAAATGTTTGACCTAATTATACTTAACCATTTAAAAAAATAGTGTTTTAGAAACTAGACTCAAAATTATACAATTCATATTCTTACACCATCCTCAAATTTTGAGTGCAGCCATCTCAAATTATCTATAGTAGTTAAAATTTCTTAATTTTTAAGAAAACCATGTCTACGAGTAGGCCCCTTTTTGTTCCCCAACTTTGTGCACTTACCCAAAATATTTTAATTTATTTTTAAATTAGGCCATGGGATACAATCTCTGAGAGAGATAAGACCTCTAACATTGGCATTACTTTTTATAAAATTTTGAAGGGCTTCAATTCATGATGTTTCAGAAAGTGGGGTGCAAGTACTATCCATGATGTGAAACTAGGTCATAAGCTATAATCATTGAAGGCAAAACTAGTTCTGAATCATTCTCCAACCCATTTCAAGTAAGGATTTACCAATTCAAAGTATTTATTGAGGCTTTTGGTTACAAAATACCCCTCAATTTTGACTGGGGCTAAAGCGATGAGGAAAGTGTGAAACCTTATATTTTTCCAACTATTTTTGCCATAGGGTTGTTAGGAGTTTTATAGGTTAGTAAATGACATGTTTAATCAGTTAATGTTAGCTATGTATGAAAGTGGTTATGTGATTTTTAAAAAAAACTCACCTAATATAGTGTGAGTACTTTTAAGGAGATATATGAGGACTCCTACTATATATAGGGGGAATGAATTTTATAAATATATATCCATATTATGAATAAGTAATGAATATTTTATTATGTTAATCTCTCTCCAAACCTTTCAAGGGAGAGCCTGTAGTGATGCAATATCTCGACAAGACTTATTCCCTAGATTCAATGACATTTAATAGCCCTAAAAAACCATTAGGGACATAACACTATGCTTTATCTATAAATATCAATGATGTTTATATCACCCTTATCCTGAGGGAGGAAAAAAAATTCCTAGGACAGTTTGTGAAATCCCCTTGTCTACTTAGTAATAGACCAAATAAAATTTGTGATCAATTTATCTAATTTATCATAAATCCCTTAAATGGACATAAAAAAGAGGAGTAATAAAAATGAGTGGCATCATGAATTTTGGTGTAGACTTGAAGCTTTAAAGCCAAAGACAGAGGCTTAGTGAAGCACTAAGATTTATTTTCTCTACCCTCTCAAGCACAAAATGCCAAAGCTTAGAGGGAGAGTTATCAAAGGTAAAATGAATGCTTAATAATTTGAAATTCTTCCCTCTTTTTATTTATTTCCATTGGAAATATTTAAATCAATCTGAAAATAGAATCTAGTTATGGCCTAAACATTGTGTTTTGGTCCACTGCAAATTAGATCATGAAGATTCACAAAAGTTATCAATGTGATGCAATGACTCTTTAAAATAACCCTTTTTTAAGAAAGCATAAGGAAGATTCATTTGTAAAGTGGACATTGATGAGTTGAGTGGTTCTATCATGAATAAAAATTCCCTGAATCAAGCCATTCTCAGCTATGTGAGCAGGAAGATAACCAAAAGTTTTGGCTGTAAGAATGTATAATTTCTAAGAAATAGGGAAACTCTATTAGATAGTGTGAAATAACCAAAAGTTTTTTGACTTACAGATATTGATGGTCAAGTAGGTTGAGGCATCAAATAAGAGAGTTTGTATATTCAAAAGAAAGAGATCACCAAATCCTAAAGCTCTAAGCATGGAAAGGATAAATGGCTACTCAATGCGACCATAATATTTTTAAAAACAAGTTTAATAAAGATGGCCCACTATCAAGAGGCATAAGCCCTTTCCATACCTTCTAAAATTATAATGCTATTGTCTAAAATATAATGATTTTTGATGAACCATATTTTCTCTAGTCTAATGATAACAAACACGATGTGATGCAAGTGAAATGCCAAAGAATTGGAAATATTTTTCCACGAGACTTTAAGCAAGGTGATCAACCTCCAACTCATAAAAATCTTGGGATATCCTAATTTAGAGATGAATTTAATGTTTATGTTATTAATAATCTTCTTTAAATACTTATATCATTATTATTCTTGATAAACTTGAAGTAACTCTGGTTTGACAAACTACCAAGTAGCTTTTAAAATTCATGATGGAAGCTATCAACTCCAAGAGAATTAATATTGGCCATTATCTAAATTGATTAATAAATATTATAAAGAGTAAGGGGGATATTAGAATTTTTTTGAGATTAAGGGCTTTGCTTGTGGGGAACCTCTTTCTAGTATTCCTACAGAGCATGATCCTGTTCTATTGAATTTTTCTAGGCTCAGACCATCACCTTATAGTGGTAAAAAAATGTCGATGAGATTTTAGAAAGACTAGTGAGGCAAATGTGTGCAGTTTGAATAGACTTAGTCTAAATTTTAGCTTACTTTTTCTTGATATATTTAAAAAAATATTTGGAGGCATGATCACCAATTTTGAGCCAATGCAAACAGGTTCAAATTTGAGCAACTTTAGCTGTGTGGCTTCCCACAAGTTTAAGTTTAGTAGCCAAAAAATTTAACTATAAATCAAATAAAAAATTCTCAATCTATGTAGTATCCCTTTGAAAATCTTTGGGCAATGCACCATCAACCCACTTTAAAACTTTCATCACCTACTTTTTGTAGTGCCTAAAAAAGGAGGCCATGTAATTGATCGCATCATTCCACCACTTGATGTAACTACCACATAAGGAGGATGTGTCACCAAGTTTCATACTTTAGAAATGATATTGATAGTGTCTTCATGGTCAAAGAGTGATGTATTAAAATATAATTGCATACGAGGGAATTTAAGAAATCCACCTCCCCTCTACATCTGGTAAGTGATGGGACTATGGTTGGAGAGATAAAAATATGATATATAGTGACATATCACCCATAAAAAATAAAAAATGAGACCACATGTTTCTTTTAAATCATGAAACTATCTAACCATTTAAAAACCTAATTGATGGAAGCTCATAAATTTTACCAACTGAAACACAGATTGAGACTTAATGAATACATCTGATAGAGAGGGTTTGACCACCCTAAATGGTTTGAATCTAAATGTTTGAATTTTTTATTAGAATGCATCTATATATCCTTTATTAATATAAAAATAATAAAGTACATCAATAGTTATAATAAAATGTGGTCAATTGATATTCATGCCCTGAAATCTATGTTGAATAAAAACAACGATAACCAAACATGACTATACAACATATATATATAATATCAAATCAACACAAAGAGAAAGTGAGAAAGTTAGTGTGAAATACATTCAAAAGAAACAACACTGAAATGTGGTGGTGGCGAATCATCTTGGGGAGGAAGACCAACCCAAAGATGTTGGATCTCCCAAGGGAGAAATTGGCAAACCCACCCATCTTGAGCATTTTCCAAAAAAGAGTAAGGTACAATAATTCCACACCTAGGAGGTCAAGGCATTATAATAGCTATAAAATCACCACCATTAATTGATGAATACTAATGAGATAGGCTTATAGAGATTTTATAAGGATCTAGTGGATGTTTAGGACTAGTTATGATGGTTAGGTAGTGATTAGATAAGATCAAAAGAATGATTGGTAAGAAGGACTAGTAGGGGTAGGTTAGAATGAATTTTAAAGTCTCAAATATTATCTAAGTGGGGTTACTGATTAAATGAAGTGATAAGAAGAGGATAATGAGATTATTAATTGATATGAGATGTTCATAAGGTTAATAGGTGAACGTATGATAAAGGGGGTGTTAGACTAATGACGTTGGGATGAATTAGGGATAAAATTAACTTGAAGAAGTGAGAAATTTTTTTGTATACATTTTTCCCCTCTTTGAAATGGAATTGCGACTAGAATAAGTGATTGTCTTTCAAATAAGAAATATGATCATGGAAGTTAGTAAGTTAGTGGATGAATTATGCACCCTTAAGGGGACATATGAAGAGGAATGAGATAGGTGGCCACTCGAAAGAAGAAATTAGGGGTTGGATGTATGCCATGAAATGGGTTTGGATGTCATGAAAAATATGAAATGAATAAGATAAAATAGATGTGAAAAATGAGATATAAATTGATGATGCACCTAGTAAAGTTGTATGCACAGGGAATGAAAACAATGGTGTCATAGTTGTTGACCTATCCCTAATAGGAAACAATCATAATGAGATGATAATAAAATTCCACAAGCTTTAAACATATCCAAAGTAAGGACACATGCCAAGAGATCTATAGATCAATATGCCTGATAAAGAAGGCCACAAGATTTCAACATATCTCAGACAAGGATGTATGTTGGGAGAGCTTTGGGCTAAAATAAGACAATAATTTGATAAGATTCAATAGGTATATCTCAAATCTTAAGTACATTAATAATATAAAGGATATGATGGAGAAGAAATGAGATAATTGAGTGACCAAAAAAAAAAGGGGAAGAATTGGTTAGTGCGGCAACCGAGTTATCGACATCCTACTAAAAAGTAGCAAACAAAAATGTAGTGGTTAAAAACATAGTGAGGATACAAAATAGTAAGGAAAAAATGTAGTGAGAGAAAAAATCACAAAAACAAAACATAGTAAAGGATGCACTCAGACAAAAGATGACACAACATTCAACTAAAGGTTCAAACTCATGAAATCACATTTTCTTGTGTTATTTGCTTGTAAATTTGGTGCATTACTTTTACATGATGAAATGTTAACTACTATCACCAAAATATACTAGACAACAAATAAACAATGTGATAATCACTAATATGTCCAAATTATGCTCTTCACGACATTTTTGTGACATTACCAATACCGCTACATTTTCCCTCGCTATGTTTTGTCCTTGTGATGTTTTTATCTTACTACATTTTTACCACTACATTTTTTACCACTATGTTATAACATAGAGCCAAGTTATCCTCAAGCACGTGAAAGTGATTGAGCACTACCTACATATTCTCAAAAGACCCCATGCTAATGTAGTTTTTTTAAGAGGGAACAATGACAAGATAGTTAGTATAATGATGAGGATGTTAAGTAAGATGAATGATGTCATTTATGAGAGAATAGATTATGATTAAATGAAAGGGATGAAATAGAATGGTTGAATATAATAGACAATGATGAATTTGTTTCAATGTTGTCAATTAATAAGTTATGAAATTGATGATCTTGATTGATATAAATGATGCCCTTAATAAAGACACATGTGAGGGAGTGAAATAGGATAAATTTATGTTCTTAGACATGCCCAAAGCAAGGGAGGAAAGTATAAACTTTTGAATGGAATGGAGAGTTGTGAGCTTTTGATGTATCCAAAACAATGACGCATGCTTGGGAGAGTTGTGAGTCTCAAATTGAATAATTGATTGACAAACAATATTGCAGCTCAAGGATTTGACTGATGTAAGGATTAATGATGATGGGAGGATATGATTACAATATAATTGTGATGAAAAATGATGTGGGCATGAGAGAGTGGTTGAGTTGACCTAAAACACACTACGTGACTGAGTGTTGCCTACATAGTCTTAAAATACCTCCAACTAATGTAGTTCAGGATGATGATAGATGACAAAATATACTAGAGTATGATGATGATGATGATTATTATTAAACATGTTAGTTGTTAGATAGATGAGTGGACTTAGATGCTAGATGTGATGATCTTATTAATGTTTGATTGGGGTGGTTGATGATTAGACAAATGATAGATGATGTTGATAAATGATAGATTTTAGATATCAGATGTTTGTGGTGGGATTGAATTAGATGATTGACTAGGGAATATAAACATTAAAACTATATAATTGATAGTGATTTATGTGATGGATGTGGATGTGATGAGGATTTTGTCTATTGTCAAGCCATTATTATTATAATAAGTCTCATCATAGTCTAAGTAATTCATTTTAGTGTATCACTAGGCAGTATGCATCATGATATATGTATGTGACCATGATGACATTTTGCCAAAGTGTATGTGCAACTTGATGCAAAAGACATAAAGATAAAGAAATGTGAAAATAACATGTGGTGTAAGGCACTGTTGGTATAATAAAAAAAAATAATATGTGTGCCATATGCCATTGGATAAAGATGATAAAAGACAAAATCACAAGACAAAAATATAGATAAAGGCATGTTTATATAGACAAATGTAGACAAGTAGATAAACATATGTAAATAGACAAGTAGATAGATATATACATGATAAAATACAAGTCAAGCAATAAAGAGTACACAAGTAACACATAAAAGTATCTACATGCATATGACATGATGTATTGTGATCAATGTATTATTTGTTATCCTAACGAGAATCAACAAGATGAGTGATCAAGTTATGATTCAATGGGACTTGGTATGAGCCATGAGATGGGATGACATGTATATGACACAAGTTTTGACAAAATCATAAGGTAAATGCACAAGGATACATTTGTTGATGAGTACTTGTTATGAAAAAAAGGAAATCTATAAGGGGTAACCAAGACAAAAGGACTTAGACTAGTGATTATACGATGGAGGGATAAGAGACAAATAACTGGGGGGGAAGAAGGGAAGCTCTGGACAAATTTCCAATGGTTTTTTACTTCTGCCCCTATTGACTTTCAAAATTTCCCTTTCTATCAAGAAGTCAATGTCATACTGCATATTCTTTCCCAAAATGCATATAACATATACGACTTCGAGACCAAGGTCAAAACAAAGTTGATAAAGAGTTGGACTAAGTCTTACAAAAAAGTGATGATAATGTTGTGAATTTAGATAAAGGACATAAGATAAATAATTTGGACAAGGATATGGATATTTAGGACATAAGAATAGATGACTGGGATGTTTTTGAATTTTTTAGATTTTATGATTTTTTTGGACTATTTTGATTTTTAGGGATTTTGGATTATATATGTACAAAAAGGGGTTACTAGCAAAGGGAAAACCAAGCCTAGCAAACAGGATGGGGAATGATGGAAAATGGTAGAAGAAAATATTTGGGTAATGCATAGATTAAAGAATGGACTAGGGATCACCAAGGACTGCATCAGGAGGGAACCAATGTCTAGTTGCTTGAATCTTGCTCGGAGAATATGCCAAGATCTTTCTAGAACATGTATTAATACATTCCACTCCCTTACTAATGTTAAGATAGGAAGAAAGGGTTAACACAATATGATGGAAAATAAGATGCTTAGGATAGGGTGGGTTGGTGGATAAGACAAATAAGGCCGACTGGACATTGAGGAATGTGACACAAATGTGGTGGAAAAGGGAAGTTTAAGATATTATTGAAGGGATTAAATACATTTTACTTTCATGTGTTGGAGTACCTGCAAATAATAGAGTATTCTACTATGATATCGAACACCAATTTTCATCATGGTACTTAACCAAGGCATTAAAAGACTAATTTTCACCATTAGACAAATGATTTTTTCATTTATTATTATTATTTATTTATTTATTTGTTTCAATTTTTTATTTTTTTGTGATGACATCTCAATTTATTAGAGGTATGTGAGATAAAGTGATGTAGTCATTTTACTAATCTTTAGCCAACACCTATTCTAGGTAGATGTACCCTTAGGAACATAAGTGTCGATGTTGGATTTATTGATGTCTTTATTATCTTTATTGACTCTTGATTTGGAATATTTTAGACATCTTAACCAGGTGTCTTCATAACCCCTACAAGAGACAATGTTACATGAGAAAGTGATGTATGGTATGAATGGGATTAGGTCTAGGAGATGATGGCATACGATTATGACAGATGATTGAGGAGTAGGACTGGCACTCACACACACTGTTGGAGATGTTGGATGTGTCATAAGAGATATTAAGGGACCCAATACTTTTTAATTTCTCTATTCTTTGATCCAATTATTTGGAATATTTTTTTACCATCTTGATATTCCTTTTGACATTGATTTTATGATTTTTACTTTGATTTCCCCTAGTGCCTAAAATTGGGGTTCACTAGAGGAATTTGACTTTTGACTTGATTGATGATTATTTTGTCTTATATGGTCCTCTAGTGCCTCAAAGAGTTTTTCACTAGGGGAAGATGCTTTATGACTTGGTCAAATAGTTGACTTATTTTGATTTTTAATTATTTGTAGATCAAAGTTGATTTTATGATTATGCTTGATTTTTTTATTATAATTTTAGACCCTTGCAGATTCAACACATGATATATTATGCAAGGAAGAATATAATGATGTAAAATTCTATTCATCCCTATTGAGGAAGGTGACAAAGTGATTGTTGATTAAGGGAAAAGGATGAATGATATAGGAAGGTAGACATATGGATTGATAAGGTTGATGAGTGGGTGATGGGTAGTATGATCCTCATAGAGGGTACTAGGAGGCCAAGTTTTGACATAAAATAAATCATTCTCAAGATTTATGAAAGGATCACTAAGGCTCTCTATAGGACACGCATTTGAAGCTAGATCAAATTTACTCTAATGATTGATAGTCGACTAGGCATTTAAAAACTCTGTTATGAATTCTTCATCTTGACACAGACCAAGAGAAATGGATTTTTGTTGGTTGATATTTGAATTAGAGGTATCCTAAAAGAGGTAGGTGTCAGAATGATCTATGACATCTATAAAGGAGGATGGTTTGACATGGAATCTAATTCAGATGTTGATGTTGGATTTGAGTCTAATACAAATGATAATTTTGATGCTGACTCCATTGAAGATGTAAATAATGGTAATGAGGTGATATTGTTGGAATATAATTATTTAATGTAGGCCATAGAGATGGCCTATTGTATAACATTATTTTCCATAAGTATCTTTTTCACTTTTCATTCGGTGATGGAGGCATTAGGATGAACGGACCTTTGTGTAGACATCGAAATCGTGTCTAACCCTGGTCGACTCCCCCCTCAGTCCCCTTGGTCCACCTAACCACTCCTAACCTATGTCTTATTAATTTAAAATAATTATATTATTTCCAATTAATAATTCTCTCCACTTGCCATCTCACCCTTGACACCTCACCCATGCCACCTCTCCTCTCATTGGATTCCCTTTTCCCTTGGATACCCTCATTTATCACTCTATGACCTAGTCCAACTTCTCTTCCCCTCATTTCCCACGCCTATTAAATCACCTTCAACCGTTTCTTCCCCTGACTCACTGACCTGACAGTTGGGAAAATGGACAAAAGGCTATTTTTAGCCTTTTTCCTGCCTTCCATCCACCGATGTCGGTCAACTGTCGATCAACGTCGACGGTTTTGCCGGCGTCGGTTTCCTTCATAACTGCGTTCTTGACCCAAATGCAGGAACGGTTTTTCCAATCTCTCAGATCCACCTTTCAATCTTCAATCTGCCAATCTTCCAGTCTTCCCTGAACGCAAATCCGACCTCTCTCTCTCCATCTCTCAGGTATACACCAGCAACATCAAGCAACATGTCTTCTACACCAACAACATCAACAACCAGTCTGCAACATTCCTTCTTCAGCAAGCCACAGGTAAGTATTTTCTCTGTGTTTTCATCATGTTTTCTAGTTATTTCTTCTAAGTGCTATGAACTAGACTCAACCATCATCAACCAGACTATCAACCAGACCACAGGCCCGACTTGCCCTTCTCAGAGAGGTTGAAAGGTCTCCTCTACCCCTCTATCCCTTTTTGACATTCTGTCCATTGTCCTGCACCCCTTCAACAGACTTTCAAACCCTTAGATAGACCCAGACCATTCTGTAGAGCATCCTATCGACCATAAACTCGCCCAGACCCTGTCCAAGGCCATTTCCCCGACCGATGTCGGCCACAGAGACCACTGCCCCCACCGATGTCAGCAGAATAACCAACGTCGACAGACTTGACCAACCGATGCTGGCAGCCTAACCAACATCGGTGACTGTGACTAGACCGATAGCAACATTCAGGTAAGCATTTGCTTCTATTTCTATTTTAGTCTTTAATCATTTCAGTCTTTCATCATTCTACTTTTTATCAGATATTCTTTTTTATCTACTAGTGGGTTGTCATCCCTCATAGAAGTCTCCGCACTTCTGGGATCAAGCTTTGCTTGGCAACCCACCATCCATCCATCTAACAATTTTCTTGTTCTAGTCTCTTTCTTCTACAGGTGTCATCCTCCACAACCAAAGAGGAGTTCTCACAACGTCTGGATAACGATGCACAGACCTCATTCGGGTATCTTCTAACCCTAGACCATTATCTTAGTTTCTCATTTTCTTTTTGAATGTGAAAAGTGAAAATAGTTTGAAACATTCTGGCATGCCCGATGGGACCCTAGGGTCTTCCTTGGGTTCTTTTTCTTTCTTTTCATATAGGTGCATTAGGTTTCTCCTTGCATCTTCTTCTTCTATCTCTTCCAAAAGACACTATTAGCAAGCTTAAAAAGAATCATTCTTTTCCTTTCTTTCTTGCATCTTAGACTAGTCAAAGTTCATACTCTTCAACCCTTTCTCAACTTGTTTTCATCCGAACGACACATTTCGACTTGGGCTTAAAGTCTTTTGCATTTCATTTCTTCTTGCTTACATTATCAGCTCTCACATCTAGTAATTAAAAACTGCATCATGAATTAATCACACTTATGTTACACATCCAAACCACTTGCACAAATCAAACATCTTAACTCACCTGAGACAAGGTCCAACTGGGATTTCATCACCCAGCGGATACCTTACCTGTCCCGACAATCCTGCTTGGATTTCACCACCAAGGGGAAAGCCCACTATATTCTCTAGCAGAGGATAATCTCTAGGGGATGTATATACTGGCTAAGCGAGACCAGCTTATCACTGGACTCGTGAAGTGAGGGGAGCTTGCTCCTTAGCACCAGGCCACGTACCAAACCTAATACAGACTTTTGAGCATCGAAACTGACCTGAAACCAACCATAGACTACTTCTTCTAGGACCCGTTCTACAAGCCAACTTCCCACACACACACTTTAAGGCATAAGCCAACAAGATTCTAAAAGTTTATTCTTAGGAATTAACATTAGGGTTTGCCTGTCTCCATCTATTTTTCTCTTCCTATCTGGTTTTTTGAGCTAGTGAGGACATTTTCTTCTTTTTTTCCAAAAACTCTCAAATTTTTTGAGTTTCTAGAAAACATAGTCATCGACATCAGTTTTACCACCGACGTCGACAACCTTTCTTAGCCAGCATCGGTTATCTGACTGACATCGGCCCCTTTTTCTCATCGACATCAGTTTTTTAACCGACGTCAGTCACTATCCCAATTTTTCTTCTCAAAATAGCAACCTTAAAACCCAACCCTTTTTCTGTCCAACACCCATTCTGAGTTTCTGAGACTGAAAAAACATAGTTTCTAGAGCCTGACCCTTTCTTGCCTTGAATGGTTTTGATACGTAGTCAAACCAAGACTCTTGCAAGGCAACGACCACTTTCGCCTTCGCCTTTCATAACCATCCCTCTAATGGAGTATCATTCAGAGACTAAACGAACTCCTAACCAGCTTACCTCTGAGCAACATCTAATTGTTCCCAAAGGGGACCCAAACTTTGAGAGACTCCTTGACCACAACGTCAAGGCTCTCCAACACTATCTCACAAGA
Source organism: Torreya grandis (assembly GCA_037957365.1). NCBI lineage: Eukaryota > Viridiplantae > Streptophyta > Pinopsida > Cupressales > Taxaceae > Torreya > Torreya grandis. Next base: position 705,566 of record JARHVA010004959.1, on the reverse strand, counting down.
AACCAAATGCGAGACCTTTCAGGTGCAGCGGCAATGACATCGACGTCATCCGCTACCCAACCCATCATGACTCAGCCTATTGTCTCGACTAGTCACTCGACCATGACCAATGCACAAAGTTTGACCTCCCCATCTATTTTCAAACCTACCTCCATCGGGGTGTCATTACCCCCTCAACCACACGCAATTCAACCAAGTTCTACACCATACCAGAACTTGATTGCCTCAACCTCACCCACTCTTGCACTTATACACACGGGAGTGACAACTTATCCTTTTACCAGTGATGCCACTCAACCACCTCTGGCAGTATCTGGTCAACTTGTGTCCTCCAACTTCATGGCAAAAGCCCCTTTGACCATGACATCTATCCCTATGACGCACTACCCATATGTTACGCCTACACAAGTGCAACCAAGTACGTTATACGCCTCTTCGACCACCTTTCAGGTACCCTACAACCTAGGGGGTGCCCCACCTGCCAATCCATCAGCTAATCTCATCAAGATGCTGATGGACAAGATGTCTAGCCTTGAGACATCCATCTCTGGTTCAAGCAATGCTCTTTCATATGAGCAAGTCTGCAGTGAACCCATTCATCCTTTTGTGCCCATTCGACCTTATCCCAACCAGTTGGAACTCCCTAAATTTACTCACTTTCAGAGTAAGGAGGACCCACAACAACATCTTCGAGCGTTCAGACACGCTTGTTATCTCATAGCACACGATGATGCGTTATTACTCCGTACGTTCCCCATGTCACTTTTGGGGGCCGCCCTTGACTGTTATAGTTCTCTTCCCAGTCATTCCCTCTTTTCTTTCACTCAACTAGCCCAACTCTTCCTTGACCATTTTTCAATCAATATCACCAAAAAGGTCTCCATCATGGACCTAAACTCTATCAAACAATTCGATGACGAATCAATAGCCGATTTTGTTGCTCGTTGGAGAGGCCTAATCAACCAACTCTCCTTTTCTTTGCCTCAGCCTGAGCTCATTGAGCTCTTCTCTCAGGTGTGTGCCCAACATATCTCCTCTACCTTGCGGGTCCAGACATTCCGCTCCTTTGACGAAGCTTTCACCATGGCAAGAAAGCTTGAACTCCATGCCATCGACAAAAATAAGGTCAAATTGCATAATAACAACACAAAATCTAATGACCCTTTTTCATCTAAACCTTTTTTTGCCCACTCCCAGTCCAAGGGGTCAGCAAACACTGTCATCTTTAGACCATCATCTTCAACAACAACCAACCGACCTCAATTTTCAACATCATATTACATTAATAAACACTTCCAACGATGATCCATACAACGTCAATACACTCCAATTCGAAAGTCATATGCCTTTGTCTTGGATAAACTCGTCAAGTAGGGGGTCCTTAATCTCCCTCAAATCTGACCACTTCTATTCAACCCCTCAACACCTATCCCTGCATGGTACAAGGAGAACAACTTCTGCAACTACCACTGTGTTAAAGGCCATGACACGGACAACTGTCAAACCATCAAAAACATCGTCCAAGACATGTTAGACAAGGGGGATCTTATCCTAGATAACCCAAATGCTCTGGCCAACCAAAACCTAGACATCTTCAAACAACCTTTTTCTAACCATCCCTCTAGCCAAAACAACATTCAGACCATGACCGATGGCTCCCAAGAGCATGATATACGCACAGTCAACACGGTCTCTCCTCTTGTCCCTGACCAACCTCCTCCACAGGTAGAAGAACCTTCTTCTCCTACTTGTCCACCACGGGTAGAGGAACCTTCCTCTCTTATTTTGCCTCCACCAATGGAGGATAATCCTTCATCCACACCTCTTTCACATGTGGGAAAATCTACCACGACCTCTCTCATACTGGAGGATACTTTGATGGCACCAACGCTGATTGCCTCACCCTCATCCTTCTTGTCATCAATGGGGGATCATACCTTCCCCACGCCTAGACCACACATCGAGACCATGACCACCCCTGCGCTCTATCCAACTAAAGAGCCACCCTCTCCAATCCCTTCTCCACCAAGAGAAGAACTTATCACCTCACCTAAACCCCTTAAACAATTGACTATGAAGCCTCACATGACATCACCTAAACCTTCATAGATGCCTACTATGCTGAAACGGGTCAAACCTCTCGGTGTTCATCCTACATCAACCCTCACTCACCCGCAAGTGAAGGTAGACTTGGCCCTCACCTGGCACAATAGTAGTCATCAGACTAAACTAAAGAAGACTACTAGACCCCATCAGAGAACTCCTCCCCCACCTTCATCATTACCTTCGATTTTGGGTCCACATCCTTCCACTTTAGCAGGATTGCTCCCACACCCAACACCTCTCATCAAATAAATGTTGTCTACACACGTGGCCACACTGCCAAAAGAAAAGATGGTCCGACCAATGCCTCCTCCAACTTCTAAACAAAAATTGTCAACCTCTACCGCGACAAAGAATGTGGACCCATTAAAGGGTTCTTATGCTTCGATGTTATGTCGATTATTGCAATCATCTAGCATCATCCTCCCGCCTATAAAGCCTTACCAACCTCTCAGACCAAAACCACCTTGGTTCGATGAAACTCAAATATGCTGGTATCATCGCACACCGGGGCATGACACTGAACGTTGTTACACCCTTAAGGCTGTCATCCGTCAACATCTGGCCAATGACACCCCTCACATTGAGGATTCTCTTGACCACCTTTTCGACCAATCACCAACACAATCACATGCCTCCAAAACCTCGTCACCTAAATCAGGATCTGAACACAAAACTATGGTCCCTCAACCACCTCCTCAACCTTTATTTGAAATCAACACAATTGATGTGGCCACCAGGCCCCAAACTGTGAAGGATAAAGGAAAAGACCAGACTTCTACACATTTAACATATCCATTATTTGTCAAGACCTCTCAACCCACACAACTCGATATTTTTATTTTGGGTTCATCTCGACCATCATCACTGGGGGAAATTCCTCCTAACTACTCTAGTCCACATGACGCTTGTGACTACTTGACATATTCTATCATCCCTCTCAAACTCTCTAGCACTAGACGGCGAGCTTTTATCAAGAACACTGCTCACTACACCATGCTAGGGGGACTTCTTTACAAGCGAGGTCTCGACGGCCTCCTTATCCCATGCCAATAACATCCTAACTGGCTATCATCAACCTCGACCAAACCTCGATCAAAGCATCATCCAAGTCTCGACCAAATATCAACCAACATCAACTAACCTCGACCAAGCCTCGACCAAACATCGACTAAACATCAATCAAATTCTTAATCCTCTTCACATCTAACACCGACCAACACGTGACCAATCTGGAGAGAAGTAAATGAGGCACATTTGCTCCTAATTGACTCAGACCTTGCATCATAACACAAGCATGGGTCAGGGACTTATCAGAACCTGAGCCCCTTTATGCCTTGCATCTTCGACTAGTCTACTATTAGTCAAGTAATTATTCACTTGACGTTTAATTTGAGCTCGATCCCTTGAGCAATCCCCATCACCATCATCCCTATTCATTTTCAACCCTTAACCCTGCAAACATTAGTCAACCCTTTTGTCAAGCATGAATGCTTTGTCTTAATAAAAGGGAAACCCTCTAAACCTCTATAGTCAAGTCCATGACCAAAACTTCAGTCAACAAATATATAAAATTGGGATGCTTATTCCAAGGTCATAAATCATAAATGTAGACTGCTCCCTTGAAGGACAGCTGCATCATAATTGTTGTATTTACTAGACTGCTCCCTTGAAGGACAACTAGGCCAAAGTCATATCAAAAATATATAAAGCAGAATATAGACCACTCCCTCAAAGGATGGCTATGACTAAATCCTAATACATACACAACATTATCTCAGAAGCTTCCCGCATAGATCAACTTCACAACATGACCACAAAGCATAAAACAACATCCCATCGCAGGCTTCCCGCATCGATCAGTCCATCCAAAAAAAAAAAAACTGACTGACAAATTATAAAGTCATGGACTTGTCTATAGTCATTCTCAGAGTCACCTTTAAAAGGGGCAAAGTTGTTCCTGCCAAAAAGGGTTCCCTCTTCCATCCATATCACATCATCAGACCTTATCACCCCAACATACTCAAGGGATTTTGAGCTCACTTAACGTCAAGTGATTCGATTGCTTCTCTAACAAAACCACTGGTCAACTCGTAATGCATGAACGAGACTTTTTGTTTCTAAAAACCCTTATCCATGCCATCATTATGGTCCTTGTCAATGAAAGAGCAACTCGCCTTTCACTTCTGACACATCTTGGTCACACATTCAACCAAATCATTATCAATCCAACCAAAACTCAACCAAACCAAACCAAACATTTTCAAACCAACATAACATAGTCCATTTCACATAGTTTCTATGGAAACCAATACACATGGAAACTATCGACCAGACTCAATTTATGTTAAGCATAAACCATTACTTACTATAGCATAAATAGACTCAATTCATTTTTAGCATACATCCACCACGAATATGGAAAATTGATAGGGATGAAAGACCCCTCAACTAATGTTACAGAATACACCATCACACAATATAGAAAAGGCTGTAACATCATCTTACCCTCATCATTTCATCTTGACCAAATCAATCATCGACCATTTTGACTCTTAGTCTGAACTACATTGGTCTGAGGCCCTAACAACAAGGGCTATGTAGGCATCACTCAGTCGACATGACGTCTTCTGGGGTTAGCTCGACCACATCCGATTGTTCGTCTACCTGATGGACAAACTATCTTACCTTTGACTATGACTTGACGTCGACCAAAGCAATCCATAACTTCGAATCTCTTCCTCCCTTTTTGGGAGAACTACATTGGCCTGAGGCCCTAACAACAGGAGCTATGTAGGCAACACTCAGTTGACATGGGGTCTTCTGGGGTTAGCTCGGCCATGTCTGTTTATTCGTCTATTCGATGGACAAACCATATTATCTTCATCCTTTGACCATGACCTAACCTGACCAAACCAACCTTTCAACCTTTGACCATGACTTAACCTCATCCAACGACCAACCCATAACCAACCCTCTTCCTCCCTTTTAGGGAGAACTACATTGGCCTAAGGCCCTTACAAGAGGGGCTATGTAGGTAGCACTCAATTGACATGGGGTCTTCTGAGGTTAGCTCAGCCATTCCTTTGTCCATCCTCGACCAATGACCTTGGAGATCGCAACTATCTCCTCCGACCATGACCATTTTTTTTGAGACAACTTTGCTTTAGTTGCTTTGATTGTATGTGTGCTACCTCACGAATGGTTAGCAAAATTTTCTGCAACCCATATTTTGACCCTCACAAGTATTGGATCGCAAGCCGGTTGATCCCCACTACTTGTGACATTTTTCGTGTTTCCAAGAGCACTTCCTGAGCCCAGGATACTTGGAGCACGATGACCATTGGAGCTACAGCTTGCATTGAATAACCCAATCAGCTACGACTAAATGCTGGGGCCTAATTATTTCAATTTTGGCACTCCTTAACCCTTGACCTACGACAATTTAACTTGACCATCTCATGAAGTGGTATGCACGCAATCTCAACTTTTGCAGTGCTCTCACTCCATCTTCACCATATCCATCCACTCTCTATCAAATCGGCACCTGATTTCAGGTTTCCTTCCCTCGACTCCTACTTTGAGGGGGGATACCTCATCATCCATAATCGGGGCAATCAACTCTTTCATTTTTGTCTTGCAGTTCATCAGAACAACCAACAAGACGAAAAAGACCTCATCCCATACCTGGGGCAATCAACTCCTATTTTTGTCTTGCAGTTCATCCAGAACAACCAACAAGACAAAAAGGGGAAAATGTAGACACCGAAATCGTGTCTAACCCTGGTCGACTCCCCCCTCAGTCCCCTTGGTCCACTTAACCACTCCTAACCTATGTCTTATTAATTTAAAATAATTATCTTATTTTAAATTAATAATTCTCTCCCCTTGCCATCTCACCCTTGACACCTCACCCATGCCACCTCTCCTCTCATTGGATTCCATTTTCCCTTGGATACCCTCATTTATCACCCTATGACCTAGTCCAACTTCTCTTCCCCTCATTTCCCATGCCTATTAAATCACCTTCGACTGTTTCTTCCCCCGACCCGCTGACTCGGCAGTTGGGAAAAGGAACAAAAGGCTATTTTTAGCCTTTTTCCTGCCTTCCATCTGTAGACGTCGGTCAAGTGTCGACCGACGTCGGTGGTTTTGCCGGCGTCAGTTTCCTTCATAACTGCATTCTTGACCCAAATGCAGGAACAGTTTTTCCAATCTCTCAGATCCACCCTTTCAATCTTCAATCTGACCTTTCAATCTTTAATTTGCCAATCTTTCAGTCTTCCTTGAACGCGAATCCAACCTCTCTCTCTCCATCTCTCAGGTATACACCAGCAGCATCAAGCAACAGGTCTTCTACACCAACAACATCAGCAACCAGTCTGCAACATTCCTTCTTCAACAAGCCACATGTAAGTATTTCCTCTATTTTCATCATGTTTTCTAGTTATTGCTTCTAAGTGATATGAACTAGACTCAGCCATCATCAACCAGACTATCAACCAGACCACAGGCCTGACCTACCCTTCTTAGAGAGGCTGAAAGGCCTCCTCTACCCCTCTATCCCTTTTTGACATTCTGTCCATTGTCCTGCACCCCTTCAATAGACTTTCAAACCCTTAGACAGACCCAAACCATTCTACAGAGCATCCTGTCGACCATAAACTCGCCCAGACCCTGTCCAAGGCCATTTCTCTGACCGACGCCGGCTGCAGAGACCACTACCCCCACCGATGTCAGCATACTAACTGACATCGGTAGACTTGACCAACCGATGTCGGTAGCCTAACCGACGTTGGCGATTGTGACCAGATCGACATCAACATTCAGGTAAGCATTTGCTTCTATTTTTGTTTCAGTCTTTAATCATTTTAGTCTTTCATCATTCTGCTTTTTATCATACATTCTTTTTTATCTACTAGTGGGTTGTCATCCCTCATAGAAGTCTCTGCACTTCTGGGATCAAGCTTTGCTTGGCAACCCACCATCCATCCATCTAACAATTTTCTTGTTCTAGTCTCTTTCTTCTGCAGGTGTCATCCTCCACAACCAAAGAGGATTTCTCACAACGTCTGGATAACGGTGCACAGACCTCATTCGGGTATCTTCTAACCCTAGACCATTATCTTAGTTTCTCATTTCCTTTTTGAATGTGAAAAGAGAAAATAGTTTGAAACATTTGGTAATGAGGGATTTGATATGTTGGACATAAGGTGGACATTTGGTGAATAATGGGTTGATTATGGAATATGGGTTTATTGTTTTCACATTTATTTAGAAAGGGAAGAATTTTATTGTGCTTAGTAAAGGAACCTTGGAATATTCCCTTTTATACACCCCTAAACATGGATGAAATAGATTCACCCTCGATTTTAATGTTATCATAATTAAATTAAGTTTAGACAGTCTTTAAAAATGTGACATCTATTAATAGAATTCCCTAGGGTTTTATGAAATAAACAATATTGGTGTGATTTATACCTTGAGATCTTGGGTTTGGTCAGATCTAAAGGTTTTATATGTTTATAGATAATTATGTCTATGGCTATTAGTTTCTAAAAGATGGTTTTTAAGGATATAAGGAGAGGGGTATATTGTCTCTCTTCATGATGTATCTTGGATGTGAAAGCATTGGAATCTAGGCTAGATAAGCATTGAGGGTATATTGATTAAATTATAGGGTGGGTCTAAGAAATTTCACATGACTAAGGGGTCAGACTTATTTAATGGGGTTATCAGGCCAAGATTCCCTTTGCTAGGATGACAAGGGGTATATGATTGGCTATGACTAATAGATAAATGGTTTGATTATGATTGGGTAGCACAAGGGATAGGTGTAGGTGGGGGTTGATGAGGAAGGGTGGAATGACTCTTTATTAGGAGGCAAATCAAGTAGATCAAGTCAAAGTCCTCAAGGATTTGGGACCCCATCTCTAGGAACCACAAATGGTATGCATCCTTCTTGGTAAAAATGCATTTCTCCACTAAGGCTAGGTCCGAATTTATTTGCCAGACATGGAGAAATAATAAATGAGGTGGATGATATGGATGATAGATATAAACTTTCATTTGGATAGACTAAGATATAAAAGATGACTCGATTTAAGATGAGGTATGTCAATAGGTTACGACCTTAGGCAAATAAATATTCTCAATAATTTAAACCAATATGATTGATTGAAATGTCGATAGGATATATATTCCTGAATTTTTACTAGGTTTAAATAATGGGTCTTATATGCAATCCAATAGAATGATGGGAGACTACAAATGCCATGTTTAAAATTGATAGAGTGACAAGATAATGATGGGGCCTAGTTTTAAACTAATAGAATGATGGGGTATCGATGGGTGCCAAATGTAAACTAGTCGAATGAATAAGTGTGGACTAAGGGAGGATATATTAAAGGTGATTTTTGACAATAGACCAACTCAAGGTGATGGTGTAGACTCGTGTGCTTGAGATAGAAAATGTTGAATAGATGAGTTTACCTAAGGGTGACCAAAATATGGATGAATTTACACTATGACAAGGGGCCTAGGTGGATCTTGGATGATTTTGTTTGGAAAATATGAAGATGAATGACATGGTTGGATTAGGAAAATATGGGGTGATGATAAAGACAAGATCAAGATGAGTGACAAGATTGAACTAGGACAAGCTAGGATGAGACTAGGATATGGTCCTGACAAGGTTGAATAGGATGATGAGGAGATGTTATTTTAATAAGGTGATATAGGAGAGGGTATGATGATGATGAGATATGATGAAGTAATGACTAGACAAAGGGTTATTTGGTTTATGTGTAGGTTAAGGTTTATAAACAACACTAGTTTCAACAACACACAAACAATATCAATAAAACTTAGACAAATAATATTCTAAATTTATAATGCTAAGATATACTAAAAATAAAAATTACCATATTTAGAAATATATTTAATTGAGTGTAATAAATAGAATAAATTAGTACTTAGCTGGTTCACTATGCGTGTGTACTATTGAGCAAGAATGGGTAGGACATGGACTAGATTAGTGTTCTAGATCAATCATCATATTCTAGAATTATTCTTTCTATATTTATTGACACTAATATTAGATTTAGACACTACCATCAACATAGGTATCTAGTACAAAAGACCGACTATATTAAGATGAGACCAACTTTGTTGATCTAGGTTTTCTGTCACCTTTCAGATTATATATTCATATTCACTTCATAGGCTATCTCTCTTTGTTATCTAATCAAACCCTATATCTTCTCCCTTATTCACCCTTATAATGAGTTTGGATAAAATGGGTTAGTGGGCTCATGCTATCGAGCTAAGCTCATTGACCCTTGTCACTTAGAGTTACCTACATAGCCAATAATCTAAAGATGGCCTCAAACTAATGTAGCTCTCCCTAGGTATGAGAGTGTGTGATAACAATGATGAAATATACTATATGAATATGCATCCAATGATCTTGTTTATATTTTGGAAAATATCACTCGGGGGATACCCTTTGGATGCTTCAAACTTTTTGTGTGACTAATCTTATGATTGATATGGAAATATGAAAGAATAGGGAAAATTATCTCATTTGTTTTATTAATTGAATGCTCCTCGATATGTTATTAATGTATGAGTTATAGGTTTATGCCTTGATATCACATGGTTTATAATGAGGAAGCCTAGACTTATATTTATACCTCACCAGGGTTCATTAATGTGAATTAACCAACCCATTGAATTCAATTCATTTAAAATTTAGATGATTTTTGGCTATAAGACATTGGATAAGGATATGAAAACTACTGTCAATGCTTGTATCAGTCTTGTCTAATAGTGTCCAGGTAGTTAGAAAATAGTGTAAATCTAAAACTAGTAGTGAAGGATAGTTATTAGGTTTTAAACATTCTGTATAATGTAGATGGTTCGAGTCATCAAAATAGTAAGGTTTGAACTACAAGATAAGTATTTAAGCATAGTGAGTTGGAAAATGAGATCCTTTAGGTAGTATGAAGGTCTAAGACTAAAGGGTAGAGCCCTGATTATTATTTTCCAAGTGTATAAGACAAAGATACTATAATATTTAATTTTAGTTTCTATAATATCATGATTAAACTTAGGCCATAATTTATGCATCAATCACAAGATGGAGAGATGTTAAATGTATGATAAGCTGTTTGAATATTTTTAGTGGAAGTGTCTTTAGTGGAGATGCATTGTGTTATTGAAAGTGTGAGGGGACATTGTTAAATGATTTTTAAATGGTTTGGCTACCCCATAATCATTGTAAACGAAGTAATATTCTATATAAGAGGATTCATTAGCATTGCATGGGGAAGGACTTTAATTATCCTCATCAATCAAAAGAATGGTCCCATCTCATGGAAGGAGATAAGGGGAAGCCATTCTAAAATATAAGTAGGTAATCCAGTGGTATTACAAGTATTTTACAACTCATTAGGTTTTTCATCATTTAAATCCACTAGAGTGATATGAAGGTTAGGGTTAATGTTGACAAAATTAGGTAGAGGTGGACTGTTAAGATGGGGAATATTAGGAATGTGATACTAAGATTTAGGATTAGGAATCTAGATTCCCTAAGGGTTCGGATCTGTTTCATGCTTGTAACATTTTGAATTATGGATGAATTTTATACATTGGATATAGAAAGATGTAATAGTTCTCATGCGATGATTTCATGAATGACCTAAAATCATGTTGTATGAAAGTGAAAGATCTAAAACCATAATCTTGGTGTAAATTATTTTGGGTCAGATAGTGAGGGGGAGCCAAATGCAACCAAGAAGTCTTTAACTAGTTTTATTAAATCCATGACAAGTAAGTCTAGTGTGCTTAAGATTATCTTTGGAGTATCCAATTTGTTAGAGTAACCAAAGGGAAGTAACATTAATTCTGAGCCTTCATCCACCAAGACTTTTATTATTAAATTATTATTGATCCCAATCTTAATAAAGATAGGTGGGTCATCACCATGAAAAATGATTTCATCATTAATCATATCTTATTTGAGAAACTCTTGTGAGGGTTTTCAAGAGGTTTGAGAAATGGTTTTGATAGCATGAACTTCAATAGGCATGGAACCATTGGAGGTTGGATTAGGCATTTTAAATTCAATAGATAGGGGTTCTTCAATGTATTATAATTATTACATGAGAGATTTTTGATGATAAGGAGAAGTTATCACCTATTCCATCAAAGTAATTTCCCAAGGCATAGAGTTAAACTCATCTAAAGAAATTCTAGTGTGGTTTCAAAGTAGATCCATAATGAAGCTTTGGCTGATGATTAGTAATTATTTTAGGAGAAATAATGTGAGAAGGATCAAAATAACTAGTTTGAGGATTCAATTGTGGGGTTGGATCATCACTAGTTTGTGGATATAAAGATGAAGTAAGATTGGTTATGGTATATTTTAGAAGATGTTCTTAGGTAGAAGGTTTCTTAGGTTTAGTGATAACATCTTTGTGAGTGGGATTACAATGGTAGTTAAATTTTTTCATGTTCACGTATTAAAAATTAGTATAGTATTTATCATAGTTATCATCGATATCACAAACATTCATGTTGGAAGGTTTTGTACTAGAATATGATAGTTGAGAAGCTTTTTGAGACTTATAATTGGAAGATTTTGAATTATAAGTTTGATTTTGTCAAGCTTGTTGATATTTATTATGATGATTATTGATCATAGTATCATGGTTAAAGTTTTATCCAAACATGAGGGTGATTACAAACATTTTAAGGTTACGACATGGATTGAGAGAGTGACCAATGTCTACATGAAACTAACAAAACTTATTGGGGTCATAACATTATCAAGGGGTAGCAGTAGTATAAACAAAAGGTTTAGATGGAGAAAATAATTTCTTCATTTCCTACACACTAAAGGGAGGGTGGGAGAAAAGTTTATTATTTGAAAGGGATGATCCTGATTTGGGTTGAGAATACTTAGTTTTAGGATTAAAGGTAATTGCATTAGTTGTACTCTAGAAAGATTCCTTTTTGGGACTTGAGAAGGTTCATATTGGGCCATAAGGAAATCCCATCATTTGGCTTGATTAATGGCCTCTTCTAAGGTGTGAGTAGAGAGAGTCCTAACCTTTTATTGAATATGGGATTTAAAAGCGGCAACAAGTATTTTGTCATCACTCATGTTATGATCTGCTTTGTGAGCTAAGGACTTCCCATTAATTGATGAAAGCTTAAGTAGATTCATTAGGATATTTATTAGCATTAATGAAATAGATAAGGATATTTTTAGGTAGATCATTATTAGAATTCCTTAACTAGAACATTTACTAAATCTTCTCATTATCTGATGGAATGTATAGAAAGTTGGTTATACCATTCCATCACATCTCTTATGAGGGTTTTAGCTAGAAGTTTGGGATTAGAAAAGGTGTTGGTTTGAACCCATTCCTTATATAGATATCTAGAATGTTTGAAGAAAAATCTAGGATTTGTAGTGCCATAATATGTGATAGTTAGAGAAATGTTTCCAATATCTATGGACATAATTAAGGGAACTAAATGTTTGTTTTGAAGATGTTGAAGCATTTTGATATGCATAAGAAGTTGAGGAATAATATTCCCATTATAATATCTAAGAGGAAGAGGCACAAAAATATGATTTGGTTGAATCATGATGACTTGAGGATGCTAGTTAGCCATTTAAAAAATGTGGTTTTGCATTTGGATCATCTAGGAAGTATTATATGCTTACATAATGTTCATTTATTGAATGATTTGTGCTAGGATTTGAGTTGTATCAAGAGATGGATTATGACTAGAGGTACTAGGAGGGGATTATCAACATTATGATTTATATGGATGTTCCCAACATTAGTGTTAGTTTTCCCACCTATGATAGAGGAAGAGAGATGGAGTTATTTGAATCCACCATTTTTTAGTGGGGTATAAATAGTATTGTCATCAAGATTCTAAAATGATATTTAGGAATCATCTAGATCGTTAGTCTGATTAATTTTAACCATGTTACATGTGGTAGATATAAATTGATTTTGGGAGAACTTTCACCATGAATATTTATATTCAATGGTGGATAAATTAAGAAGAAATAAACAACACATGTAGAAAATAAATGGGTTGAGGCTAGCAAGGAATATCTTAAGAGGTGAAATCATGATGTTGACTGGACTATAAGACTAAAATGAAAAATTATTTATTTATAGAAAACTAATGGTATTAACTAGGGTCAATGTAGTTAATTTTTGAGTCTAATAGAAAAGATTATATTAGGTTAGTTGATGCAATTTAGGGATAAAAAACAATGCTATTGATGGTTAACCAAAATAAATTGTATTGGTTTGGCTGATGTAGTAGCCTAAATACTAGGTGAAATTTGATTGTATCGAGCTATTTGATGTAGTCAAATGAATAAAATTAGGGGAAAATAGATTGGATTAAGCTGGATAATGCAATCTATAAGGTAAAAATAAGGTAAACCAGACTATATCTAGTTATCCAACATATTCTAGAAGATAGATAGAAAAATATAATGAAATATCTGATGTATATGGTTATAGGTTGATAAAAACATTGACTATATTAAACTGGCTATTAAAGTCATGGAGAAAACATAGTTGGAAGTATTGGTTTGGTTGATGCAGTTACCACACATAGCACATAACTGTATCGAGCTAGCTTATACAGTCTACAATACAATAATTAGCTCACGAATTAAATTAAATCTAACTAATTTTTCAAAAATAAGATCAAGTAAACACTAAAAATATTTGATTGATAGTGTGGGATCTTAAATATACTTACTCGCTCATTGATTAGTGTCAACCCAATGTTTCAGAACACTAACTATAGAGGCTAACCATGCTTGTAGCCCATTAAACCTAATTTTATGGGTACAATGAGAGTAACTTCCTTGGGTGATCTACTCCTCTCAATTGAACCACAAAATCAAACTAATACCATGAGGTGCATGGAAACTAAAGTCCATGTTTAGTGTTTTCTAGGTCTTGAGCATTAGGAAAATATCACTCACTTCAAAGTACTAGTAAAATAGGTCACATATTAACCAAGAATGATAGATATTAAGAGTCTATAGACTAATGAAACATAGTCTCTAGGGAAAACCAAACAAATTAAAAATGAAGTTTCAATATCAATGTCAAAAACCACTTTAAAACATTCAATGAATTGAAATAAATATGTAGTCAACTAAAACAAACTATATTTTATTGAAAATGAAACAAATAAAACTATATTGGTCCTAGTTGTTATAGTTGTAAACATAGAACAAAACTATATCAAGCTGGTTGATGCAGTTTGTGTAAACACATAATGACTCAAGCTAGCTGATACAATTTGATGTAAAAGGAAATTGATATAGAATTGTACCGAACTAGACAATACAATTGACTAGAAATAAAATGCCAACACATAACTGTATTGGGTTAGATAATACAATTGAGTGAAAAATGAAATTGGATATAGAATTATATCAAGTTGGTTGATGCAATCTATTGAAATAACAAATGGATATAGAACTATATTAGGTTCGATGATGCAGTTAGATGAAAGAGTGAAGGTAATGTAAGCTTCATATAGGGTTCACTAGATAGTATAATTATGGTGAATCTAAAGTGAATAAAATACTAATAATAAAATGTAAAAATTGAAAATTATCCAATGAAAAATGGGATAAGATTCACCTCGGGTTCACTATAATTTATGTGCAAACTAAAAACTATCCTATCTTAAATGATCTAGAATTAGACAAGGTTAATCAAAGAGCTCGTGATACGTAATGTTTGGGTTGTGACTAAGTGTGGATCCACATATATAGAAATAGGGGTATCTACTCACTAATGCCAAAGGAAAGGGTTATAAAGCCTTCAAGTATAGGACATAAGGGAATAAATATAACTAGACCTCTAACGATAAAAGTAAGGGATTTCCAAAAGGAAATGTAATTAGTTGTGAAAATAAAGTAAATTAAGCTAAGGGAAAGGGTTAAAATAATCAAAATGTGTAAGGATCCATGGTAGGTAAATGGGGGCCTAAGCTACTTAATAATGGATAAGTAGAAACTATAAGTAATCCTATAGTCACACTAAATAAAAGTGTAGAGAGAACTTAGACAAGGACACACACACAACCTTTATCTACTAAGCAAAAAACAACATATATCTATTATATGAAATAAATAAAAGAGCACAAGGTTAGAAATACTTATCTTAATGGGGATCTGTCGAACCTCAATATCTGCTTGGCCAATGGTACTTTGTAAGAGATTGTTGTGGTTGTGAAAAATCCAAAGGATGGATAAATGGACTCCAAGCCAACTAAGGACCTCTTATAAAATCTCCAAGATTTCTGCAAGACAAGGTTCCTTAGAGAAGATTTTACCTATAGCTCCTCCAAATGGAATTAGGGTAGAAGCACAAGTGCAAGTATAACATATAAGTGTCAAAATGTGTCTATGTGTGTTTGGAAATAAAATGTGATTATATATAATGGTCAAATACTAAAACTTAGGCTAACCTGATGGTATTATCCAACTCGATGTAATTTAGAGGATTTAATTGACACTCAACTATGTTGGCCAGGATAAAGTAGTGAAAATGATAGGAATATCCACTAAAAATTACATTGGATAGGCTACTACAATATAGAAGGGAAACATGTGCTAAGTAGATGATATTAGCCTAGATGATGCCATTGGAAATGAGGGAACTGACATGACTAAGTAGGATAGGATGGAAGGAGATAGGAAGGAAGACAAATTTTAGAAATATAACCTAGAAATAGGAATGATATGATCATAACATAGATAGAAACATATCTTGTAAGGTAAAAAATGTCTATCCACCCCTTTCCATGTGTACCTTTTAAGGCATGCACTTAGGGAGATTAAAGTTCAATAGGTTACTGTAAAAGAAAGCATTAGTAAATGATAAAGATTTAAAATATTATGGGTACACACCTATCATACTCATTCATAAACATTTTAGGTTATTATTTTGAGCAATGGCATTTAAGAGGATCCATATAAGTATTTAGATGCATTAGGTTTAGAAGATTGGGATACAATGATAACAAAGGAGTATTCTTCCTTGATAAATAATAATACTTTAGATTTGGTTCTTATTCCTAAGGGATGGAAATTGGTTTGATGCAAGTTGGTCTATAAGAAAAAATATGCCACTGATGATTCTATTGAAAATTATAAGGCATATCTTTTGGTCAAGTGTTTTTCATATGTTGAAGGGATTGATTTATTTGAGACCTTTTCACATGTTTCCAAGATGAACTTTATTTTCATATTTTTTTCTCTAGTTGCATTACAGGGATGGTAAGTGCATCAGATGGTTGTGAACAGTGCCTTTCTACATAGTGATCTTCAAGAGGATTTTTATATGGATTATCCAATGTGATTTGTATAGGATTATTACCTTGTCTATGAGCTTCAATGTTCACTCTATGGTCTCAAACAAGCTCCTAGAGCTTTGTATCAGAAGATGAATAGTTTTTATTCCTTTTGGTTTCACATGTTTCCATTCAAAACCGTATAGTTTACATACAAATGGATAAGGATGACCTTTTTATACTTGTCTTTTAATGACTTTATCCTTACAAATAGTTACTCTTCCATGATTTAGGATATATAACACCATTTAATGGAGTAGTTTAATATGACATTATTGAGACCTTTGCATTAATTTATTGGGCTATAGAACAAATTGTATTATGATGGGATCTCCATTTTTTAGTGTAAGTACACTCAATATTTTATTCATAACTTTGGGAGGCCTTCCCCCAGACATTTTCATTTAGGGGTTACATTATCTACCAATTATACTTCACCCATAATTGATGGTAGTTTGTACTAAAAATTAGTTGACACTCTCTTGTATCTAACACATAGTCACCCTAATATTTATTTTATGGTTGGACTTGTCTTGCATTCATCCAAATATCCTAATGAAAGTCACTGGAAGGCATCCAAGAGTATTTTGAGGTACATTCAAGGTAATTCATACTTTAGTCTATAGTACCCATCATGGGCTTTTTATCAAATTGAAGGATTCACTAACTTAGACTAGGCTAGTGACATTTATGATTTGAAGTTCACCTATGGATTTGTTTATCACCTTAATTTGGGTCTAGTCTCTTGGTATTTTAAGAAGTAATTAGTTGTTGCATTATCATTGATAGAGATAGAGTATCGAGGATTTTTTTAGCTAGCTAGGAGGGTCTATTTATTCATAAGTTTCTGATAGAGTTTAGCTTTATATAGACTTATTCCACTAGTATATGGTGTGAAAACCACACTGATATACACATTTATTTCAACCCAATTGAAGACTAGTGCACAAAACACATTGAGATCCACATGCACTTCATATGGAAGATCATATAGGATGGTGTCCTCAACTCAAATCACTTTCTTAAAAAGGTACAGGTTGCATACATATTCAATAAGCCTTTAGAATTGTCTCACTATAACCAACTACAATCAATGCTTAGGGTGATGGAATTTGTCCTTGGGGGATTCATTATGAGTATGAGTCCTTCCTTAATTGTTAAAATTATACGTGGGTACCTGATTAGGCATAGATGTTGGGATTATTATTTGAATATCTACCTCATTCTCATTTTATTTTTCATTTCTTTGTTCTCTCCACAAGTTTCACTTATGGGAGGTGTTAATTTGTTCACATTAGGCTAGATGTTGTCATTATTTATTAGTCTATAAATTGTTCATGTACACACTAGGAAATAGTTAAGTCTCACTTAGGTATAATTTTTTAGTTATCATTAATAAGTTTGGATAATAAATTTATGTGTAATATCTAATGAAAATTAATCATTTTATTCATACATTATCATGCACAGGTTATGGTGTGTAACTCCACATTTATGATGATAAAAATCCACTTTTCATGGTGTGTAACTCCACTTTTGTGATGTTGTAACTAAATTTACCATGGTGTGTAACTTCACCTTTATGATGTTGTATATCCAGTTCTCATGTTAGTTACTTTTAGCAGTACCCCTTGTCATAAATACAAGAGCTTGTTTATCATTTTTAAAATCAAATTGGTCAATATAATTCCATTATCTTAAATTATTCTCTCTATGCACTAATGGAAGGTTTATTTGGCTTATAGAAGTTTCCTAAGACACTGTTGAATATTATTCATTATTTTAATAACCTCACAAGTGATTATTTAGAGTGGAATAATCAAATCAAGCCTAATTATATCATTGAATTAAAAGGCTTAGTTAAATCATTAGTTAAATAATTCCAATATCATGACTTACTTGAGGAAAACTTGGGTAACTTTATCAATTTCAATTAATTTGATAATGAGCCAACCCATGGTTTCATTAAGTGATAGAAATCATTGGCCCATAAATTTGATCATAAAATGAATGAAAAAATTCTCCTCAAACTCTTCAAAATATATATTTTCAAGTCCTTCTCGCCCAAGACATGAGAATAAGCATTTTAAAAAGATAAAACATAGTGTCATCTCATGATATAATTTAAGATTTATCAACCCAGAAAATATTAAATGTTTATAATACCTAATAAACATGTAAAGTATTGATGGTGGCATTTTTTACACCTATGATCATATTTTTAAATCTAAAATAATAATTCATGTAATTGTGCCTAGTGGTTCCTAGGATGTAGATATTTCCCAACCAATTTTAAGAAGCTCTTTCAAACACCCCCTCCACCATAAAAATCTATTCATTAACCTATAAGTACTAAATAACTTAAAAAGATACTACCTAGACCTCAATATAGATATCTAGATCCTTAATGGCCAATACCTCAATGGTATGATACATATTTTTTCTAGGTTCAATACTAATTAGTGTAATTCACATGATAATTATTATTCTCTTCACATTCTAGAAGATATTTTTACACTTAGAAATAACTTTAAATATGATGTTATGGCAAGAGAACAATACCAAGTCTTTATTAAAGCTTCAAAACATCATGAAAATAACCTCAAGTATGAAGTAATTCATAAATCCATTTCCCACTTGGGTATTTATATCAATACTCTATTATATCATTGAAATAATAGGACCAACACAACTCAAGATAATAAAAACCTTAAAAAACCTAAAATACCTAATAATTATACTCCATCTACTATTACCCTATCCTAATTTCTTGACCCATGAGGAAAATCTAGTCCACACAACTTTTGTCAATTATTAGTATAACACTCAATTTCATCCTACAACCACCTATAGAACCAATAGAGTTGTTAAATCATATTTTATAGGTCATATTTGTTTTACAAGCCCTTAATAAATCTTGTTATCAAAGGGTTTCAATAATTATTACATCACCATCTAGGTTGATGACCTTGGAAATTTGTAATTTTCTATTCCAATGTCTTTATCTAGGTGATGACATTGCCTAAGTCAACTTCTGTAATCATCTAGGCTCATGAAATTGAATAGAAAAAAAATAAAAAATAGATTGAACCCATTCTAAGGACAAATATGGTATCATTCAAAATTATGTTCCTCACTTATATTTAGCTTTACAACATACCAAATTCAAGGAATGGGATCCCATCGATGAACTTTATAATATTTCAAGAAATATTCCCTTCCCTATGCTCAACATTGAAATGACAATAAGAACAATATTTGGTAAAAAATAAAGCTATTTAAAATTACATTAATAAAGAAAGATTATAATTATAAATAGCCAATAATGTGACTATTCATTTCATATTCCATGAAGACTCTTCATCTACCTATGGAGGCTCTTTAGTTACCACTATGAAACAAAATATCTCCTTTAATTACTCCTAGGATTTAAAATATTATATTACAATAATATTACATGCTCATTGTAATCTATAGGTGTTATTGAGAGACCAAACATGCCTTTGATCTTTTCAAAGAAATTTGCCACAATGATTTTTTTAGGATGTCTATTGGTTGCTCTACAGTAGGAAAATGTAACAATTTTACACTACCATCTTTCACATAATGATGAATTAGATGAAATTTGGTGTTGATGTGCTTGGTTTGGTCGTGAAATACTGGATTTATATCCATTTGAATTATAAATGTGTTTTCAACCATGAGTTGTGTTAATTAAACCTATTGTTCAAGAAAATATAAAGGATCCCTTTTGAGCCATAAAATCTCTCTGGTTACCTTTAAATCTACCATGTATTTTGATTTTACTAAAGAAATTTATGGCACTGATTATTTCTTTGATTTCTATCTAAGAACTACTATTCCCAAAGTCATTAAGAAACCTGAAGTAGATTTCCATCTTCAAAATCACCAACATAGTTAGAATTTGAGTATCCAACTAGTTTGAATTCCTCTACCCTAAAGTGTTTGAGGCATTTTTTTTCCTTTCAGATATTGAAGGACTCTTTTTGTTGTTACCTAGAGACTTTATCGAGGTTTTTACATGAATTGAGAAAGAACACCAAAAATAAAAGAAATATCTGATCTAGTTATAGTCACATAGATCAAAATTCCAATAAGCTATTTATATTTAGTAACATCTAATAAATCTATGGTATCTTATGATATCAATTTCATATTTTGTTCCATGGGCATACTAAGAGGCTTGCAATCCATCATTTTGAACTTGCTTAGAATCACCAATGTATTTCTATTTATTGATGAAGATATACTCTGGTTTTTAAATCACTTCAATACCTAAATAGTAATGAAGATAACCCATATCTGTTATATCAAAACCTCTCATCAACTTTGATTTGAATTTTCCAGTGTATATTTAATTATTTCTTGTGATGAGCATATCATCAACATACACCACTATAAATACCACTATTTTTAAAAAAAGAGTTGCATCTTCAAACTCAAAATATTTGAAGTTCATGTTTAGGAAGTGATAAGTGATTTTATTGTACCACACTCTTGGGGATTTTTCAAACCATACAATGATTTTTCTAGTTTGAATGATTTGTGCTCTTGGCCATTTACCAAAAAAATTTAGGATGAGTCATGTACATGGTCTCATTGAGATCACAATTCAAAAATGCAAATTTGACATCTATTTGGTGAACTTTCTATATATTTTGAATTTCTAGAGCCAACATGGTTAGAATAGTAGTCTATTTTATTGTTGGTACAAAGGTTTCATTGTAGTCAATTCCTTATTTTTTATAAAAACCCTTTATAACAAGCCTTACTTTATGATTTTTAAGGAATCCATTAACTTTGTATTTGTTGCGAAAGACTCACATGTAGCCAATATGTTTACAGCTAATTGGGAAGGATCAACCAATTTCTAAGTTTCATTCTTAACTAGAGCATCATACTCACTTCTCATTACATTTTTCCATTGAATCAAGATCTTTAACATGTTTTAAGGATGAGTACATAGCCAAAATCAAAATTGACTTCTTCTTTAGGAGGGTCTTCCAAGGTAAGATTTTATATCTTATCTTGAATTTCTTCTAGGAATTTGTTTGATTGTTTTGAAACTATGTGCGCACTTCTTGTGCATGTTTTACTAACCTCATCAGGTATAACACCTTTCAATGTTTGTCTAAACCATTTTGGATTCTTTTTTTGTGTAGCTTTATGAATCAATGGTTCCTTAGTTTACGAATTTGAAGCTCCTTCATTTTTTCTCCATCAGACCATCCTATGATGAAGTTTCACTACCTTATATAGGGCGAGTATCATTTTTTAGTTACACTAGTCAATAGATATTCAAGTGTTCCCAAAGTATAGGTTCCTTCTTCACTATTTAGAACCTCCATATTAACCTCCTTGAAAACATCAAATTTGGCATAATTTTTTCTAGTCAATTCAATTATTGAGTGATGTTTGTTATGTGCTTTGCATTTTCATAAAATATGATAACCTTTATGATGGGAAATTTCTTGTTATTCTCATCAAATAATCTGTATGATTTTAAAGACTCTAAGTATCCCAAAAGTGTGTATTTATGACTCCCATGTTTCAATTTATTCCTTTTCTCCTTGGGAATCAATGCATAGCATGTGGATCTAAAAATTTAAATATTTCATAGTGAATGAAGATAATGATACCATAATTCATATGGAGTCTTCATCTATAGGGTTGTTGATGGTGACTTGTTAAATAGGTAGACTATTATTTGAGCTTCTTATACCCATAAGTTAAGATTTACCCCTTTGAATAAAAACATTTATCAAACCATGTTCATGATATTTTATTCCATTCATTGAACTACTCCATTTTATTACGGAGTTTAAGGGACTATGAGTTGATTTGTTTGATTCCATCATACTTGAGATAAGTTTTGTAGATACCTAAATCTTGTAACCTCTGGTGTCATAACCATTCACCATCATTACTATTCACTAATCCACTCTATCACATTATTAAAACCCTAATCCAACTCATCATTGCATCTTAATCAAACCCTAATCCCATCAAACACATCCTAGCTTAACCTATCATTATTCACATTATCACCCCCAATCAATTAATCATGTCATGACAATAATATATAAATATCATTAAAATCCCACCAAACCAAATTTGGATTAATTAGCTAATTAATAATATTACTTAATTGGTTAATCCTAATAATAAAATCCATACACCAAATATCCAAAATAAATAAATCAGATCATAATAAATAAAATCACCCATCTATCATCACATCACTAAATCTATGGTCAAATCCACAAACTAATTAAATCATCAATAAAGCTCATGCTTTAATTAATCTGTTGGCAATTTGAGAGTGTCATGAGTTTTCATTTATGTCAAATGTACAAACATTAATGATAAAGGCTTAGTGATGTTGAACTTAAGAAGCTCCTGCATTGCCAACATTATTCGGGTTTGTCAAGTCCATGTACTCTTAGAGTAATTTGGGTTTGTGAATTTCATGTACTATACTTGTGGAGTAATTTAGGCTTGTGAAATTCATGTACCTCTACTTATAAAGTTTTATATGTAAATCAGGTTCGAGAACCTGACTAAGTCAAGACAACATGAATCGGGTTTGTAAGCTCAATGTGCTTATATTTATAAAGTTTTATGAGTAAAGCAGGTTCAAGAACCTGACTGGGTCAGGATGGAGTAAATCACGTTTGGGAACTTCATGTGCTTCAACTTATAAATTTTTATAGGTAAATCTATGTCAAGAATCTGAATTAGTCTTGTAAAGTTGATTGGGTTTATCATTTGACTTGACTTCTTTTAATTTTTATAAGTCAAGTAGTGATAAGGACCTGAATTAGTCTAATGGAGTTGATTAGATTTTTAGGATGCCTTTACTTATTTATTTTTTATAAGAAAAGCAATGGGAAGAACCCGTAGTGGAGAATTATTTTGGAAAAATGAATTTAATCTTGTCGGACAAAATATTCGCAACATAATTTCTAAATAAAGTAGTCTTGAATAATTATTTTGGAAAAATTGTTTCAAAAGAAAGTTCTAAAAGGCAAGTGGACCCTTGCAAAAATCCTAAAGGTTACCTTGCAAAAAGTCTGAAGGGTAAGTGGATTACTTAAAGCTTCCAAAGGGATCTTTTGAAAAATGTCGAAGGACAAGTGATCCAAAACAAAAGTTCCAAAGGGTACATTTGCAAAGTGCCGAACGACAAGTGATCCAAAACAAAAGTTTTGAAGGGTATATTTGCAAAGTGCCGAAGGGCAAGTGACCCAAAACAAAAGTTTCGAAGGATATGTTGTAGAAGTTATGAAGGATATTTTTGGGAAGAGGACTTTGATGAATTCTTTTGGAAAACTTATCAAGGATATATATATGCTTGCAAAAATGCCAAAGGGATCTTTTGTAAAAAGGATAAAGCGTATGTAGACCTTTATATAAAAGTTGAAGGGAACTTCAATAATTATTTCAGGGAAATTATCTGCAACAATTCTTTTAGGGAAATTGTCTGTAACAATTCTTTCAGGGAAAATACCCATAATAATTTTTTTGAGGAAGTTGTCCACAACAAGTCTTTTAAAAATAATTGTCCCGAAGAGCCCTTGATAAAAAGCCCACAATAATTTGTCCAAAGAAGAAAGGTCACTTGCAACATTGTCAAAGGATAAGTGTTGAGACTTGTAGGGCATTCTCAAAGGGTCAGGGTGTGTTAAAGATCAAGCAAGTTTGAAGAGATCGATGAGGGGGAAGAAAAACATGAATGCCGAGGAAATTAGGATGAAGCCAAAGTGCCAGAGTTTAATGATCAAACTAGTGTGAAGTAATGCAACATCAAGAACCCAATGAATTAATGCATCTTCAAAGACCCAACAAAAGGTGGATTGCTTAAGGATAAGTCTTACGTCTTCAAGAACTAGATAAAGTATGTCAGTTACAAAATTTTGGTGCTACGAGTGAAAGAAATAAACTATTTCTTTTTGTAAAAATGGTTATTATTTTGAAGTCTCTTATTTATGTCAAATGTTGTAATCAATATTAATTGTACGCAAAAAATTCCATAGGGATGTAGAGAAGAAAAGATGAATAGTCATTTTCATTTTGGAATGAGAAGAGTCAAGCTGTAGATACATAAATATGAGACTCATCTAAGCATGGAGTAGTGATGGTCGAATTGGAGAATATCAGAACATCAAATAGATAAGTTTAGAGATAGAGAAAGGGTGCATGAAGAGAAAAGATCACACAAGAGTGTGTTGAATTAGAAATGAGTAGTTGCAGATTAGACATGCAACAAAGAATAGAGATTTGGATTATGTTGTGATTCTAAATCATTAATTTAAATTGTAAATGTCTGATTGGTTGGTGATATCAGATTAAGCTAAGTTGATGCTCAAAATTGGGAGTGAGTGATTCTTTAGAGTTGGTGCTCTTAAAATAAGGGATTGGTGTTTCCTTGGGATGGGTGTCTTTAAATGTAACTAGTGAGGTTCAGTCGGTGAGACAAATTTTTGTGAGGTTGGATTAGAAAAGTAGTTTCGAGCAACATTCTCACTATGGTTTTTTCCTTTGGGTTTCCACATAAAATCAAGTGTTATGTGTTATGCTTCTATGCATGTGATAACTTTATTTGACTTGTTTAAGTTTGCATTTGTTTAGCATTCATCTTGAAAGTTGTAAGTAATCTAGTTTTTAAGATCTATTGATTCACCCCCCTTCTCAGTAGATAGGTGTGTTCAACATAATCAATCCCATACCTCTATAAATCCTCCCATTTATGAGAGAATTCCTCTCATTTAATGAAGATTTTAACTCAAATATAACCATCCATTTTGAATCAAATATTTCTCTTCATTTCATTTTTAAATTTTTATAAATTAGAGGCTACTCATTCATTTATAACAAGCTTTATAGCCCAAATAAAATCTTCCATTTGAGATATCAAGCATTGCAGTCAAGCCATCCATTCATCAATCTAAATCATCAATCAACCAAGGGGCACACACTGTTAAATTACTTTTACACCTCCAATTAAGTAACCACATCCATTTTCAATCTAAGAACAAAAAGACGAGTTTAATTAGTAGGTGAATGTAAAATATTGGTTTTTTCTCTTTTATGTTCAATTTGAAGTGCATTACTTTGTTACATTAGGAATTTAAATTATATTTTGGATATATATTTTCTTATGCTCTAACAATTTGCATGTGCACATTCTTGGCATGCCCAATGGGACTTTTATCTAAAATATTTTGTTTAATTTTGTTTACTAGGAGTGACTAGCTTAGCAGTTATAGTTTTGAGGGATAATTAGGGTTAATTTGGATCAACATTTTCAAATTTAGCTTTAAAATTATGTTTTTTGTGTCACAACATATCCATCCTATAAAATGTGTCTTTACCTTCGATAAAAGTGTCTAAATAGAATGGAATAACATCTACATTCTGTTGGTTTGTATCTATTTTTTTATATCATATGTGCATATGTCATGACATCTACATTTTTTATAGCATTTGTGTATTGTTAAACAATATATGTGTGCTATCTTCTAGCGTCTATGTGGGTTTGTGTTCTATTTTATGTTTTTAGCTTTTATGAAAAAATGTCTCAATATTAACATCATTAGTAGCATCTATTTATTAAAAATTTACATATGCATTTATCAATTCAGTTCTATTTATTTTCTATGTTCATAAAGATGTCATAGTGTCTATGTTATTCGTAGCACCTATGTACTAGAAATTAACATCTACGTCTATCAATTCTATTTTGTTTATTTTTGGCATCTACACATATGCCGTAATATTTGTAGTGTTTATAACATTAATGTTATGTGGAAAAACGTCTACACTTTGTGTTGTAGTGTCTACATATTCTAATTTTTTTACTTGCAGGTTTTACACTTGTCAATGACTTCTATCATTCAAAATTCCTAATGATATTCGTTCAAGTTCACTGGTCAAATATATATGATCAAACCAACACACACATCTAGTTAATTAATATTAATCAATCATTTTGTTTTGCATATCATTTGTTAGTCTTGTTTGTGAGTGTTTATCTAACTTACAACTATTTATAAGAAACTAGGTTTGACCCCAAACAAGTCCAAAAGAGTCATCCTACAATTAGATAATTTTTTAGTCCTTGTAGTTGGGGAAATATTAAATGTCCATATGCAACTTAATTTTGAGCCACGTGCCCAAAAATACATTGACATTATTATAGTTAACATTTTTGAGGCTTAAGTCATATTCCTTAGCCGTGACTGGTCAAATACATTGAATGGTTATATGGAAACAATTTGTTCACACATGTGGCTGCCCTAAAAAGAGGTAGCCAATCTGATTATAATTGATAGAGAACCAAAAATTAAGTATGAAATCACATAATATAAGTAAAAAAATGAAAGATTCAACTTTGCTTTATCAAATAGATGAGTTTACATTTTTACCATGAATCCTAAAGATAATGAACGAGAAGTTACAGGTCCTTCATAAATGTATACCTTATATTTTGATGGTGCTCACTTCAAACAAGGCTCAAATGTAGGTATAACCTTGATCAACCCAAAGAGGAAGTAATACCTTACTACTTTCAAGTTATAGTTCCCATGAAATAATAACCAAGTTGAATACAAAGCTTTGATTTTAGGGATACAATTCACACTAAAGCATAATGCCAAACAAATGTTAATGTTCAGAGAGATAGAGCTAGTCGTCAACCAGGTTAGGATTCAATACTAATGCAATTTATTGTATCTAAATAAGTATAAGTAAAAATGTTTGGATGCAATTAAATAATTTTAAGATTTCAATATAAAATTAATCCTTCCCACACCATTAAAACCATTATTGATGATGCTCATTCTACTATTTCCACCTTCATTGAGTTTTCCATCATACATGTTTTCTGAGAAGGTAATTTCACTGTTGATAGTCTAGATAATTTTAACATGTGTGCTTAGGGATTTGTCACATGGGAAGGCCCTAATAATATCCCATAATATATTTTAAACTTCATTGCCAATGATTCATAGGACATGTCGTAATAAATTGAAAAAATGGTTGCACATGAGAAATTCATGGCTGGGCATGCTAAGTCCCTTACCTTCAAATAATAATCATCAAAATTTTAAATAATTTTGCATAATTATTGTTAAAATCTATTTTTTGGCCTATTATAGACAATAGAGAATTGGGATAAAAGTTGATTCAAATAATAAGCAAACCATGGATTTCAAAATCCAGAACTAAATGAGAGGAGATAGAGACAATTTTGATCCCCTTTCCTATGCCGAAGCACAAAAAAATAAAAAAGTTTGTAAGAAGTTGTTTAGAGGGGGGCTCAATCAATTTATGTAGTGAATCAAAGGCTATGACTAAGTTTTATCGAAGGAATTTATCCTCGCATGGAATAAATGTTTTATTAGGATCAGGGGGTTGAGAATTGAAGTTTTGGAAGAAATCATTAGGGAGGTGATGGACATGTCCTATGAAAGGGAGAAGGCCTTCAAGTATAATATTTTAAAGTTGGATCTCATGTAAAAAAAATTCCTAATAGAGGTGGAATTGAAGATGGAGAAGAAGGGTTTTCCATGGCAAAATCTTCCTTGTCAT
Source organism: Torreya grandis (assembly GCA_037957365.1). Taxonomy (NCBI): domain Eukaryota; kingdom Viridiplantae; phylum Streptophyta; class Pinopsida; order Cupressales; family Taxaceae; genus Torreya; species Torreya grandis. The sequence continues at coordinate 677,429 of JARHVA010004959.1, read as the reverse complement.
TGGCTGAAAGTTTGTTTACAAATTATGAAGTATTTGATGCTAGAAGGTAAGTTTGATCTTATCTTCTCACACCACTTATTACTCTTAAATAAATTCTTTGGGTTCTATATTAGCTTGACCTTCTACCTTCTTAAGTCCTTGGATAACACTGCTCTTGCCTTCTAGATCAACAATAAGAATGATATCATTCATCACTGTCTTATCCTCCTATTCATCTAAAGATCCAAATACTTGATGATTAAGTCTATTCACCTAGCTGATGACCAACCCATTTTTGAACACTTTGATGACTCTCCTATTGAAATTACCCCTACTGAGTTCCCCCTTGAATATTACCTTAGTCATCTGAAGATTAAATTTTTTTTACCTTGCCCTCATCCTTACACATATCTACTCCCCATGTATCTCTACCAATACCCCTCCCAAGCATCCAACTTATCTCCTCCCAACTCTCCCAATAAAAAACCCAAAACTATCACCACTTCCTAGAAAGAGGATGTTGAATTTAGGAACATGAAAACTCGCTGCTTGGTCGACTTTGATAAGGTCTACATCTAGAAAATTGAGTAGTTCCTAGATCAATTAGAAGGGATTGGGTTGGATATGGAATTTATCATTAAGGACTGAAATGAACTTAAGTTCAAAATAGTTAAACTAAAAAAATACTTGGAAAAATTTTTGGAAAAGGAGGACCCTCAACTTTAGAAAGACACCATGAAAGAATCGAAGTAGGAGACTTCAGAAGACACCCCACCCTCTCATAATGTTAAAAAGATCAGGGATATACCTCAACAAAATTCCAAACAAGTTCTCCTAAAAGGCCCTTTTAAACATACTTGGGGAATAATCAACTAGGAATTAATGCTTGAGAAGAAGGAGATTGACCAAGCACTGCTACAGGAGTATCTGAGGAGCTTTCTAGTTTAGTGTTTTTTGCCTTGTTCTGCTTTTGTTTTTGTTGGTCTTCTATTAATTTTTTTGAAGGTCTTTTGGTTTTAAGTATATGGAGCTTCATTTCTTGACTGAAGGTATTTTATATAAAAACTTAGGTTATTGGATCCTTGTAAAAATATCTTTACCAGATCTAATAAAAAGAATATAAAATCATTCTTGAGAGAAGAAAACTAGACAACAGATTCACTAGCTGCCTTTGCAATAAATTTGGCCCCACTCTAAGAATCTACAATTCAAATAAAATACATGGAATTGGTTCAATGTCCTTAAGTACCTGACAATGTTGAATTTTTTTAGGTGTTTGATGATGACCATCAAATCATATAGTTCATGTGTAATACTAGTGATTTTGAGTCCTATATTATCAATGAGAAAGATTTTGGTCCTATGAATAAAGAAGAAATTGAAGATGATGGTATCATTTAGTCAAGATTACTAGATATTTTCCAAAAGGAATATTTAAAAACATAGGCTTTGAATAGTTTTGTCAAACATAAGGACATTGCCAAAAGATGGTTTGACAAAAGATGAAAAGTCAAGGTTTTTAGGATTTTAGGCTTAGTCCTCCTTTCAAACAAAGCACATGAGAAGAAAGGACAATGTGAAAATTTTAATCCATTATGGATTTGACCATATCATATTTATAAAACTTTGGGTAACAATGCTTTTATACTAAAATAACTTCAAGGTAATGACCTAACTTTTCTAGTCAATGAACAACTCTTGAAACACTATTTCATGACTTCTCCAACTAGGATCATCTTGGAATGACTGTGAGTTCTTATTTAGTATTAGGATAAATTAGATTTCTTAATTTTATATATTATATTTCCTAATTTTATAGATTATATTTCATGCTTTCCTAGATTATATTTCCTATTTTCTTCAGTTTAAATAAGCTCAGTTTGACCACTTTTATATAGTTCTCCCAAAATTTTCCCCATATGGTATTTAATCACACTTCAGGATGTTCATGGGTTTAATCATGATGGATTTGAGTCTTTGAATAAAGGTATGTATCATTTCTAAAGTGAAATTTTATTTTAATTAAGTAAGCTTATCAAATCATTGGAAATTATTTTGATATTTTCATGCAAATTTTTGAAAGACTTCTCATTTTGAAAGATTAATTACATATTTACATGATTAAAACTTATTTGGGAGATAATAAACATTGAGATAGACAAAATATGACTAAATTATTTTATCAAAAATGATTTTTATTCCCATACACCCAGCCAATGGTAGTTCCCAACCCTTCTTTTATGATCCTTTAAAAAAAATCTTATGGATGAGGGGTGATTCGACTAATCTTTATTGGGGCTATGGATGCCTAACTAGAAATAGAGATATGCTTAGAGTGGAATCATAAGTATCTATATTGGGGATATGGACGCTTCTCTAGAAGTAGAGAAATTCTTAGTTTCCCATACATTTGTACTTAAAAGCTCTAGTATTTTTTTTCTTAAAATAAAATCAACAAAACCCTTAGTTTTATCTAAATATTTGTTAAAAATCTCATAACAAGGGGGAATGCACTTTCATGTAATTAGACATGACCTAAAAATGAGAAGGGTTAGTATGTTGCATAACTATGTTGAAGTCTCTTTTAGTTTTATGATTTAAAAATTTCTCTCTTATAAAGTTTGAGGTTTTGTATGATTGTTAATCTAGTAATTCTAGGTTCTCCAATACTCACAAGCATTTCCTCATTGAGTCACCATTTATTGTGACCAGCACACCCTATTTTCATAATTTTAAATAGGGAACTATTTAATCTTAAAAGTCTTATATTTAGGTCCCATTTGTTACCAAGGTATTTTTTTGGTAAAGGTAGGATACATTTGGGTTTATATGGTGTAAAGGTCTGCTAGGTATGGATTTTTGGATGGTTGGACTGACTAAGAAATAAAGGTTTTGATTTTACATGATGGATATATGGTGTTGGGTCTACCAACTCTTAGTTAATTTGTTGATTTTGGTCAAGTAAAATTCATTTTTGGTCTTGATGGTTTTGTTTGTCTAAAACTATTTTTATTTTATCGATATGGACATGACACAAGTATTTTTGATAGGGTTGATGGTTATTGGATTGGTTAGTGGATGGAGGTTTGGGTGTTTAAGAATTGATAAGAGATTATATATTGGATATATGTTTAATAAATTTTTAGATTGGGTCGATTATGGTTTGAGTTTTGAATTAGTAAGGTTGGTTCCCCATAATGGGTTGGATACCTTGAATAAGACTATAACTAGTGGATGAGTGATTGCCATGATGGATATTATAGCTAGTGGATGGGAGATTATTGTAATTTGGATAAAATGTTTCTTAGAGTTTATTTATATGGAAAGGTTAATTTTTACTCATTCAAAATTCTATTGGATTGGGTTTGGTTTGGTTTGGTTTGTAAATACAAGTTGTGATTTTAAATATAAGTTTGGTTTGAAAACAAGTTTTGCAAGCACAAGTTTGATGTTTTTGGATTGACCAACTTGATTATTAGCTGATGACAAGGGAATACAAAACAACACATAAATAAAACAAACCTATAATTATTCAGGGAGGTGTATAACCAAGAAAGGCCCACCATTGATTACCCTAAAGTCTGATAGGTTCATGGTGAGTAGTCTTTGGCAATGTTATTTTCCCCACACTAATCCTTGATTATGGTCTAAGGACCTTAAAATGGATTTACAAGTTTATATAAGGAAGTCATCTATATACCTTTTGATATGATGAGGCCCAATTCCTTAAGACAAACGTGTTGTATGAATCCTAGGTAGCGTTTTAATGTCTATGTACAAGTGAATTTTGTCTATTAGATTTTTTATTACAACTTACCCCAAATATAAACCTTGTGTATCCTTTTGGATCATTGCCCTATAGTGTGGATTTAGATGCTGAATGAAGAAATTTTATGTGGCTTAGAGCAAGTGTTTTCTTAATAAAAAACATATTGCACATGCTCACTAGTATGTCTTCTTCATTTTCATATTTTACTTTCATGTCTAAGAAGGACTTATTATTTATAGTAATTAAGTATAGAATTTTTTAATATTTTTTCATTTCTATTGTATTACAATTCAGAGTCTATGTTTTGACTGATTCATTTGATTTACTTTTAAAATAAAATTGTCAAGGGAGACTCTATCCTTTTTGGGTTTAAAAAATTATGTCTTTCTATTATATATATATATATATATATATATATATATATATATATATATATGTTGATTGAAATATATATCTATTATAAAACTTAATAGTAGGCTATAAAAAACTAATTATCATTACTACCATATTATCAGAGTAAAAAGATAGTTTTTTCCAGGTCATATTTTTAGGGATCTAATATTCTATAGTGAGAATATGTACATGAAACCTATTTTGAAATAAAATATAGTTGATTATATTATTAATAGCACAAGCATGCATGTTTTCATAACTAAAAATTGTAATAGTAGAACTTGGTAACAATAGTAATGCTCAATTCCTCAATGATAAATTCTTGAGGAAGGTATATTAATTTTTACATATTTTGAACATAAAACATTTGAGAAATGCCAAGTCCTATAATTTGAGAAGTATTGGGATAAATTTTTTGATTTAAAAGTGCATGACATAAATCTAAATATACAAATGAAGAAGACATATTGGTGAGTGTGTCAAATATATTGATCTTTCTCAAATTCCATAATATTTGTAGATTAATGACGTTTCCTAATAATTTTTAAATTAGAGGACATGGCATATTTGATATACATCAATTTAAGATCATTTTTATAAATATTAAAATTATGCAAGAAATTTGTGTAAAAAATTTAAAATACAAGCAAGCAATTCAATAAGGTGATTATGGATCTATACATATTAGTTTTGGGGAAATGTATTTACTAATGTAGCATTAAAAGTGTGATAAATATAACTAGTTGAGATTCGCAATCCAACATTCAAGAATTGACTAAGCAACACTGTCAAAAACCTTCAAGTCTATACACACACATGTAGTTTCGTTCCCCCATTATAATGGCAAGTGATTATTGGTGCAGACAAGTTAAATTAGGCAGGTTTGCACTATGACATTTTAAATAGCTTGAACTTGATTATAATAGAGTAACTTGGTAATAGTAATAAGGCTCAATTACTTGTTGATAAATTCATGACCAATATATAATAATTTGTTACAAAATAAACCTAACGAAGCATGGTGGTCATAAATGTTTTAAATGATATAAGAATTGGTAGGTAAAATAAACTCAAGGCACAATAATGCAAAATCTCAATATTAGGCTATGTCTACACACACTGTTCTAAAAGGCTATATAGGTTTTGTGTGTGACCTAAGTTGTTTCTCTCAAATTATATTATATATCCATCTCCATAATAAACTTTTATAAATGAAAGCTAAAATAGCTGAAGAGGTATGAGGGTTTTGAATTTTTTGAATGACAAAAAAGCTCAAAAGCTATCTATTAGACTTAAGAATTTGAATCTCTAGACCTACAAGAATTATTCACCAAAATCATATTAATGTGTGATCATGTGTCCAAAGGGATAATTCAAATTATTCTTGTTAAAGATTTAAAATTATTGATGTTCTGGAATATCCAAAATGTATGAAAATAAATACAAATAATATTATGAAAAAATATTATCCACGTGCTTAATTATGTTTGCATATTGAATATGATGTATATGCATAGTCAATTTTCTGAGATTTTTTTGTGTTTCTTCCAAGTGGCCTACAAAACGTTTGTGCTAAAAAAGTGGCCTACAATTTTTTTCATGCTTACATTTGTGTTAGATAACATTTCATACCATTTTTATGGACATTTTAATTATATACAATTAATGTGCAACAATAACCCATGTCATGTTATATTTCACAGGCAAGTATGCATTTTAAATGGCTAGATTATCATCTTTATAATGTAGATACAATGTATCGTAAACTTTTATTTTTATGAATTTTTTTATTTTATTTATTTTTTTACAAATACTTAACATAAGTATAATAATAACTTAAAAATAGACTGAGCTTCTTGGCAAACAATATAGAAGAAAAATATTGTTAAACGAGTTTATTAACAAGGACTTGAACCTTAATTTCTAGTTTTTAACTGTCTTTAACTTGGTAGTAAATAAATATAAAATTTGCTCCTAAAGAATTACTTGTTAAATACAATCCAACATTCAATCATCGAGAAAGCAATGTTCTCGAAAATACTTTAGGTCATTATATACACTTGATATATATATATGCAGTTTATTTCCACCATTATAATGTCAAGTGATTATCAATACAAATAAGTTAGATCAGGGTGGATGTATTCAATAGAGTGCCAACAAGGTTGTTAAAATCAAAGTTGGTATCGATATTAAGGTTCTATTCCTTGCTAAAAAACCCATCATGAAGATGTATTATTTTGTACATAGTTTATGAAGAAAACATATATTTTATCGTGTTACTAAATCAGTATAGCAATATTATAGAAAAGATTTATATAGTAATATGTTACCATAGTTAAAAAATGGCTTAATAGGTATGATGGTTCTAAATGTTTGTAAGGATTTAAGAATTGGAAAAGGAAACTCAAAAAATGATAACATAGATGCTCAATATCAGTCATTCCTATCATTTGAAATGTATAGGAGTGTGGGTATTTTGTAACCAAGAAAAAATGCTCATTTGTGTTTTTTTATTTACAATGTCTTACAACTACAATAAAGCCATGAACATACCATAAAGTTATACATGGATTTTTATGTGGACATTAATTTTATTTAACTCATTAGCATTTTGGTATGTTCACTAGTAAAATATAGGATATAATGTTATTTGTCTATTAGAAAGGACTTAATCGTATTGAATTAGACCTTGATTAAGATATACAACATGTCGATTGATTGGATATGTGGAATACACAACACCATATATTTGTCACCGCATGCAAAGATGCCATTCCGGTCATGTCTAAATCTTTTGAAGCAGTGAAATCAAATTTAGAAAGGACTTTATGGTATTAAATCTAAAGCTTCATTACAATACGTAGTGTGCCAGCTAATTCGAGATGTGGAACTATGTCATTGATTCCACTAAGATGCCATCAATAGACATTTGGAACTTTATTCTTGAAACCACTGACATGTCATCAATAAAAACTATTGAAAGTGTAGTAAGTGAACATGTAGGACATATTTATAATTAAAATATTTGATTTTTAACAATTATAAATAAATAATAGTGGTCAGCTGAAAATACCTGTCACCACCTTGTAGTTTAAAACACTTGCCAGTGTCACTTATTAGAATGTGTCACTTTCAATGTGCCAAATCAGAGCTATGCAATTGAATACATATATAAAGACATATTTGGTTTTAAATACTCACTAGCTATAAAGACTTGTCACCAAATTGTAATTTTAGAAACTTATTAGTATCCTTTCATAAACTTTGTTGCTTTCAACATTGTAAATTTTTAAAATATATCCTAATCTTATTATAAGCGAACATGTATGACATAGTATCAATTAACATATTTTTATTATAACTTTATTGTTACTTTACTTTTAATAATGTAGCACTGTTTCTATTAAAAATACACATTGTGGAGATTAGGAATCCAACATTCAACCAAAAAGCAAACACCAAATCTCCCTAAGATACATATAGCATTTTTTCTAATTTTAGGAATGTTGCAAACACCACTAGAGTTTGCAACATTCCTAAAATTAGAAAAAATGCTATATGTATCTTAGGGAGATTTGGTGATGGTCATCTTATAGTCTCATGGTGATTAAAAATAACATATTTTGAGATAAATTAGAACTTGTTGTGTGGTGTAATTTGTGTGTTTTTGTTTGGGTTATATTTCTACACTATTTGTTAGAGGAGAAATAGGTTGTTAGTTTTGTCTTTCTTTGTCTTGTGGAGAAACTAAGCTTATTTTTTGGGGAACATTTGATATCTTGTTAACTCAATAATTTATACAATAGTTTAATATAATATTTTGCTTAATAATAATAATAATATTTTAAAAGTAGTATTTTGGGAGCAATATTTCTATTTATTTTTTTATTTGTGGGAAATCAAATACAAATATCACTTTGTTATTGCAGGTCATAACAGGGGTAAATTCAAAAATGTATATAATAGATTTGAGAATGATTCTAGTTATAGTTATTATCGAGGTTACCAAACCCAAGAATGGTGATGTCATTTATGTTATTATTGCCCAATGGGTGCATGCAAGATGATATTTCACACTCATGTATTTCCACTCACTAGTATGTCTTCTTAATTTATATAATTTCATTTCATTTCTAAGGAAAAAGACTTATTATTATTAATTTAGTATAATGTTTTAAGAGAAGCATTAGGATAAGTCATTAATTTTAATGTAGAGAACAAGAATTAAAAATTCAATGTGCAATAATTTTTTTATTAGGAATAAAATTAAAATATGGAAATGAGGAAGGCATACTGGTGAGTATGCCCAATAAGTTGTTTGAGAAGCATGTTGGGCATTCTAAAATCTCCTAATATTTGTATTTGAATTATCAAAAATGAAAATAAATAAATATAACTATTGATCACAATTTTTTTTAATCATATATATATATTTTAAGAGAAATATTGTATTTAAAGTATTTTGAAAATTACACGAGCATAAATTTAAATTTTCAAGTTAACAAACTAGAAAATGTTCCCAAAAAAAATACATTATGCTTTTGGACAAACAATGTAGAGGCACTAGTTAAAAAATATGTACCCCAATTAAAAATGAATTGAGCCCTAATTTATATTAAATAATGTAATGTAGTTGGAATGATAAATACACATCATGGGGATTGACAATCCAAAAACCAAGCATCAAACAAACAAGTGATTATTGATGCTTCTATTTAGTTAACTTGATTGCAATGTTTATTTCTTTAGAAAATAACATATCTACATATTTATTATAAAAACCCCACATCAAAAAAAAAGTGACATGTAAAGAGAAGTCTTCTATAGCCTTATGTATGGTTCAAAAAATGCTTGTACACTTTATTGTCTTTGGAACCTAAATAATGAGGGCCATTTCACATAAAATGAAGAAAATACCCAAATAAAAAAGAGTTAAAATGCAATAGTTTATAAAACATGAATGGAGATGATTTGGTAAGGCCTTCTAAATTTTGTTGTGTTTTTGTTTTAGATTCCATAATTGTTCAAGATGGTCAGACAAACCATGTGGTATCTCAATTAGGTTAGGGTACTTGGATGCTTTTTTTAAAAATCTCGCATTGGTGACTTATTCATATTGTTGTTGATTATTACAGTTTGATTTGTATGCTCTTCTATTTTGGGGTTTATCAAGGGTTTTACCACCATGAAAAGGGTTTTACTCAAGCACACAACATTTTAAATAGGATGAATAAATAACTCAACAAAAAAAATAGTTAAAAACCACTAATTTATAAATGTGATTTTGATGGTTGTGGTGTCCCAAAAAATTTCACACTTGGAATTTTAGGATACTCCTATTGAAAGTTTTGTCTTTTGTTTTTTGAGAGTCAGTTGTCCTTGTCAAAACTCAATCCCCTAAATAAGACTTAGACCTTAGTAGTTTTCAGTGTAATTGATTTTGTTACCAATTGCTTCAAATTGCTCTATAAGGTTAGAAAATGTCTGCTTGGGTCATTATCATAAAACCCATTTGTCCACCTTTCCAAGAGATTCAAAAAGCTAAGTGTTTGGATTCATTGTCAGGCCAACTTGAGTTCTCTAAGTTGCTTTACTTATTCAAAAAGGTGAAGAAAGTTGTCTTTACAAACCTGAGTTACACCATCTAGATCAAATCAAAATTATGAAATGACTTTACTTCTCATAAAAGTTAAGTAGTTTCATAAACCCGTAAAGTACTAATTAGAATAAATTGGGGTTTCAAAGTTACTTCACTTGATTAAAGTCATAAGTAAAAGCAATAAGGGTTTTGAAGTATTCATAACCCTAGATCAAATCAAGGTTGCAAAGTTACTTCACTTCGTAGACCAAATTAAGCAAAGCAATTCATGGAACCCAAAAATCTTCAAAATGCTTACATGGATTTCCTCACACGTGTCACTAAGCTATCATTAATGCATGGGTTAATATAAAAATATAAAATTTTGCCTCATTTCCCACCTAGCTTTAGAGTTTTCTAACCTAGTTGTTGCCCCTATGAATTTCAAGCGACACTGTTTGAGCTTTTGGACTGATTTTGGTGCAAAATCTCTACAACCCATTTGCAGTCAAGGTATTTAGATTATTTCCAATTTATTTTCATGATCTTATTTTGGGTGTTTATCTTGTTTTTCCTTTGGTAACATTTCATTCACCATTTTGAATGTTTCTCTATCATTTCTTGCTTGTCTTGCAATTATTTATCATTTTTTGCATGTATAGGTGTTGTTAAAACTTGTAAATTCTTCATAAATGCTTTGTATGTGAAAATATCAAACAACTTCCCAAGACATTGAATTTTTTCTACAAATCTCTACATTTAACCTAGATCATCTACTTGAATTTTGAACAACTTATTACTTACTCGGAGTCCTGAACCTAAGTAACTGGTCTTAAGAAACCTAAAGTTCACAAGGGTCATTACTTAGATTCCTAAACCTGAATAATTGGTCCCATGTTACATGGAGTTCTCGAAGAGGATTGCTTGCTTGAAGTCCCGATTACCTATTTATTATGCTTCAATGGGTTTTCCAACTCTAGTAACTTACCCAAAGAAACTTGGAGTTGTAAATACTTATCACTCACTTAGAGTTTTTAACCCTAAAGAATTAACAAATAATCAGACCTTCCCAAAATTATGACACCTTGTTACTTAGAACCAATTTCCTAGAGTTTGCAAGGTTTACTACTAATAGAAGTTCCTTATAACATGAAGCTTGCTTAGGATTATTACTCAAGACAGTAACTTAACATAGTTATTCAACCGTTTCTAAACCAACAAGAATAATTAATGGTTTTCAAGATGATTTACAAAGTCTTTCCAGTGTTAGTTACAACCAATGTTAGGAGTAGAAGAAGAAGCAACTCTGATTGAAGAAGTTCCCAAGCTTTCACTTGAAGAAGTTCTAGGGCCAAGTAGGAGAGGAAAGATAAAAGTAAAGATAGTCGAGAAGTTAAAAGAAGCAAAGATGATGTATGAATACAAGGGATATCCCATTGAGTCCTGAATTACATTCAAATTGTCTGAAATTAGTGATACTGACATGGGACATGTTTCCATAATTGAGTTATTGGAAAGATCTAAAGCTACAGTCAAAACACTACTCATGCAAGCAATGATAAACAATAGAATCCTACAAGCTAAAACTTTCCCAAGCTCTGCACAAGTTCCTAAATTTATCTTAGAATGTGCTAAGTATTATGATTTTCTCACTAGGACAGTAAATGACACTACAAGCAATGTGGTGGTTAGATTAGATGTTCAGTATTTTGATTACTGTTTGAATATCCCAACAAGACCTAAAGTGCTTGATGTATCAATGGAAAAAGCTAAAAATCAATGGGAGAATAAAACAACAGATTACATCAAGATAATGAATACTACTTATCTGAAGAAACCAAAGCAACCTTCAAGGTTTCCAAAGCAAATAGTGAGGTTTAACCTGGTCCAAGAAGTTGATGACATTACCTAGTTATTGTGTAGAATCAATGGAGAGAAAAATACCAAGAAATTTTCCACTTGGATGTATGCTTACATAAGGGCTATTGATGTCAATAGGAGTTTTGCTATGATTGAATTGTCAAGATTGATAAGTGACAACATTGCTCATCAACTGAGTAATGTATTGCAAACTTTTAACTTCAAAATGACTTCATATTTAGTATATGTTGTAGCATCTAATAGAGCCTTTTCTAGGATAACTAAAAAAAGGTTGTTGGAAATAGAGCCCATCTATGAATATTACCCTCAATTGACTCTTTTTGAATACTTCAATCACTAAAAAGAGTAAATGATGGATTATTTTATGAAGTCATTTATAAATTAAATGTTGCTTTGAAGGCCTAGAGAGTATCTAATGTAGCTTGGGAGGTAGTTTCCCATTTTGGATGCATTTTTATTTAATTATTTAATTTCACATATATCGGAGTGGGTGGTTTCATAGGGACACCAGTCAAATTGCCTAGATATCCTAGTGATAAATGGATTTTTATGGAGTTGTGTAGGTAACTAGTGAAATTACATGATCTTCAACCTAAAGTTCACCATCTTTTAACTAGTTTTCCTATTGTTTTTGGCCATTATCATTATGTAAGTATTTATAAGGCTAAAAATGTACAAATAGAGATGTATCATAACTACAATAAATCACATTTTGAGACTAGAATGAATTTTGATTATAGAGGCATAACATAAAATATAGTTTCTCTTAAATATATGTATGCCCCTACTCTAGAGGACTTCTGGATTGATTGTAGAGATGAATTTGAAGTGAAAAAAAGAGATAACAATAGGATGAATATTCAATAAATTCACTCATTTAATTTGGCTAACATTCTTGAAGACATAGAAGATGATGGGAAAGTAATTCATAACTCTTATCATATAATGGGAGGAGATAATGCCCCACTTCTAAAAATTGACTACAATAAGAATCAAGTAAAGAATATTACTAAGAGAACTTCATTGGTTCTTGCTATGAATTCAACATGGATTCTTAGTAAGAGCTAATGTATGAAGTAGCCAATAATGATAGAAATTAGCCAAGTAAGTCATAAGAGAAAAGCAATACAAGGAAAAAGTAGTCAAGATCCCAAGAAGTTGAAATTAAAGAAAAATGTTGATGATACATACTCTCTGGTAAAATAAAAGAAGCCAATTCAATCAGTTACCCATGCATCTCCTCTGGTCTCTTTCATAGACACTATTTCTTCTACCACTCCTATTTATACCACACCCATCACATCTTGATATTCATTACCAGTGAAAAACATACAAATAGTAGTGAAAGAGATAAATCCTTCCACACTCATGCCACCTCCAAAGTATCCTAGATTCAAACCTCTTGAGAAACCTATTCAGATAGAGACTGATGCTCTTCCTCCTCTTCCCCCATCTTCTATACCTACTGCTCCACTTCCACCTCCTTCTGAGGATCAACCTGTTGTTCCCAAAATCTGTCACTCATTTTTGGGACAACATATGAACTATTTTGGTCCTACAGGCCAAAATTCTATTTTTCCTTCTCAAAAAATTGTTCTGAGTATCCAAATTTTCCATTATTCAATCTTTTTTAGATTTCTACGAACTTTGTAGGCTTATTTGTACAGACTCTATAAGTTTATTTCTATGAACTCTGCAGGCTTATTCCTACAAACTCCACAGGCTTATTTCTATAGACTCTGTAGGCTTATTTCTATAGTCTCTACAGGCTTATTTCTATGGACTCCACAAGCTTGTTTCTACAGACGCTGCAAGCTTATTTCTACAGACTCCATAGGCTTGTTTCTATGGACTCTACAGGCTCATTTCTACGGACTCTGTAGATATGTTTCTACGGACTCCGTAGGCTATATTTTATGGACTCTTTCAAAGCTTGAGAGACTTAGAGAAAACTACGGGCTCTGCAGGCTGGGTTCTATGGACTAGTTTCTACGAACTCATTTCTATGGACTTTATAGGTTCATTTCAACGAACTCCACAGGTTCATTTCTACAGACTCTATAAGAAAGAAACAAGTTCCCCACTTAGGTAATTTCAATTGGTCGGTTCAATCTCAAAGATTGAAAGATAAGTGCCCTTGAAGAGGGCACTTAGGAGCCAAATGGACCTTTGTGACTTTTCCAAAAGGCAATTTTGGAGATCGAACAGCCCTTACAGAGGGCAGATGATGAGCAAAATGGACCGTTTCAAACACTGAAAGGGTAAGGTTTTCTTTGGAAAAGTGAACAAGGTGAATTCCTTCAGACAAAAAGTCTGAAGGAATTTTCCCAAAAGAATAAAGCTCGTGGGAAGTGACTAAGGTGAAGGATATGAAGAAGAAGGCCGCCCAAATAACCTCAAAGGGCAGGTACCCTTGTGGGGGGCTCTCGATGACCAGGGAATAGACCTTTCCAAAATCCTGAAAGGACACCTTCCCTTCAAAAGGATTCAAAAACTAAGCTCGATAAAAGGAAGCCTGAAGGAAATAAAGCTGAAGGAATTAACCAAGGGATGATGATCCCACGGATGTCAAAGTTGGGCACCATGAACTAGCCATTGGAATCTAGACGTCTGATGATGTCCCTACAGATGTCAAAATTAGGGCAACAAACTAGCCATTGGCTTCCAAGTGGTGATGGCACGCAGACATCATCTTTACATCAATGAAATAACCAGTGATCTTTAAAGGCTTGAGTGCGAACCTGAATGCATTCAAAGGCCTTAAGGCCAAAAGGAAGAACCGCTGAGAGAAGAGCCGAAAGAGCCAACAAAGCCAGAAAGATAGCCTCAAGAGATCAAATTCTAGGAAAAGACAAAACCAAGAAGAGACAAAGCTAAGAAAGGATGAAATTCAAGAGTGAACTCAGTGACCAACTGAAGAGAGAGTCGAAAGAGCCAGCAGAAAAGGAAAAGATAGCTTGAGAGCTCAAATCGCAACAAGAAAGAGGGAAGACCCAAAATATCTATATAGGAGTTATTTCCAATAGGTGGAATAGTCCACCAAGTAGGTATTTGAGCTTGAAAACATTAAAATCATGGCCTATTTTTCACCCTTGGAGTAAAGGCAAAGTGGATAGCTACATAGACACAGGAAAAGGACCAGATGACCTAGGCCTAGGAGAAGACATTTGAGATGAATCAACACACCACAGTTAAGGCAGACGCCCTATTCCAACATGACCCTCTTTGATTGAACTGAAAATGCATTCAAGGCATTGAATGCAGTATGGGTTGTTCCATGAAAGAAAGTGCCAAGTCTTTTTGGGCTGCTATATATTGTAAATATCTTCTTTTCACAAGGGAGATATTTTGGGTTATAGAAGCAAAACTCTGCCAAAATTAAAAGGTGATTACTGAGACTTTGAGCTCAGATTGTTGTTCATATTTATTTATTTGAATGAGAAAGCAGGTTACTTTCAGACTTTGTACTGTTATAGCTTGTGTCATTTAAGAGATTGTTCTTATGTCTATTTCCTGAATGTGTTCTTGTCCATTTTAATGAAATAAGTAGAGCTAGTGGAAGTAATCAAGAAGGTGTCCTGAAGCCAACTATGGAAAGACTTTGTGCTGCCATAATTGTCTTTAGTGCGTTTATCTATTTTTTGTTTCTATGTAAAGGACCTTGGGATGACTTTGTGCCCTCATTGTCCTTCGTATTTCACTCTTGGGTAGTTGAGGTGGAGACTTTGTGCTACACTTCATTCTGTTGGTTACTGCATTCTTATTACCAGTTACTTGTTACCTATTAGAAAGAACTCTTGCTGATTGCTATAAGACCACTTCTGAAAGAAGAGAACACCTAGATTTATCCTTTGTTTGTGAACATCATCTTTGAAAAATGAGAGATGGATAGTTTTTTCCTACCCTTGAGTGTTATTTTATAAATAAATAAATAAATAAATAAATAAATATATATATATATATATATATATATATATATATATATATATATATATATATATATATATATATATATATATATAGCTCCTCATATTTATAGGGAACCTCCCCTTGATGAGAGGAGAGATTTGTCCCCCTGTGATGTGGTAAACTTACACATTTGGTTGACCGATCTCCCTATGTTGTGGTTGAAGAGACCTATTTTGCCCATCAGTTAGTTGGTGACAAAATATTCACCCAACAATTTTTGGTGACTCCGTTGGAGAACATTTTGTGCAATTTGAAGCCTCAAGCTTCAGATTGAAGCAGTTCCTATCCTTATCCATTTAAGTCTTTCACTTTGGCAGCTCCATGGTATATGAGAAACTAGAGATCCAAAGGTGTTGTTGACCCTATTTTTGAGTTGGTGCAGTAGAGCAATTTTGAGTTGTTTCCTCTACAACCTCACTTTCAATGAATTAGGAGTCTTCCTCTTACCAACACTAGGTCACCAACAAAAGGCAGAGCTTCTTTTTCCTTTGCTAGCAAAGCTTTTCCCGTACATACCCCACCAATATTTGTTATCCCCCCTTTCATTAATCATACAATGGTAGTTCAAGGCCCCTGGGGTAACTCTTTTGGCCCACTCAATCTTAATCCACCTCTACATGAGCTACCACGTAGTTCAAGGAAGAATTTCCCCAAATTATTTGGTGATGGGAGAGTTCATCCTGATGAACATATTGCAGCCTTCAGCATAGCCTTTGGCATAATAGGTGTCGAATGCGAAGATGTAGCAGTCAGGCTATTTGTAGAAACAATACAAGGCACTGTTACAAACTGGTTCGTCCATCTGTAGGCTCAGTGAGTGACTTACTGGAATACTCTTAAAGCTAAATTCAAAGACAAGTTCAAGCCTGCAGAAGATGCACATGCCCTGGTGGCCCAACTCACTCAAATGAAGAAGGAACTTCATGAACCCATGAGGGATTTCATAGCTAAATGTGACAAGCTAAAGAACATGATTTCTATCATTGCTCAACTAATAGCTAAGAATCTCAAATGCTTCATCAACTCTTAGCTGCCTGAAGTGAGTTTTCTACTGAGACGTACTGGTCACATAGATCTTACTGCTACTCAAGATTTGGCTACTGAGGTGGAAGATGACCTTATCTTGGTAGGAAAGATAAGGAGGGATCTTAACAGAGGTAAATCCTCTTCTTCTTCTGAGAATTCATCTACAGGCACCACTGATCTAATGGTATAAAAGATGGAAAATGAGTTGCTAGATTTTAGAAAGCAAATGGCGTAAGGGATGTCTGTTGCTCCTTCATACTAAGATATACCAAGGAGGACATTTCCTAATCAGTCATACCAAGGCAATGTTGCCAAGAATCAAGGGCAGCCAAATTGCCTTCCTTCTCCACATAGGAACCTTGCCATTGAAGCACCTCCAACCAATTCAGCAGTTGGATATCTTGAAGCAAAATCAGATTTCTTCTTCCAGCGTGAGTTGAACCCAGAAGATGATGCTAATCTCTTCATAGAGGGAGAAGAAGAATTAGCTAGTGACTCTAACATGGGTTTCCTGAATTACTAGGATGAACCTAGAAGTGAAGGTAAATTAGTTGAGGGATCATACGCTATGTTCACCCAGTCCAAGAATCAGTCAGCCCAGTAAGCTGATAAAGAAAAATCAGAGGAGCGAGCTCATCCTATAATTTTAATTGCCAAGCGAGGAAATTCTCTGCCTTTCCAGCCAAAGGACCCAGTGAGTAGTAAAAAAGTAAGTACTCCAAGTATGCCTTTACCTCCCACTTCAATTTAATAGATCAGTCCTCCCCCTCCTAAAATCTAGAAGGATGAATTCCCTTCCCCTGTTCATAATTTATTTCAGACATTTGACATAATCAACCATGTCAAGAAAACTAAAATTCAAATGTCTGAATTTAAATTTCTAGAATTCAACTCCGAGTAGTTGGATAAGTTGGTTTAATATGTGAAGAACCAAACCACCCCTATAGGATAAGAGGTTAAGAAGGTAACTCATGATCCGCCAAGGAACATGCCCATCCCAAAAAATCTTGTCATTACTCCTCTTGCTGCCCCTGGGAAAATAGAGCCTTTCTCTGTTTCCCTCTTGATAAATGGTCATAAGCTGAGCAACTACATCATTGATTCTAGAGCTTTAGACAATGTCATGCCTGCCAAAGTGGTAGAATCTCTTGGCCTCACACTGACCAAGAAATTTGGGAGATGTTTTTCCATGGAGAATAAACAAGTGCCACTACTGGGACAAATCAAGAAGACCCAATTTGTATTTGCAATATTACAAGAAAAGTGAATAAAGATGATAGTTTTGGTGGCCGACATCCCAACCTCATACGACATCCTTCTTGGGTGAAATTTTTGCAAGGATGTTAGAGGAGAATTAAGTATGGACATATCTAAGGCAAGGATCCCTATTAAAGGCATCATGAAGAGGTTACTTCCTGAAAAGGAGGCAAAATTTATTTTCACTCAGACATCAGCACCTGGAGCCCAAATTTTGTTTGAGTCTTCAGTCAGGGGTAATTATTTTTTATTTATTGAAGATGTTCCTCTTACAGTAGATGAAATTCATGTAGGTGGCAATCCAAAAATTGATTCAAATAAGACATTAGAAGAATTGGTATGGCACAGTACAGATGAAAAAGGATCTTCCCTCTCTAATGAAGAAAAATCTGATAAAAGATTAGTTTTTGATGATGTTTGGATCTTGGAATTCGATGGTAGTAATTCCTCTACCAATTCAGGAGCTGGAATTGTGTTGATATCTCCTCGAGGAGATATTTTTCTTTCTTCATACAAGTTGCAATTCAACAACACCAACAACACTATTGAGTATGAATCTCTGTTACTTGGGTTGAAGGTAACTCAAAATAGAGGTGTTAAACTCCTTCATGCTAAAGGAGATGCTGAACTGATGGTTTGTCAGGTGAGGAACCTATGTCAAACTAAGAACAAAAGTTTGCACCATTATCATAATTTGGTATGGGACTGCCTTGAAAGTTTTGATGTTTTTAGTATATCTGCACTGCCCAGAGAGCTTCATAGTCATGCAGATTCAATGGTTGTCTTTGCAACCCTCATGGTTCCTCACAAAGACTCTGAAGAGCATAGTTACACCATCAAACTAGTCTTTCAACCAAGTTTACCTGATGAAGCTAACCATTTGCAAGTGTTTGATGCTAACAATCAAATCATGTGCTTCACTAGACTAGAAGAGCAATAATATATGGTAGTGGACCATACTGGTGGGCGCTAAAGTCAAGAAAAGGGACTCTTCACCAAGAGAGCAAAGATTTATGGTTTTCATATTGGAGACCACGTCATGCCATGGGGCAAGAGGAGATAACCAAAAGGAGTGCACAAAAAATGTGATTCTTGGTGGAGAGTTCCATTCGCCCATCATTGATTCTGGGGAGAAAATGGTTTCTTGCTGGTTTATCAAGATAGAACACCATTTTCATTGTCTTACAGTAGGTAGCATCTGAAGCACTTCAATTCTTGAAGTATTAGATAAGATCATCTATACATATGTATATTTTTATAGTTTGTAGTTCTATTTTGTGTTTTTTGTTTTCATTTTTGGCACCTTTTTTTTTGGTAGCATGACTCCGTAGCCCAATGGCATACTTGAAGGCACTAGAGATTTTGGTTTCTACTCTCCTCAGTTGTTTCAAAATTTCAACTGAAGAAAGTTCCCTAACTGGAGCTAGTTGTTGTTCCCAAAATTTGTCACTCATTTTTGGGACAACATATGAACTATTTTGGTCTTGTAGGTGAAAATTCTCTTTTCCCTTCTCAAAAAATTGTTCTGAGTATCCAAATTTTCCATTATTCAAGCTTTTTTAGATTTCTATGGACTCTACAGGCTTATTTCTATGGACTCTACATGATTATTTCTACGGACTCTACAGGCTTATTTATACAGACTCTGTAGGCTTGTTTCTAAGGACTCTATAGGCTTATTTCTATAGACTCTACAGGGTTATTTTTAAGGACTCTGTAGGCTTGTTTCTACAGACTCTATACGCTTATTTCTATGGACTCCATAGGCTTATTTCTACGGACTCTACAGGCTCATTTATACGGACTCTGCAGATATGTTTCTACGGATTCTACAAGATGGATTCTATGGACTCTTTCAAATCTTGAGACATTTAGAGAAAACTACAGACTCTGCAGGCTGGGTTATATGGACTAGTTTTTATGGACTCCGCAGGTTCATTTCTACGGACTCCGTAGGTTCATTTCTATGGACTCTTTAGGAAAGAAACAAGTTCCCCACTTAGGTAATTTCAATTGGTCAGTTCAATCCCAAAGCTTGAAGGACAAGTGACCTTAAGGAGGGCACTTAGGAGCCAAATGGACCTTTGTGACTTTTCCAAAAGGCAATTTTGGTGATCGAACAACCCTTGTGGAGGGCAGGCAATGAGCAAAATAGACTGTTTCAAAGGCTGAAAGGGTAAGGTTTTCTTCGAAAAAGTGAACAAGGCAAATTCATTCAGACAAAAAGTCTGAAGGAATTTTCCCAAAAGAACAAAGCCTGCGGGAAGCGACTAAGGCGAATGATATGAAGAAGGCCGCTCGAAGGACCCCGAAGGGCAGGTACCCTTGTGGGGGGCTCTTAGTGACCAGGGAATAGACCTTTCCAAAATCTTGAAAGGACACCTTCCCTTCAGAAGGATTCAAAAACTAAGCTCGATAAAAGGAAGTCCAAAGGAAATAAAGCTAAAGGAATTAACCAAGGGATGACAGGCCTGTGGACGTCAAAGTTGGGCACCATGAACTAGTCGTTGGAATCCAGATGTCCGATGACATCCCTATAAATGTCAAAATCAGGGCAAAAAACTAGCCATTGGCTTCCAAGTGGTGATGGGTGTGCAAACATCATCTTTACAACAATGAAATAACTATTTATCTTTAAAGGCTTGAGCATGGACCCGAATGCATTCAAAGGCCTTAAGGCTAAAAGGAAGAACCACTGAGAGAAGAGTTGGAAGATCTAGCAAAGCTGGGAAGATAGCCCCGAGAGCTCAAATTCTAAGAAAAGATAAAACCAGGAAGAGACAAATCTAAGAAAGGATGAAAGTCAAGAGTGAACTCAACAACCAACTGAAGAGAGAGTTGAAAGAGCTAGCAGAAAGGGAAAAGATAGCCTGAGAGCTCAAATCACAACAACAAAGAGGGAAGACCTGAAATATATGCGTAGGAGTTATTTCTAGTAGGTGGAATAGTCCACCAAGTAGATATTTGAGATTGCAAAAATTAAAATTCAGGCCTATTTTTCTTCCTTGGAGTAAAAGCAAAGTGGATAGCTGCACAAACATTAGGAAAAGGACCAGATGAGCCAGGCCTAGGAGAAGACATTTGAGATGAATCGACATGCTACAGTTAAGGTAGATGCCCTATTACAACATGACCCTCTTTGATTGAACTAAAAATGCATTCAAGGCATTGAATGCAGTATGGGTCGTTCCATGAAATAAAGTGCTAAGTCTTTCTGGGCTGCTATATATTGTAAATCTCTTCTTTTCACAAGGAAGATCTTTTGGGTTATAGAAGCAAAACTCTGCCAAAATTGAAAGGTGATTATTGAGACTTTGAGCTCAGATTATTGATCATATTTATTTGTTTGAATGAGAAAGCAGGTTACTTTCAGACTTTGTGTTGTTATAGCTTGTGTCATTTAGGGGATTGTTCTTATGTCTATTTCTTGAATGTGTTCTTATCCATTTTAATGACATAAGCAAAGCTAGTGGAAGTAATCAGGAAGGTGTCCTGAAGCCAATTGTGGAAAGACTTTGTGATGCCACAATTGTCTTTAGTGTGTTTGTCTATTTTCTATTTCTGTGTAAAGGACTTTGGGATGACTTTGTGCCCTCATTGTCCTTCGTATTTCACTCTTGGGCAGTTGAGGTACAAACTTTGTGCTACACTTCATCCTATTGATTACTGTGCCCTTGTTACCAATTACTTGTTACCTTTCAGAAAGAACTCCTATTGATTGCTGCAAGACCACTTTTGAAAGAAGATAAGTGCCTTCCGTGTTTTCACCTAGATTTCTCCTTTTTTTGTGAACATCATCTTTGAAAAAAGAGAGATGGATGGTTTTGTCCTACCCCTGAGTGTTATTTCTGCATATATATATATAGTATATAACTCCTCATATTTATAGGGAACCTCCTCTTGATGAGACGAGAGATTTGTCCCCCTGTGATGTGGTAAACCTGCACATTTGGCTGACCAATCTCCCTATGCTATGGTTGAAGAGACCTATTTTGCCCATTAGTTAGCTAGTGACAAAACATTCACCCAACAGTTTTTGGTGACTCCGCTGGGGAACATTTTGTGTAATTTAAAACCTCAAGCTTTAGATTGAAGCAGTTCCTATCCTTATCCATTTAAGTCTTCCACTTTGGCAGCTCCACAGTATATAAGAAACTAGAGATCCAAAGGTGTTGTTGACCCTATTTTTGAGTTGGTGCAGTAGAGCAATTTTGAGTTGTTTCCTCCACAACCTCACCTTCAACGAACTAGGAGTCTTCCTCCTACCAACACCAGGTCACCAACACAAGGCAAAACTTCTTTTTCCTTTGCTAGTAGAGCTTTTCCTGTACATACCCCACTAAGATTTGTTATCTCCCCTTTCCATAATCATATAATGGTAGTTCAAGGCCCCTCGGGTAACTCTTTTGGCCCGCTCAATATTACTCCACCTCTACATGAGCTACCACGTAGTTCAAGGAATAATTTCCACAAATTCTTTGGTGATGGGAGAGTTCATCTTGATGAACATATTACAGGCTTTAGCATAGCCTATGGCATGATAGGTGTGGAATACAAAGATGTAGCAGTTAGGCTATTTATAGAAACATTACAAGGTGCTACTACTGACTGGTTCTACCATTTGTAGGCTCAGTCAGTGACTGATTGGAATACTCTTAAAGCTAAATTTAAAGCTAGATTCAAGCTTGTAGAAAATGCACATGCCCTGATGGCCCAAATCACTCAAATGAAGAAGGAACTTCATAAACCCATGAGGGATTTCATAGCCAAATTTGACAAGCTGAGGAACATGATTCCTATCATTGCTCAACCAATAGCTAAGAATCTCAAATGTTTCTTCTTCAACTCTTAGCTGTTTGAAAGTGAGTTTTTTGCTGAGACGTGCTGGTCACATAGATCTTGCTGCTGCTCAAGATTTAACTATATAGGTGGAAGATGACCTTGTCTTAGTAGGAAAGATAAGGAGGGATCCTACAAGAGGTAAATCTTCTTCATCTTCTGAGAATTCATCTACAGGCACCACTGATCTAATGGTGCAAAAGCTAGCAAATGAGTTATTGGCTCTCAAAAAGCAAATGGTGCAAGGGATGTCTGTTGCTCCTTCGTATCGAGATATACCAAGGATGACATTCCATAATTAGTCATACCAAGGCAATGCTACTAGGAATCAAGGGTAGCAAAATTGCCTTCCTCCCCCACATAATAACTTTGCCATTGAAGCACCTCTAACCAATTTAGCAGTTGGATATTTTGAAGTAGAATCAGATTTCTCCTTCTAGCCTGAGTTGAACCCAGAAGATGATGCTAATCTCTTCACAGAGGGAGAAGAAGAATTATCTGGTGACTCTAACATCAGTTTCCTGAATTACCAGGATGAACCCAAAAGTGAAGGTAAAGCAGTTGAGGGATCATATGCTGTTTTCACTTGGTCCAAGAATTAGTCAACCCAACAAGCTGATAAATAAAAACTAGAGGAGTGAGCTCAGCCTACAATTTCAATTTCCAAGCAAGGAACTTCTCTGCCTTTCCAGCCAAAGGACCTAGTGAGCAATAAAAAATTAAGTACTCCAAGTATGCCTTTACCTCCCACTTCAATTTCACAGATCAGTCCTCCCCCTCCTAAAAGCTAGAAGGATGAATTCCCTTCCCCTATTCATAATTCATTTTAGATATTTGACATAATCGACCATGTCAAGAAAACTAAAATTCAAATATCTGAATTTGAATTTCTACAATCCAACTCCGAGCAGTTGGATAAGTTGGTTCAATATGTGAAGAACCAAACCACCCCTATAGGATAAGAGGTTAAGAAGGTAAATCATGATCTCCCAAGGAACATGCCCATCACAAACAATCTTGTCATTACTCCTCCTGCTGCCCCTAGGAAAATAGAGCCTTTTTATGTTTCCCTATTGATAAACGATCATAAGCTAAGCAACTGCATCATTGATTTTAAAACTTCAGACAACATCATGCCTACCAAAGTGGCAAAATCTCTTGGCCTCACACTGACTAAGACATTTTGGAGATGTTTCTCCATGGAGAACAAACAAGTGCCACTACTAGGATAAATCAAGGATGCCCAATTTGCATTTGCAGCATTCCTAGAAAAGAGAATCAAGATGACAGTGTAGACACCGTAAACGTGTCTGCACCTTGGTTCTCCCCCTTGTTCGCCTCAAACCCCTATCCTAACCCTTGGCCTTAGTCCCCTCCATTCATTTGATTAAAATAACTTAAATATTTTAATTAAGTGGCCCCCTTTCCACCTCACCCTTGCCACCTTGGATCCTCCCTTGAATCCCTCCACCTTCCCCCTAGCATTTATTATGCCAAATCTCCTCATTATCTTCCCCCCACGCCCATTTAAGCATCCTCGTGACCGTTCTTCCCACAACCCCTCGCCCGGCGGCGTGCAAGAATGTGCAGAGGCTATTTTTAGTCTCTGTCCCCATTCTGCCACCACCGACGTCGGCGACCCTTCGGCCGACGTCGGCGAAACTGCCGGCATCGACAGCCTTCATTACCCCTTTCTGCATCCATTGCAGCCCCTGGACCCTTGAGCTCACAAACAGAATCCTCTTGGCGCTTTGGCATTCGACTCTCTTCTCTCTGGACCTCGTGCAATAGCAGCAACAGGTGCAAAGACTCTTGATCAGAGATTTCTTCTTGCAACAAGTCTTCCGGGGCTCCAACAACAACTCTCCCACTCTTCATTCAGCAAGCTAAAAGGTAAGCAGAGTATTTTATTTCATTCTTTCATTTAGTCTCAGTTATCTATCCTATCTACTGTCTTCTACTTGCTGTGTCCTTCCCCTGAGAGGCTGAAAAGCCTTCTCAGAACCTGTCCCCTGTCCATCTTCCTCTTTCCTGTCCCCCTTTTAATCTAGTCCCAGACAACTTCCTCATTCCCCTGCCAACAAAGACCCTATACAGGACACCTAATCAGAACCAGACCATTCCCCAGTCCCTCCAAATTCGTCCCCGAACTCTGTCTCGACCCTGTTCACAAACCGGACCCGTCCACAGACCAGAACCAAACCAGACCCGACCACAGGCCACAACCCCAACCGACGCCGGTCACTTCCCCAACTGACGTCGACAGGATAACCGACGTCGGCAGATCAGCTAACCGACGCCGGCAACATTTCTGACCTCGGTGACTGTCATCAGCCCGACAACTCCTTCAGGTAATCATTTTGTCTTTTCTTTCCTTTCTAATTTGTTTATCACTTCTGTATTCTGGCATTCTGTATTTTCTTGATCTTTTATCTGTCTGTTATCAGTGGGTTGACCTCACTTGAGAAAGTTTTCACACTTTCGGGAACAAGCTTTCGCTTGGCAACCTACCGCCTATCCATCTAACATTTTCTTGTCCAAGTTCCTTTTCTTTGCAGGTGTCATTCCTCCACAGCCAAAGAGGGGTGCTCACAAGCGTCTAGATTACGGTGTGCAATCTTTAGTCCAGGTACTTCTAGCCTTGTCCATTTCCTTAGTTTCTTTATTCATCTTTTGAATGTAGAAAGCGAATTAGCGATAGAAACATTCTGGCACGCCCGGTGGGACCCTAGGTTCCTCCTGGGTTCCTTTTCTTCTTCATTCATTTAGGAGCATTAGGTTCTTACCTTTCCTCCTCCTTTTCTTCTCAATGACACTATAAGCAGGAATTTAAAAAGAATCTTTCTTTTCTTTCTTGCACATTCTAGACTAGTCCAACGTCATACTCTCAACCCTTTCTCAAACTTGTCTTCATAACAAACGTCACATTTCGACTTGGGCATTAAAACACTTTGCATTCATTTCTGCTTGTGCTTGCATCTTCTTAGTCCACATCTAGTAACTTAAATGCATATTGAATAAATCGTAGACACTTGATGTTACACTACCGAACCACATGCACTAAAACGAACATAAAACTTACCTGAGACAAGGCCTGACTGGGATTTCATCCCCCAGCGGATACCTTACCCATCCCGGTGACCCTACTTGGATTTCATCACCAAGGGGGAAGCCCACTCCGTTCTCTGGCGGAGGATAAACTCTAGGCGAGGTATATCTTGGCTAAGCGAGACCAGCTAACCACTGGAATCGTGAAGTGAGGGGAGCTTGCTCCTTAGCACCAGGCCACGTACCAGACCTAACACAGACTTTGAGCACCTAAAACAAGACCCAAAACCAGCTCTAGACTGCTTCTTCTAGGACCTTCTTGATAGCCCATCTCCCTAAACATTCATCTAAGGCATAAGCCACAAGATTCTAAGGTTAATTCCTAGGATTTATCGCTTAGGCTTGTCTGTCTCTCTCTGTTTTCCTCTTCTCATCTGTTTGTTTGAGTGATTGAGGACGCTTTCTTCATTGTTTTTCCAAGAACCTTCAAATCTTTTGGTTCTCTAGAAAACACAGTCACCGACATCGGTTCTGCCACCGACGTCGGCTTTCCCCTGTCACCGACATCAGTTCTGTCACCGACGTCGGCTTTCTTGTCTTACCGACATCGGTTATCTGACCGACGTCGGCCATATTTCTTACCGACATCGGTTTTTTTAACCGACGTCGGTCTCTGTCACTGTCCTTTTTTTTCAAAACCAGCAGCCTAAAACCTATCCCTTCTCTGACAAAGACTCCATCCTGGTTTTCTGGAATTGAACAACACAGTTTCTGAAACCTGAACCTTCTTTGCCTTGCATGGTTTTGACTCGTAGCCAAGCCAAGGCTCTTGTCAACCACGCTAGCCGTCAACCACTTCCGTCCACCCCGTCCGTGACCAAGCCTACAATGGAGTTCAACTCGGAGACCGAAAGAACTCCTACCCGTCCAACCCCGTCGTAGACTCCCATTGTCCAAGAAGGGGACCAAGATTTCGAACGATTCTTGGACCTCAACGTCAAGGCCTTGCAACACTATCTCGCGCATAGCCAAACGCGAGACTCCTTGGGCAATCCAATCTACGGAATGCCAACCTCCCTTGCCGTAACTATGGCTGTATCGACAGCATCTGTAGTTCAACCTTTGGACACTCAAGCCATCACTTCGACCGCTGACCAGACTTTGACCAATCCTCTAGGTGTGGCCTCTCCCTCTATCATTGGGCCCACTTCCACCGGGGTTCCGGCCCCCTGTCAACCTCAACCCGCTCAACCGCTATCCACTCCTTTTCAAAACCTTATCATCTCTATTCCGCCTACCCTGGCCCCTATCAACACGAGGATGGCTTCTTATCCATTGGCCCCCGTTACCACATTCCAACCTCTCGTGGCAACATCGGGCCTAGCTATGCCTTCTACCCAACCACCTTTAGCCTCTTCATCTATCCCTACGACTAGCTACCCCTACGTTGCACCTTTACAAGGGCAACTGACTACGTCATATGCCTCCCCTAGCCTCTTCCAAGCACCCTACCACTTAGGGGGCGCGTCACCCGTCAATCCGTCGGTAGACATCATCAAAATGTTGATGGACAAGATGAACAGTCTAGAGACCTCTGTTTCCAGCTCGCGCAACGCTCTCTCATACGAGCAGATCTGCAACGAGCCCATTCATCCTTCTGTCCCAATCAGACCATATCCTAGCTAGTGGGAGCTTCTGAAGTTTTCTCGCTTTCAAAACAAGGAAGACCCACAACAACACTTGCGGGCATTTAGACATGCCTGTTACCTCATTGGCCATGACGATGCGTTACTCTTACGCACATTTCCTATGTCTCTCTCGGGTGCTGCGCTCGACTGGTACAGCTCCCTGCCCAACCATTCTCTCTTCTCATTCACACAATTAGCTCAGCTCTTCCTCGATCACTTTTCCATCAACATAACCAAGAAGGTCTCAATCACGGACCTCTATTCTATCCGGTAATTCGAGGACGAGTCCATAGCCGACTTCGTTGCTCGATGGAGAGGCCTCATCAATCAACTCTCCTTTTCCTTACCCCAGGCCGAGCTTATTGAACTCTTTTCCCAAGCCTGTGCCAGACATATTTCTTCCACCCTGAGGGTTCAAACCTTCCGCACTTTTGATGAGGCCTTCACGATGGCCCACAAACTTGAGTTGCGTGCCATCAAGGAGAATAAAGTCAAGTTGCGGAGCAAGAATCCCAGCTCTAAGACCAATGACTCTTCCTCTGCTAAGCCATCATCATCCAATTCTAAATCCAAGGCTTCAGCTAATGCCGTGGTTGTTAGACCTTCATCTTCTTCGACCAATCAGCCTGAGCCATCCACATCTCAGAGCGCCACTCGCCAATTCCAGCAAAGATACGTACAACGACGATATACTCCTCTCAAAGAATCATATGCGTCTGTGCTGGAAAAGCTTGTTAAACAGGGGGTCCTCAATCTCCCTCAAGCCCGACCTCCTCCACAATTCGATCCCTCACACGCCATCCCTGCGTGGTATAGGGAGCAAGACTTCTGCAGCTTCCACCGTGTTAAGGGCCATGACACGGAAAACTGCAAAACTTTTAAGAACATAATCCAAGACATGCTTGAAAAGGGGGATCTCATCTTAGACAATCCAAATGCACCCCCTAATCAGGCCATTGACATCTTCAAACAACCTTTCCCCAATCATCCGCCAACTCAAAACAATGTCCAGACCTTAATTGACGACAATGATGAGCACAACATTCGAACAGTCAATACGGTCTCTCCCTTCGTCCCCAATCAACCTCAAGAGGTTAGTCCATCAATCAGTCCGTCACATGTGGATGAACCTCTCTCCCCGGCTGGTTCTCCATCGACCTCTCTCATCTTGGAGGATGCCTCGGCCTTACCAACACCACCAGTCTCGCCATCCTTCTTTCTGCTGCCTATGGAGGACCCGACCCTTCCTACTCCTCAGCCGCAAGTGGAGGGCACCGTCATCCCTGCCCTTTACCCACTGGAGGAGCCTCGCTCCCCAGTTTCTTCTCCACCTAGGGAAGAACCTCTCTCCCCTTCATCTTCATCTAAATCTGTCATGACTTCACCACACCATGCATCTAAGACCACTACACCCATCTCATCCTCAACCTCACAACCATCAACATCTTCCTCTCAGCCATTTTCCCAGTTAGTGGAGAAAATTGAACTTCTCCCTCCGAGGAAAGTGACGCCTCAGGTGTTATGGGAGCATCTTAAAGCCCTTCAACATACCCGTGCCCTCTCATCACATGCCGCTAATCCTCCCAAGGCAGAATCTCGTCAGACTCTTGACAAAGACCAGACTCTCAAACCTCAACCAAACCCGTCAAAACTGAAGCCTGCATCTATCTCGTCTAAGCCCATCAAGTCATTTGGCGTTCGTCCTGTCTCCATCCTCACTCGCCCGCAAGTGAAGGTGGACCTAGGCCAGACCTCGACCAGTAGTAGTCTTCCAACCAAGTCAAAGAAGACTGCCAGACCACAGAAACGAACGCTTCCTTCCCTGTCACCATTGCCATCCATTTTGGGCCCCCATCCTTCAACCTTGGCTAGCATCCTTCCCACTCTGGCCTTCAACCGAAACTCATTGCCTCCTTTGCTTCCTCTGCCTACCTCCAGTCGTCCCTCTTCCAAAAAGGCGGTACCAATCACTAAGAAAGAGCCGTCTCCATCGGTCACCGCACCATCAACCCATAAGGTGGTACGGAAACCTCTTCTAACCTCGCCTAAGTGAAAGTCACCAACCTCGCGTATATCAACTAGCGCGGACCCTTTAGTGGGCTCATACTCATTGATATTGCGCCGACTTCTGTAGACTTCCGACATAACCCTTCCACCCATCAAGCCTTTCCAACCTCTCGGGTCCAAGCCCTCCTGGTTCGACGACACGAAAATCTGCTTATATCATCGTACACCAGGACACGACATCGAGACTTGTTGTGCCCTCAAGGCCGTCATCCGCCACCATATGGAGAAAGACACTCTTCTCCTTGAGGACACTCTTGACTAGACCCTGACTCCTTCCCATCCAACCTCTTCTACCATGCCAACATCTCACCAGCAAGACATGACCCCTTCTTCACCTCCTATTTTCGAAATCAATGCTATCCGTATAACCACTAGGTCGCAAAAGGACAAGGCAAAAGAAAAAGCTGCCATTCCTTGGACCTATCCCTTCGTCAAGCCACCTCTTGCGCCCAAGCCTAAAATTTCTATCCTTGGCGCATCCCAGCCTTCTTCGTCTTCCTCTTCTGGGCCAATTCACGACTCCATGCTGAAGCAGCTTCACCAGACACCTGTAAAGATGTCTCTTTATGACCTTATCCAAACCTCGCCTCAGCACCGTCAAGCCCTTATCCAAGCCTTGCAGGCAGCGGAGGTCCAACCCGAGGACCCCCAACCACTCGCTGCCCTCATCCATTCTTTATCTCCTGTCGCCTCCATCACATTCAGCGATTCTGAGATTCCCACATCTAACACGGAAGATCAGGACGCCGCCCTCTTCATCACTACCTATGTCGATCGGACACGCATTAAACGCGTTATAATCGACGACGGTGCTAGCATCAACATTATCTCTACCCACACCTTTGATCAGCTGGCTCTTCCCAAGAATTGCGTCTCCAAAACTGACGCGATCTTACGCTCTTTCAACGACACTACCACCACGACCATTGGCACAGTCATCCTTCACATTCACGTTGGTCCGTGCACAGTCCCAGAGCTCTTCTATATCATCGAAGGAGAGTTTCAATACAACCTTCTACTGGGCCGACCTTGGATCCGTGCCATGGCCTGTATACCCTCCACCCTGCACCGTTGTGTGAAGTTTGAGCATGACGGGCAAGTCCATACCATCCCCGCTGACCCTTCACCCTTCAAGACTTGCAACACAACCTACCGTCCCAATGATGTTCTCATTCCCATCAAGCCGTCAACTCTGGCACCGCCTCCATCTGCGGAAGCTTCGGCTAGTTCGCAATCGGCGATCGCCCTCACCCCTCCTCTTCAAGCGCCGACCAAAGACCCCATGGAAGACATCTTCCAACGACTATCACTTGGGGAATATCACTTGTTGACCCTAGACATGTTCCAAACTCCGCAAGAGTATGGACGCCTTCACCTCAGTCCCAATTACGACCATCGGATCGGGATGGTCGTGCCTTATGGTCCTCCTCACTTCTGAACCAACTTTGTCTATGGGGGGCTTAATCAAGCTCCTACCAACGGCAATTCCCTCTCTTCACCCCAACCTTTCACATCTAATTTCTCGTTTCTTGGCAACCCCGCCTTTGCACACACTTACCTTCACAGGTGTGCATGGAAGGGTTTTAGTTTCGGACGTTATGAGCAGGGCTCCCATCAGCCCATCGAGCCGCTCAATGATCACGATGCCAAGAAACGATATTGCCTGGGATATCATGACCCCACCCAGGCTCCTTCTGACCTTTGTCCCGAGCCAACCATTGACCAATCTCCTCCAAACTCACCCATTTCTCCTTCGTCACCTACGGAGTCGGTGGTTTCCATCCCTCCTAGTTTTTTTTTCCATAAACACCATTTGCCTGGAACCCCTGACCTACCAACTCAATGGGGTGTCCAGGTCTCTCCCTCTCATTTTTCCTAGCATGGTAGAGGATGAGTCGGCAACCATTCACACTGTCCACTGCGTTGAGGATGACGCCATCCTTTCCTACATGGGTGCCGATGACTCTTTCATCCAGCGTTTCCTCCCTTCCGAGACCCAGGTTATGTTAAATGAATCCACCATTGACATCAACCTCCCTTCTTCTTCTGATGTTCCTCACGTCTTAAAGATTGGCCAATCTTTAGACGCTCAGGAGCAGCTTGACTATGCCCAGTTCCTTTCCAACCATAGCAAGGCCTTTGCCTGGACTTACAGCGACATGCCTGGCATCGACCCCACCATTGCTACCCATAACATTGTCACCAAACTAGAGGCTAAGCCTGTTAGGCAAAAGCTTCGAAAGATGCATCCTCGCGTTGCGCTCCTTGTCAAAGAGGAGCTTCATCGCCTTCTTTTTGTCTCCTTCATCCAACCCATCGATTATCCACAGTGGGTCTCTAACATCGTCCCAGTTACTAAAGCAACTGGGGGGATTCAAATCTGCACGGACTATCGTGACCTTAACCTAGCCTGTCCCAAAGATGACTTTCCTCTTCCTAACATTGACCAGCTTGTTGATCTCACGGCCGGCCATGAGATGCTATCTCTCATGGACGGGTTTTCAGGATACAATCAAATCCTGATCGCACCGGAAGATCAGCACAAGACTACCTTTATCACCCCATGGGGGACTTTCTGCTATCGAGTCATGCCTTTCAGCTTGAAAAATGCTGGTGCCACATATCAGCGCGCCATGACCTACATTTTCCACGATCTCCTCCACAAAATCATGGAGGACTATGTGGATGACCTTCTTGGCAAATCCAAACTTCGCCGCGACCACTTGACCATTCTCACAATCATCTTCTCTCGCCTTCTGCAATACAATGTCTGCCTTAACCCCAAGAAGTGTGTCTTTGGGGTCCTCTCAGGCAAACTTCTCTGCTTCATCGTTTCCTTCCGTGGTATCGAGATAGATCCCGCCAAGATCTGCGCTATCCTCGAAATGCCACCCCCGAATGATCTCAAGCAGCTTCGCAGTCTACAAGGGAAGCTCCAGTCCATTCGCCATTTCATCTCGCAGCTTTCAGACCGCTGCCAACCTTTCCATCACCTCCTTAAGAAGGACGTCTCCTTTAAATGGGATGAGGACTGTCAAGAGGCTTTTGAGGCCCTCAAAAGCTATCTGGTCTCTCCACCAGTCCTCATTCCACCTAAAGATGACCAACCCTTCTAACTTTATATCTCTGCCACCAACCATTCATTAGGTGCCATGATCGCGCACCGAGACGAGCATCATCGTGAGCAAGCGGTTTACTACATCAGCCAAACATTGGTCGACTATGAAACTCGGTATACTCATACTGAGAAACTCTGTTTGGCATTGGTCTTTTCTGCCACCAAGCTCTGCCACTATCTTCTCAACCACAAAACCTTTGTCGTCACTCACACTGACCCTCTCAAGTACATGCACTCCAAGCCATATCAGAATCAACGTATGGCTCGGTGGCTCATGCTGCTTGCTGAGTTTGACCTCGAATTCATCCAGCAGAAATCTATCAAGGGGCAAACCATCGCTGACCAATTGGCAGATGCCCCTCTTCCCGACAACCAACCTTCACACTGTGAGTTCCCTGACGAGTCTATCGCTACCCTTTCCACCGATGACACCGTCTACCAAGTGACCATGTTCTTTGACGGCTCCAAATGTCAACTCGGTGGGGGTGCGGGGGTCATCCTCATCCCACTCGAAGGGGAGCCCATGCCTCTATCTTTTAAACTTGACTTTGATTGTACCAATAATATGGCCGAATATGAGGCCTTAATTTTGGGACTTCAGACTGCCCTTTCCCTCCACATCAAGTCTATCAACATCTTCGGCGACTCGCAGCTCGTCGTTAATCAAGTTAACGGTTCATATCTCTGTAAAAATGAAGTTTTACAGAGGTATAAGAATCGTGCTGACCTTCTTTTGGCATCTTTCGACCATTACCTCTTGCAGACTATTCCACGCTCTACGAACAAGTTTGCCGACACCATGGCTTCTCTTGCTTCGCATATCCCATCTTCATCATCATCATCTCGCTTTTTTGTCACAGTGCATCGCGTACCTTTGCCTTCATACGTCTCTCCTCACATCGACCATATCAACACTATCAATTCTAGCCCACGAGATGACTGGTATAAGCAACTTGTGGACTACTTGTCTCTTTCTGTCACTCCTCCCAACCTCTCTAGCAATGCGCGGTGAGCTTTCATCAAGCGCACAGCTCTCTATACCATGCTAGGGGGCCTTATTTATAAACGAGGCTTTGACGGCCTCCTTCTTCGCTGTCTAACCTCCACTGAAGCTCCTCAAGCCATAAAGCAAGTTCACGACGGGATTTGTGGTGGACACTTCAGTGGAAACTTGGTTGCCAAGCGCATCCTTCGCCTGGGTTATTATTGGCCCACCCTTCATCAAGACTGTAGCGACTATGTTCGGCGCTGCATCAAGTGTCAATAACACTCTAACCTGCTTCATCTCCCCAGCCATGCCTTGCAAGTCGCTCAGGATTTATGGCCTTTCTCTCAGTGGGGCTTGGATCTCATCGGTGAGATCAACCCTCACTCGTCTCTTCGTCATCAGTCCATCATCACTGCCACTGAGTATTTCACCAAGTGGGTGGAAGCCATTCCTCTTGTCTCCACAAAATCCGACAAAATTGTCGACTTCATCAGCAGCCACATCATCTGTCATT
The DNA here is from genome assembly GCA_037957365.1 of Torreya grandis. Lineage (NCBI taxonomy): Eukaryota > Viridiplantae > Streptophyta > Pinopsida > Cupressales > Taxaceae > Torreya > Torreya grandis. Next base: position 643,312 of record JARHVA010004959.1, on the reverse strand, counting down.
TTGGTGTCCCTCACAAAATCATCACCGACAACGGCAAGTCTTTCAAAAACAAGACTGTCCAAAAACTATGTGACTCATTTGGCATCAAACTCAGCTTTTCTTCGCCTTACTACCCACAAGCAAATGGGCAGGCCGAGGCTTCCAACAAAATTCTCACCAAAATTCTCATGAAGATGGTCGACGATACAGGAAGGGATTGGCACATTCATATTCCCTTCGCTTTGTGGGCCTACCGCACTAGCATCCGAACCTCTACAGGTGCTACTCCCTTCTCCCTCGTGTACGGAACAGAGGCTGTCTTACCTCTCAAAGTACAGATCCCATCTCTCTGCATCTCCCTGCATGACATTCTCTCCAACGATGACTTTCATCAAGATCGCTTAGCTCAACTTGAGTTACTCGACGAGCACCGTCTTGCTGCCCTCAATCATCTCCATGTCTACCAAATTCGCATAAAGCGGGCCTACGACAAAAATCTGCGAGAATGAGATTTCAACATCGGAGACCTCATCCTCAAAGAGAATCAACACGTGACCAATATGGAGCAAAGTAAACGAGGCAAATTCACCCCCAATTGGCTTGGACCTTTTATCATCACGCACAAGTATGGGTCAGGGACTTATCGTCTGTCCTCCCTCGACGGACGGCCAGAACCCGAGCCTCTTAATGCATTGCATCTTTGACCATTCTTCTGTTAGTCGAGTACTCGTCTACTTGACACGTAACTTGAGCTCGTCCCCTAAGCAATCCTCGTCTTCTTAATCCTCATCCCTTTCAACCCTATTCCCCTTTAACAAGTCCTCTATGACCCTTTTATGATGCATGGATGCTTTATCCTAATAAAAGGGGAGTCCTTGAACTTCTACAGCCTTGTCCGTGACTCTAATCAAAAATCAAAAAATCAAAAAAATCAAAATCAAGATGTCAAAACATATCCAAGGTCACAAAATCAAATCAAAAAAAAAAAATAGACTGCTCCCTCGAAGGACAGCTGTACTATCATTGCTGTAGCTAATAGACTGATCCCTCGAAGGACAGCTATTCAAACATTATAAAGCAAAAATATAGACCACTCCCTCGAAGGATGGCTATGACTAAATCTTGCTACAAACAGCAACCTTTCTTAGAAGCTTCCCGCATTGATCAGCTTCGCAACATGACCATAAATCAAATGACATCATTATGTGGACTTCCCGCATCGATCAGTTCACCGTCAAAAAAAAAAAAAAAAAAACGAGTCATGGACTTGTCTTGTTGTTGTCTCAGGGTCTCCTATAAAATGGGGCAAGGTTATTCCTGCTCTTAAACTGGGTTACCCTATCCTCCTCCTATTACCTGCTCAGGGGACTTCGAGCTCACTTTAATGTCAAAGTGATTCGATTACTGCTCTAACACAACACTGGTCCACGACGCAATGCATGAACGGGGCTTTGGTTCTAATAACCCCTATCTATGCTTCCTTTCTGGTACTTGTCAATGAAAGAGCAATTTGCCTTTCACCTTTTTTTCTACACTTTGGTCACATTTAACCACATCAATTGTCGACTCAAACCAAGCTATTTTTTTTTTCATCCTCATGGCATCAGACATCATCCTCATCCATCTCACATAGTTTATATGGACACCAATACACATGGAAACTATCGACCAGACCCAATTTATGTTAAGCATAAACCAATACTTGCTGAAGCATAAATAGACCTCCATTCATTTTTAGCATGCATCCATCACGACTATGGAAACTTGCTAGGGATGAAAGCCTCTTGACCCACTGTGACATCTGTAGCATCATCTTACCCTCATCATTTCGACACTTGACCACATCCAATCATCGACCAATCTTCTCAATTCGCCCGAACTACATTGGTCTAAGGCCCTATGACCAGGGCTATGTAGGCAGCACTCAGATAACACATCCTCTGAGGTTAGCTCGACCACCCCCGTTTGTTCGTCTCTTTGATGGACACACCTTCTCTTCTGTGACTTTTGACTTTGACCAATCATTTTCTTTGACCATTCCTCCCTTTTAGGGAGAACTACATTGGCCTGAGGCCCTTCACACAAGGGCTATGCAGGCAGCACTCAGATCACATGATGTTTTCTGAGGTTAGCTCGGCCACATCCTTTCGTCCATCCATCCTCTTGACCAATGACCATTGGAGATCATGCGTATCTCCTTCGACCTTCGACTACTCCCAAGCCAATGTTGCCTTGGTTGTTTTTGCATGTGTGCTACCTCACGGCTGGTTAGCAGAATTATCCGCAGACTTTTTTTTGACCCTTCGCAAGTATAGGATCGCAAGCCAGTTGATCCCTACTACTTGTGGCATTTTCATGTTTTCTGGGAGCACTTCCTGAGCCTGGGATACCTGGAACATGACAACCATTTGGAGCTTCAGCTTAGATTGAGTGACCCAATCAGCAGACGACTAAACGCTGGGGCCCAGTTACTTCAATTTTGGCACTCCTTGACCCTCGACATGCGACAATTTGACCCGACCCTCCCGTGAAGTGGTCTACGCGCAATCACGACTGTTGTAGCATTTTCACTCACTCTCTTCTATCCATTTCTCTGTCAAATCAACACTCGATCTTCGGTTCCCTTCTCTCGACTATCGCTTTGAGGGGGGAACACCTCATCCTTTTCCTGGGGCAACTAACTCTTGTTTTTGTCTTGCAGTTCGTCAAGAACAACCAACAAGACAAAAAGGGGCAAATGTAGACACCGCAAACGTGTCTGCACCTTGGTTCTCCCCCTTGTTCGCCTCAAACCCCTATCCTAACCCTTGGCCTTAGTCCCCTCCATTCATTTGATTAAAATAACTTAAATATTTTAATTAAGTGGCCCCCTTTCCACCTCACCCTTGCCACCTTGGATCCTCCCTTGAATCCCTCCACCTTCCCCCTAGCATTTATTATGCCAAATCTCCTCATTATCTTCCCCCCACGCCCATTTAAGCATCCTCGTGACCGTTCTTCCCACAACCCCTCGCCCGGCGGCGTGCAAGAATGTGCAGAGGCTATTTTTAGTCTCTGTCCCCATTCTGTCACCGCCGATGTCGGCGACCCTTCGGCCGACGTCGATGAAACTGCCGGCGTCGGCAGCCTTCATTACCCCTTTCTACATCCGTTGCAGCCCCTTGACCCTTGAGCTCACAAATAAAATCCTCTTGGCGCTTTGGCATTCGACTCTCTTCTCTCTGGACCTCGTGCAACAATAGCAACAGGTGTAAAGACTCTTGATCAGAGATTTCTTCTTGCAACAAGTCTTTCGGGGCTCCAACAACAGCTCTCCCACTCTTCATTCAACAAGCTAAAAGGTAAGCAGAGTATTTTATTTCATTCTTTCATTTAGTCTCAGTTATCTATCCTATCTACTGTCTTCTACTTGCTGTGTCCTTCCCCTGAGAGGCTGAAAAGCCTTCTCAAAACCTGTCCCCTGTCCATCTTCCTCTTTCCTGTCTCCCTTTTAATCTAGTCCCAGACAACTTCCTCATTCCCCTGCCAACAAAGACCCTATACAGGGCACCTAATCAGAACCAGACCATTCCCCAGTCCCTCCAAATTTATCCCCGAACTCTGTCTCGACCCTGTTCACAAACCGGACCTGTCCACAGACCAGAACCAAACCAGACCCAACCACAAGCCACAACCCCGACCGACGCCGGTCACTTCCCCAACTGACGTCGGTAGGATAACCGACGTCGGCAGATCAGCTAACCGACGCCGGCGACATTTCTGACCTCGGCGACTGTCATCAGCCCGACAACTCCTTCAGGTAATCATTTTGTCTTTTCTTTCCTTTCTAATTTGTTTATCACTTCTGTATTCTGGCATTCTGTATTTCCTTGATCTTTTATCTGTCTGTTATCAGTGGGTTGACCTCCCTTGAGGAAGTTTTCACACTTCCGGGAACAAGCTTTCGCTTGGCAACCCACCGCCTATCCATCTAACATTTTCTTGTCCAAGTTCCTTTTCTTTGCAGGTGTCATTCCTCCACAGCCAAAGAGGGGTGCTCACAAGCGTCTGGATTACGGTGCACAATCTTTAGTCCAGGTACTTCTAGCCTTGTCCATTTTCTTAGTTTCTTTATTAATCTTTTGAATGTAGAAAGCGAATTAGCGATAGAAACAGACAGTTCTGGTGGCCGACGTCCCAGCCTCATACAACATCCTTTTTGGGAGTTTTTTTTGCAAGGATGTTGGAGGAGAATTGAGTATGGACCTGTCTGAGGCAAGGATCCCTGTCAAAGGTGTCATGAAGAGGCTACTCCCTGAAAAGGAGGCAAAATTTGTTGTCACTTAGACATCAGTGCCTAGAGCCTAAATTCTATTTGAGTCTTCAGGTAAGAGTAATTATTTTTTGTTTACTGAAGATGTTCCTATTATATCAAATGAAAGTCCTATAGGTGGCGATCCAAAAATTGATTCAAATAAGACATCAAAAGAATTGGTAGGGCGTAGTACAGATGAAAAAGGATCTTCCCTCTCTAATGAAGAAAAATCTGATAGAAGATCAATTTTTGATAATGTTTGCATCCTGGAATTCGATGGTAGCAATTTCATTACCGGTTCAGGAGTTGGGATTGTGTTAATATCTCCTCAAGGGGATATTTTTCCTTCTTCATACAAGTTGCAGTTTAACAACACTAACAACACTGCTAAGTATGAATCTCTATTACTCGGGTTGAAGGTAGCTCAAAATAGAAGTGTTAAAATCCTTCATGCTAAAGTAGATGCTGAACTGATGGTTTGTCAGGTGAGGAACCTATGTCAAACTAAGAACAAAGGATTGTGCCATTACCATAATCTTGCATGGGATTGCCTTGAAAGTTTTGATGATTTCAATATATTTGCAGTGACCAGAGAGCTTCATAGTCATGCAGATTCATTGGTTATCTCTGCAACCCTCATGGTTCCTCACAAAGACTTTGAAGAGCACAGTTATACCATCAAAATGGTCTTTTGACTAAGTGTGCTTGATGAAGCTAACCATTCGCAAGTGTTTGATGCTGACAATAAAATCATGTGCTTCACTGGACTAGAAGAGCAACAAGCTATGGTAGTGGACCATACTGTTGCATGCTAAAGTTAGGAAAAGGGACTCTTCACTAAGAAAGCAAAGATTTATGGTTTTCAGATTGAAGACCACGTCTTGCCATGGGGCAAGAGGAGAGAACCAAAAAGAGTGCACAAAAAATGTGATTCCTAGTGGAGAGTTCCATTCACCCATCACCGATTCTAGGGAGAAAATGGTTTCTTGCTGGTTTGTTAGGATGGAACACCATTGTCATTGTCTCATAGTGGGCGGCATCTGAAGCACTTCAATTCTTGAAGTATCAGATAAGATCATATATATATATATATATATATATATAGTCTTTAGTTCTATTTTGTGCTTTTCATTTTCATTTTTGGCACCTTTCTTTTTTGGGTAGCATGACTCCGTAGCCCAATGGCATACTTAAAGGCACTGGAGATTCTGGTTTCTACTCCCCTCAACTATTTCAAAATTTCAACTGAAGGAAGTTCCCCAACTGGAGCCAGCTATTGTTCCCAAAATTTGTCACTCATTTTTGGGACATCATATGAACTATTTTGGTCCTATAGGCCAAAATTCTCTTTTCTCTTCTCAAAAAATTATTTTGAGTATCCAAATTTTCCATTATTCAAGCTTTTTTAGATTTTTACAGACTCTACAGGCTTATTTCTATAGACTCTACAGGCTTATTTCTACGGACTCTACAAGGTTATTTCTACAGAATCCATAGGCTTATTTTCAGGGACTCTGTAGGCTTATTTCTACGGACTCTACAGGCTTATTTATATAGACTCTACAGGCTTGTTTCTACAGACTCTACAGGCTTATTTCTACAGACTCTGTAGGCTTGTTTCTACGGACTCTATAGGCTCATTTTTATAGACTCTACAGATATGTTTCTACGGACTCTGCAGGTTGGATTCTACAGACTCTTTCAAATCTTGAGAGACTTAGAGAAAACTTTAGACTCTACAGACTGGGTTCTACAGACTAGTTTCTATAGACTCATTTCTACAAACTCCGCAGTTTCATTTCTACGGACTCTGCAGGTTCATTTCTATAGACTATGTAGGAAAGAAACAAGTTCCCTACTTAGGCAATTTCAATTGGTTAGTTCAATCCCAAAGCTCGAAGGACAAGTGCCCTTGTAGAGGGCACTTAGGAGCCAAATTTACCTTTGTGAATTTTTTGAAAGGTAATTTTGAAGTTTGAACAACCCTTGTGGAGGGTAGGTGATGAGCAAAATGGGCCGTTTCAAAGGCCAAAAGGGTAAGGTTCTCTTTAGAAAAGTGAACAAGGTGAATTCCTTCAGATAAAAAGTCTGAAGGAATTTACCCAAAGGAATAAAGCCCATGGGAAGTGACTAAGGTGAAGGATATGAAGAAGAAGGCCACCCGAAGGACCTCAAAGGGTAGGTACCCTTGCGGGGGGCTCTCGGCGACCAGGGAATAGACCTTTCCAAAATCCTAAAAGGACACCTTCCCTTTGAAAGGATTCAAAAACTAAGCTCGATAAAAGGAAGCCTAAAGGAAATAAAGCCAAAGGAATTAACCAAGGGATGATGGGCCCGTAGAAGTCAAAGTTGGGCACCATGAACTAGCCGTTGGAATCCAAACGTCTGATGACATCCCTGCAGACATCAAAATCAGGGAAACAAACTAGCCATTGGCTTCCAAGTGGTGATGGGTGCATGAACGTCATCTTTATAGTAATGAAATAATCATTGATCTTTAAAGGCTTAAGTGCGGAGCCAAATGCATTCAAAGGCCTTAAGGCCAAAAGGAAGAACCGTCGAGAGAAGAGCTGAAAGAGCCAATAAAGCTAGGAAGATAGCCCTGAGAGCTAAAATTCTAGGAAAAGACAAAACTAGGAAGAGATAAAGCTGTGAAAGGATGAAAGTCAAGAGTGAACTCAGTGACCAGCTGAAGAGAGAGCTAAAAGAGCCAATAGAAAGGGAAAAGATAGCCTGAGAGCTCAAATCACAATAGGAAAGAGGGAAGACCCAAAATATCTACGTAGGAGTTATTTCCAGTAGGTGGAATAGTCCACCAAGTAGATATTTAAGCTTGCAAACATTAAAAGTGTAGCTTATTTTTCTCCCTTGGAGTAAAGGTGAAGTGGACAACTGCATAGACATCAAGAAAAGGACCAGATGACCCAGGCCCAGGAGAAGACATTTGAGATGAATCGACATGTCACAATTAAGGCAGATGCCCTATTCTAGCATCACCTTCTTTGACTGAACTGAAAATATATTCAAGGCATTGAATGCAGTATGGGTCGTTTCATGAAAAAAATTGCCAAGTCTTTTTGGGCTGTTATATATTGTAAATATCTTCTTTTCACAAGGGAGATCTTTTGGGTTATAAAAGCAAAACTATGCCAAAATTGAAAGGTGATTACTAAGTCTTTGAGCTCAGATTGTTGATCATATTTCTTTGTTTGAATGAGAAAGCAGGTTACTTTCAGACTTTGTGCTATTATAGCTTGTGTCATTTAGGAGATTGTTCTTATGTCTATTTCTTGAATGTGTTCTTGTCCATTTTAATGAAATAAGCAGAGCTAGTGGAAGTAATCAAGAAGGTGCCCTGAAGCCAATTGTGGAAAGACTTTGTGATGCCACAATTGTTTTTAGTGTGTTTATCTATTTTCTATTTCTGTGTAAAGGACCTTGAGATGAATTTGTACCCTCATTGTCCTTCGTATTTCACTCTTTGGTAGTTGAGGTGGAGACTTTGTGCTACACTTCATTTTGCTGGTTACTGCGCCCTTGTTACCAGTTACTTGTTACCTATCAGAAAGAACTCCTGCTGATTGCTGTAAGACCACTTTTGAATAAAGAGAAGTGCCTTCAGTGTTTTCACCTAGATTTATCCTTTATTTGTGAACATCATCTCTGAAAAAAGAGAGATGGATGGTTTTTTCCTACCCTTGAGTGTTATTTTTTGCATATATATATATAGTATATAGCTCCTCATATTTATAGAGAACCTCCCCTTGATGAGAGGAGAGATTTGTCCCCCTGTGATGTGGTAAACCTGCACATTTGGCTGACCAATGTCTCTATGCTATGGTTGAAGAGACCTATTTTGCCCATCAGTTAACTAGTGACAAAATATTCACCCAACACAACCCATCATTCCTATTTTTTCTACCCAAAAAGTGCTATAGCAGGTAACTAATAGAGAAGTGAGCTCATCTCAAGAGGTATCACAACAAAAGGTGATAGTTGAACCTAAGGATAAAAGCAATAGAAAAGGCAAAGATCAAGAAAATTTTGAGAAGAGAAAGAGAAAGATGAATAATTAGTTTCCAATATCGTTCAAGGTATCGTGGATGTAGAGGAAGTTTTTTCTCAGGATATAGTGGTGAGAGATAATCAACAACAAATGGTAACTCTTTCAACCACTTCCAGTGGTATGAATTTTTCTTAATGGTTGGCATTACAAATAGTTATTGAATCAAAAGAAGAAATTATTTTAGAGTAGATAGAATTTCAGCTTCTAAAAAGTCTTGATAGTAGGTTAAAAATCCCAAGACTGCTAGAGTGATTTCAATTGATAATTGAGCCTTCAGGTCAAAAATTCATAAAAATATCAATTACTCCATAGGGTAAGCATAAAGGTGAAATCATTGAAGAAGACTTAGAAATTACAAAGGTATCCCTTGGATAAGTCATTACATAGGGCCTCAAGTAGGACACACAGACCCTTATCAATACTCTTTTTCAAAATTTTGATGAAGAGAAGGCTGATAAATTCAAGTTAAAAGAACAAAAGTTTAAGTTGTGTGAAATAATTGCCAAAGTGGAAAGATCTACTTCTTAGCAACCATTATTTTAAATAGATATGATTGATCAACAAACAATAATTAAGGTGGAAGAAACTGGTGACAAGACCAAAGTAATTGATAAATAGATAGAGAAAATGTTACAAACTAAAAAAAAATGGTTTCCTGAGGTCCCAAGCACTTTAGCTGATATTAAGAATAAATTAGCACAACTAAAAATAGTGATGAAGGAGATTGAAAATGAAAATGGAATATCTAAATTGCAACAGGAACGCCTTCAATGAATAAATGCTTTAAGTGAAAAGATTTTGATTAAAAAAAAGATTGTTTTAGAGGGATCAGTGAAGAAAACAAAGTAAGAAGAACATATTATATCTTTTTACATGTGTATTTTTGGAGCAATGCTTGAAGAAATGAATAATCTGGAAGAAGATGATCGTAACATAAAAGTAGATATGGAGGATACTTATCTTCTATCTCACAAGTTTTTGGTCAGAAACATAGCCAATGACATATGAGCAATTACATCAGCAATTCAAGAAGTAATTGAAAAGGCCATGACTCCATTCATATAAAAAACTATAAAAGAGTTAATAAAAAGTTAACAAGAAGTCAAAAGGTTGGAACACAATCTTGGAAAAGTGAAAGGATATTGTAAGAAAATGGAAAGGAAATTGATGAGATTGAAAATAGAAAGACAATCAGTTATCAAGTCACATGATGTGGCCATTTAGTTTGTGATGTTTGAACACATCAAGTATAGGGAAAAGTGTAGATCAAAAGTTCATGAATTAGAATGATTTCTATCGCTTCTCTTCTCAACTACTTCTATTTTTTTTAAAACTTTTTTTGAAGAAATTTTGTTTTAAGTAATTACTTTGTAAGTAATGTCACTCAGAAAAGTTTCTTGTAAAAGTAAGTTGCTTTGTAAAATGTAAGACTCAAGTAACTTGGCTAGGCATCATTACTTGAAGTCATTTTGTAAAACTAAATTACTTAAGAGAAATGTGTGAAACATGCAAGGGAGTTGTATTTGATCTAAACAGTAAAACCAAGAAATGCTACATGTCATCAACCATTGCATGCCACACATGAGAAATTTAAGGAAGGCATCTCTCAAATAGTTTTTAGAATTTAGCATAGTACATGGGAATTCAAGGAGTTGTCTCCTAATTATTTTTGATATCTGAAATACTATAAGTATGGGTAAAGGCTTACATGCCAAGGGATGGTAATTTTTTAAATCAATTGTAACTATTATGCAAGAAAGTTGAAGTAATTTAAAACTTTGTGTTCAGATTTTTGTATATTTTTAGTGTGAATTTGGTTCAAAGTGAATAAGAAAAAAGTTGATTTCTGAGGAACTTTGTGTATAATGAGACATTTGGTGAATTCTATGAGGATTAAAATGGTAAACTTTATGTTATCTTTAAATCTGAATATGAGTTCAAATATTTCTTAATCATTTACTGAAAAGAATTATCATATCTTATATGTTTATCTATTTATACGAATACAATAAGCTCTGCAAAACTACTTGTTGTGAAGTACAATTTCTTTCTTTCTTATATATTCTAGTCTTTTCATTCTCCAATTTCCTAGAACTTCTTTGCATAAATTTTGAATCAACTACTTACTTGACGTAAAATCACTATATTATGGTCCATGAACTTTATGATTAAAGTAATACCCAAAAATAAGATAAATTTTGAATAATTAGTATAAATTATGAATAACTGATAGTGTGAATAGTTAGAGTAGATAAGCATAATCATATGGGAGCTTCATCATTAAATGAAGGGGATTTAATCCCATGACTACCTAGGTACTATTTTTAGCCTACAAAATATCTAATGAATAGGTTGAAAATCTTTAGATATGATGGGAATAACATCTCTTTGATGTTATGACAAATCTAAGCTTTATTTCAATGAAGTGACACTGTTAAGTTTTAAAAGGTGTAATGTGGTGACATGTCTTTCCAAATGGTGACTGTTTTAAAATAAAATATGTCTCTATAAATGTATATACATATATTGAATTCTAGCACTATTTTTATTGATGACATTTTACTAATTTAAATTACATGGCTCCAATTTGGAAACATAAGCTTTTCTCATTCAACATCTAAATCCACGCTATAGGCAATGCTCCAAAAGCCTACACAAGTTTTGTATGTAGGGCAAGTTGGAACCAAAAAATCTAATAGACATCAAACATTCAAAGAACATGACAAACATAAATAGATGGAACTTAATTTTATTTCTATGATTAAATGTTTTTATCACATGGATGGACTATGTGAAGGGATTTAAAAATACATGAAACATTTAAAATAAATGAGGAAAAAGCCACAAAAAAAGAGTTAACACTTAGTCATTCTTAAAACATGGGTGGAGGAGATTTTGGCAAGATTCTATAATTCTTTCTATTTTAATGTTTACAATAAAGAATGGGTTTTCAAGGGTTTTGACACCATTCCAAGGGTTTTAATCATGCATACAAAATCTGAAATAAAACAAAGGCCCCCTTCCCCCGCCCACTAAAAAAAAGCAAGGCTTTTACTGATGCATATAAAATTTCAAAGAAAATGAAGAAAAAACCTAAAAAATATAGACAATTTTCAAATTACATAGTTTTAGGACATTGAATGTGCAAAGCTTATAGAAACCACCTAAATTGTGCTCTTTTACAACCAACATGTATCACATGCAATTGTGTACCACAAAAATACACATCTAAACTAGATATTTGGTGAGGAGAACATAGGTGGTTCAAATACTTGATATCTCCTACAAGAACTTCTAAATATATGCATAACACCTATGAAAGGTAAAATAAAATTAATCTCCACACAACAATCCATCTACACTTTGATCGTAGTTATATGACATTGAAAACAACAAAACCCCACCTACCACTTTTTCCTATTGACATGTCTGGAGGTTTAGATTTAATACAATAAAGACCTTCCTAACTTTAATTTGGCTACTTCAAAAGGTTTAGACATGGTAAGAATGGATTCTACAGATGTAATAATGAATCTATTGCTTTTAGCATTACAATTTTTAAGAATATATCCTAATCTTATTATAAGCAAACATGTATCTGTAACTTATTTTGCTTATGTGGTTTTGTTTGGGTGGTATTTATACACTATTTTCTAGATAAAATAATGGTCATTAGTTTTGTATTTATTTGTCTTGTGGAGAAATTGAGCCTATTTTTTGAGGAACAATTGCTAGTTTGTTAACTCACCAATTTTTATAATACTTTTATACAATATTTCACTTGATAAAAATGACATTTGAAAAGTAGTTTTTTGGGAGCAATATTTCTATTTTATTTTTATTTTTCGTGACTCAGATAAAAGTATCACTTTATTATTATAGGTAGGGATAATTCTAAGAAGGGACCCCTAAATGCTTACTATAAAAACCCAATGAATCCTAGATTTTGGGTATAATTCTATTGGTGAATCTTTGAAAAAATCACCACATGGGTATAAATTGACTAGCGATTTTTATTAACTCTTTCAAAAAAATATAAATAGATGGAAAATCAAACGTCATATTTAAATCAAGAAATAATAGTGAAAAATCCAATTTAGACCTCTTTCCCCAAACACATTCATGGGGAAAATAACATGACAACAGTTCAAATCCATTAAAAGATAGGAACAATTCATTGAAAATGTGAAAACATTTATAAATATGTAAGTCTTTTATTTATTAGTTGGATTGTACTTCATTGTTGGCTACTTATACTTTTCTTTGGTCTCATCTTGCTATTGTCACTCGCTTCATGATTCTCACGACATGTAGGGATTGCAGTTCTTACTTGGATTGTACTTCATTGTTAGCTGCTTATACTCCTCAGCCTCCTCTTGCAATTGTCACTCACTTTATGATTTCCATGACCACAAAGGAATAAAACTTTAATAGAAATGAAGTTATATAAATTTAGGTTTTAGAGTTTTAGGGTTTTAAGCAATTTGAAGTACTTATGTAGATTTATTTTATAAGAGGTAATTTGTGTTAATAAAAAAACCAATGGAGAAAGAGGTTAGGGGATGAGAAGTCTAAAGTCAAGATCTTGTTTATAGGTCCTTCTTTTAAATGATTAAATTTGTCCTCCTTTTTAAAGATTAAATTTATCCTTTTTAAGTGCTAAATTTGATGGTTGTATTATGTATAAATTGAGTACAGACTTCTATAAGTTTATCAAAAGACCAACCAAATAATATAATAAACTAAGTATAACAAAAATTATGACAAAAAAATAGAGTATAGAGTATAAACCAACTATGGGGCCATAGTGCAAGATAACTACAAAATGCGAGGATGACATAATTGAAAAAAATATTCAAAACATTTTCGTAATTTTAAAATTATAAACTATATAATAAAGTCTGCCAAAATGTCTTAACCACATCCATATTGGTCTTTCAAATATTTTTTTATTTCAATTAAAAAACCATGCCACTAGAATATAATCATTACCTTAAACGTTTAAAAATAAAATACAATATGATCATGAGGCTTTGTTGTGTTTATTCAAGATTTTTTTTGTGCATTGTTTACAAGAATTATTTTGCATGTCATTATTTCTCAAAAGAAATCAATTTCTTATTGTTTATAATAAGTATGTAGTAAAGACCAACCAAATAATGTAATAAATCTAGTATATCAAAAATAGTGACAAAAAATCAGAGTATAGAGTATAAACCAATTATGGGGCCATAAAACAAGATAACTATGAAAAGTGAGGATGACATAACTAAAAAAATTATTCAAAATATTTTCATTGTTTTAAAATTATAAACTATATAATAAGGTTTGCCAAAATGTCTTAACCATATCCATATTGCCCTTTCAAATATATATAGTTTTATTTCAATTAACAAACCATATCAACGAGAGTATAATTATTACCTTAAACATTTAAAAATAAAATACAGTATGATCATGAAGATCCGTTGTGTTTATTTAGTTTGTTTTTTTGTAAATTATTTAAAATAAGTATCTTGCACACCATTTTTTCTTAGAAAAATCAATTTCTTGTTTGTTTATAATAAGTATGTAGTAAAAACTATTAGTGTAGGTTTTTATTTTTCCCTATTTATTAATTAGGGAAATTGTATTTCTTGTGCATACATGGAGTTTTCCTACATTTGTGGGATAGGCTTGTTTATGTGGAGGTGTGTGTCATAGATGTGTCATAGGTGTCATAAGAATGTCATAAGTAACTCCCTTGATCGGAGTTACTTCTCTATTCTTAGCACCTTGTCACCACCTTTTATGGAGGAGTTACATTCTATTCTTGGGGTGCCTTGTCCATCTTTTGTGGAGGAGTTACGTACTTTCCTATTTGTATTCCTCACTTTGACGATCTCATGCTAATCAGATTTTGGTTTCTCCATTTTGTCTTGTGCAATTTCTCTTATTGTATTATTTTCAAATTGCTTTAGCATTTATGTGGTGTGCACTTGCTTCAACTTGTGTGATCACATCTCCATTGCACTCGCATTATCTGAATTCTGTCAACAACTCCAATATGGTATCAGAGCTAATCCGATAATTTTGTGTGTGATTATGCTTTTAGCTTATTTTGAAATCAAGAGGAGTGGAGTTCTCTTTATTTTTTATTCTAGATTTGGTCTAAAATAAAAAAAATTCTGTCAATATCATTTCTGGTATCTTTGGCCTTTGGGTGTCTTGATTGGTCTGTTGTGGCTTCAGTAAGGTGGAGGAATTTCTTTTGTTTTGCAAAAATCTACATTCTGTTTGTTGTTTTGGTAGAAAGGGTGAAGATTTCTAGCCCATATCAGGCACTGCCCACTCAAAAATCAGCTGCTGCTCAGTCTTCTGCCACGCCAACTTCAGCGCTAGCTAGGCGCAACAAATAGCAACAGAAGGAGGCGCACTTCTGCAGTCCGTACGGTGCACTTATCAGTCATATGACACACTTCTTAGTTGTATGGCGCGCCAACTTCCTTCAACTTCTGCAACGCATTTAGCTTGGTTCCTTTCATCTTCTGCGCCTAGTCTTTTGAGCTTCAGTTCTGCCCTCAGACAGGCCGTACGACGCCCTCCAACAGGTCTATTTTTTGTCTTTTGTACAAGATAAATTTTGACTGTTTGCTTTTGGACGCCCCTTCCTACTTGGCGTCCCATGTGGCACCCTAGGATACTTGCCATTCTATCCAAACTGTCTTTGGTTTATTTTTTTAGTGTAAAATTGACTTGTTAAAACAAAAATCAGTCAATTTGACTGAATATTAAATTTTTTAGACAGTTTGGTAATTTTTGGGGGTTTGAATTAAAACTTGTATCTTCGACCTACGAAGACGAAGGGTGAGGCTCGGGTTGGTAGGAGGCCAATTCCCCCTCTCACAAACCTCATTTAGATTCCTCGTTCTGTACTAAATCTAGAGAGTGGTTGGAAGGCCACTTTCTTTCCCCATAACATGAATTTTTTTAATGTTTTAATGCTTTTTTTTGCAAAAACACTAGTTTACGAGAAAATTATAACTTTAATATATTGCAAATGGTAGCTCAATTTTGGGTGCCATTTTTTGCAAAAGTGCTTGTAATTCAATTCTCTATAGTGT
Source organism: Torreya grandis (assembly GCA_037957365.1). NCBI lineage: Eukaryota > Viridiplantae > Streptophyta > Pinopsida > Cupressales > Taxaceae > Torreya > Torreya grandis. The sequence goes on along the minus strand of JARHVA010004959.1, from coordinate 627,870 downwards.
AGACTTTTTATTTTTCAAAAAAGCACTAGTTTATAAAGTGCCAAAAATTTGGGTCTCTCGGGACGCATTTTCAGCTGAGTCCGACGTCCTGTTTGCTTTAGTCTTGCACTGATTGCTCTAAGACGCATTTTTAGCTGAGTCTGACATCTTTTGAGCGTGCACTTGCATATTTGGGGGGGGGGCTCAATATTTTTTGGGGGTGTGATTGATTTTCACAACTTACTTTCATTCTCCTTTTTGCATACATTCACAACTTGCAATCAACACAACTTCCCCTAATTTTAGCTAAAAATGGATTATTTTCAACTTAAACCCCTAACACCCTTCAACTATCATGAATGGAAAGTTAAAATATCAATAATTCTTAGAAGCAAAGGGTTGTATAGGATCACCATGTGTACAGAAGTAGAACCCAACACAGATGCTGAAAAGGTCAAGTGGCACAACTGTAGTGATGAAGCCTTTAGATTACTGAGCTTGTCTGTGTCTCCAAAACTTCTCTTCCACTTAGAATCCTCTTAAACTCCTAATGACATATGGGATACCTTAGAAAAATTATTTGGGAAGCTTGATGAGATGAGAGGTCATGAGCTCGAAAACGAACTCATAAATCTAAGTCCTAACAACTTTGACACCCTACATGACTTCTTCACTAAGTTTAAGGCCCTTAGATTGTAATTGAAAGAGTTCGAGATAGAGAAGAAAGATGATCAACTCATACTTTCTATTCTCATAAAGCTAGGTCCAAGCTATTTAATTTTTGTCTCCACTTTCCATGCCACAAAAAGTGCCCTTGGCACTACATGGAAAATGCCTTATTTGGATTCATTCATTGCCGACTTGATTAGGGAGCAAGATAAGCTAATTCAAATGGGCACAATGAAGTCTAATCAACCCCAAACTTTGATAGTTAGAAATGGTAAGGATAAGACTTCAACAAAAGAGAAGAAGAAAAAGAACAAGGACTAGGAGAAGAAGAAAGAAAACACCAATCCTGCCAAAAACAACACTGAGAATTCATCTTCCAATGCTAAACCTAAGAAGGAGAAGGTTAAGTGTGCCTATTGTAAAAATACAGGGCATGATAAATATAAGTGCATGAAGAAACAAATAGATCACCTAACTCATCTTCTAGAGAAGAACAACATAGGTGTTCCTGAGTCCATCAAGAAGAATTCATCTACCCAAGATTCTACTAAGGCAAAAGACAAGGGTAAGGAGAAAGAAAAAGGAAATGCCCTTCTAGCTATAGCAGCTTCCACATCTTCATGGGTCATCGACTCGGGTGCTTCTCACCACATGGGCTCTTCACTAGTTGAGTTTTCATCTTTAGAGCCTTGTAGCATGACTTCAATTAGTTTGGGTGATGACACATCAATTTATATTGCAAGGAGAGGGTTAGTTGAAATAGAAGGAGAAACATTAAACAATGTTCTAAGTGGTCCTTCTCTTTCAACCAATCTCCTATCAGTGTACCAAATCACTCACATTGGTCGGGGCATGAGAGTTGAGTTTTCACCAGATTCAGTGGCTATCAGGGAGTTGCATAGTGATACTATAGTGGCAATGGGTAGGGTAGATCACCAAGCCAGGTTATACACCTTCTCACATTTTGCATTAGATTCTTCTCCTACATCATTGCTGACTCATTCTGATGGAGTTAATAAATTATGGCATGAATGGTTTGGCCACCTTAACTACCGCTATCTTGAGCAACTTTGTAAAAATGACATGGTCATTGGCTTGCCTCGTGTCCAATTCTCAAAAGGACTTTACGAGGGGTGCTCCCTTGGAAAGCATCATGAAGCAAAATTTGAAAAAGGCAAAGCTTGGAGGGCTTCACAACCTTTGGATTTAGTCCACAGTGATGTATCGGGACCCTTTCCCAAACCATCTTTCACAAGGGCCAAGTACATCCTTACTTTCAATGATGATTTCTCTAGGTACAATTGGATATATTTTCTCAAACAAAAGTTTGAAGTGTTTGAAAATTTTATAGACTTCAAGGCTCTTGTTGAGAAATAGAGTGAGAAATCCATCAAGGTTCTTTTTACTGATAATGGAGGGGAGTATATCAACATCAAGTTTGAGTAGTTTTGCACCACAAAGGAGATTGATTTGTAGTGCACAGTCACTTAGAGTCCTTCACAAAATGGGGTTGTAGAATGTAAGAATAGGTTCTTGAAAGAGATGGGTAGCTATATGATTCACTCTAAATCCTTAGCACCACAGTACTGGGCCGAAGCCATCAATTTTGCTTGCTATATTCAGAACAAGGTTCCTTATAAAGCTTTGAAAGGGATAACACCTTTTGAAGCTTCGCATAAAAAGAAACCTGATGTTGAGCACCTTAGAGTTTTTGGATCCCCAGCCATGGCCCACATTTTGAAGAAGAAACACAAAGCTATGAAATGTCAGTCTAAGCCTTGCATCTTTGTAGGATATATGGATGGTATTAAGGGATATCGCCTTCTAGATCCAGTCACTCATGAGTTGTTCATCGAGAGAAGTGTCCATTTTTAGGAGAGTCTTAGAGACTCAACACTTGACACTTCTTTTCCCTCATCAGATCTACTTCTTCATGATGATTCCTCCTCAGATTCAAATCAACCACAATAGGTTCTTGAGCCAGAGACATCTTCTTCTTCTTTAAGTTTAGACAATGAGGACAGTGATGCAGTGTCATCTACCTCTAGTCAATCAAAGGATGAGGAGTTAACACCTGACTCACCCACTTCCAGGCCACTTTGGGTCAGACAGACACTTGAGAGTGCTGGCACTTAGGTAGGAGATTCCGTAGATGATATACGTACTAGGGGGATTTTTAGAGAGATCCACAAGGCTTCTTTGCTTCATTTTCAAATCCACAAACTTTTTGAGAGGCATCGGGGGTACCTGAGTGGGATAATGTTATGGAGGAAGAATATTCTTCTTTAATCAAAAATCACACTTGGGACTTGACTTCACTTCATAAGGGAAGAAAGATGGTTCGATGTAGGTGGATATATCGATCCAAGTTTGTAGTAGATGGGTCAGTTGATAAGTACAAGGCATGATTAGTCACCAAGGGTTTTTCACAGGTGGTAGGTATTGACTACTCAGAGACCTTTGCACCCATTGCAAAGATGACTTCTATTCGACTCACCTTAGCTATTGCCACAACACATGGTTGGGATGTGTATCAGATGGATGTGAAAAGTGCCTTTCTTCACAGAGACCTAGAGGAGGAGATCTACATGGAGCAGCCACCAGGATTTGTTCAAGATTTTTCCTTAGTATGCAGACTTAGGAAATCTATCTATGGCCTCAAATAGGCCCCTCGGGCTTGGTATGCCAAGATGGATTCCTTCCTTCTCATAGCAGGTTTCACTAGGTGCCATTCTGATCCCAATGTCTACTTCTTGTGGTAGGATGATTCGCTCTTGATTTTGGTTCTATATGTTGATGACCTTTTGATCACCGAGAGTTCTTCATCAGTTATTGCAGTGGTGAAGGCATCTCTTTAGGATAGATTTGACATGACAAACTTGGGTTTGTTGCAGTACTTCCTTGGCATCGAGATCTCATAGTCAGATTCAAGGATTTCTCTTGCACAACCTAAGTATGCTTTTGACTTATTGGCTCGGTTTCACATGGCTAATTTCAAGCCATCTCTGACTCCCTTTCTATCAAGAGTCAAGTTTGAGGCTGATTATTCTTCACCATTGGTTGATGCCACTCAATATTGACAACTTGTTAGTAGTCTCATCTACTTGACTCACACCAAGCCTGACATTTCATATATAGTGGGACTTATCTCCAGATTCATGCAGGAACCTCATGAGTTGCATTAGAAAGCAGCTAAGAGAATCTTGCATTACATACAGGGTTCACATAGATATGGAATTCATTATAGATTTGGCATAGAGGTTGACTTGGTTGGATATACAAATTCAGACTGGGTTGGTGATTCACAGACTCGCAAGTCCACTTTTGGTTATAGTTTCTCTTTAGGTTCAGGGCCTATCAGTTGGTCTAGTAAGAAGCAGAATGCTATTGCTATATCATCCATAGAGGCATAATACAGGGGAGCTGTTAATGCAGCTATTAAGGCTATTTGGCTTCAGGGGACTCTTTTTGAGTTTGGCATTCCTATCAGGTAGCCCACCATCATTTATTGTGATAACCAGAGTACCATTTACATTTGCAAGAATCTAATTCAGCACCAGCGGACCAAGCACATCGAGATTCACATGCATTTCATTTAGGAGCTTATTCATAGTCAGGTCATTGACTTGATATTTTTCCAATCTTCAGAGCAGGTTACAGACATCTTCACCAAACTTTTCATTGAGAGCAAATTCATTCATCTACGAGCTCTTCTTGGGGTGTGGTCTACATCTGCAGCAACATCATCTTTAGGGGGGGCCCACTCGCCTCTTCTTTATTTTATGTCTCTTTTTTGGGGGGGAAGTTTTTTCCTATGGGTTTTCTCCTTTTCTCTATCTTATGGGAGATTGCATTTGTACATGGGTACCTCATTAGGCCTAGTTGCCAGGACCCATTTTATATTTCCACACTTCCCACCTAAGCTGTGCTTATGGGGGGGTATTAGTGTAGGTTTTTATTTTTTCCTATTTATTAATTAGGAAAGTTGTATTTCTTGTGCATACATGGAGTTTTCCTAGATTTGTGGGATAGGCTAGCTTATGTGGAGGTGTGTGTCATAGATGTGTCATAGGTGTCATAAGAATGTCATGAGTAACTCCCTTGATGGGAGTTCTCTATTCTTAGCACCTTGTCACCACCTTTCATGGAAGAGTTACATTCTATTCTTGGGGTGCCTTGTCCACCTTTTATGGAGGAGTTACTTACTCTCCTATTTGTATTCCTCACTTTGGCCATCTCATGCTAATCAGATTTTGGTTTTCTTCATTTTATCTTGTGCAATTTCTCTTATTATATTATTTTCAAATTGCTTTAGCATCTATGTGGTGTGCACTTGCTTCAACTTGTGTGATCACGTCTCCATTGCACTCGCATTATCCAGATTCTGGCAACAACTCTGATAAAAACCAGCCATATAATATAATAAACTAAGTATAAAAAAATTGTGATAAAAATTCAGAGTATAGAGTATAAACCGACTATGGGGCCATTGGACAAGACAACTATGAAAAGAGAGGATGGTAAGCAAATATCTTTAAAGAAATATTTTTCATGGAACTTATCATTATATTTATCCATTACACTAATTTTTACTTGTTTCATATTGATATGTTCTCAGAATCTGTGAAATGGGTATTTTCAAGTTAGTCAAAAATATGGGTAAAATGATCATGAGGCTCTGTTGCATTTAATCATTTTGTTTAAAATATGTATATTGCATGTCATTATTTCTTAGAGGAAATGAGTTTTTTATTTATTTAAAATAAGTATGTGGTAAAGACCAACCACATAATATAATTCATTTTGTTTTTTGTGCATTGTTTAAAATAAATATCTTGCATGCCATTATTTCTCAGAGAAAATTAATAGTAAAGACCAACCAAATAATATGATAAATAGAGTATAGAAAAAATTGTGACAAAAAATCAGATTATAAAGTATAAATAATAAAATGACTATGGGGCCATAAGACAAGACAACTATGAAAAATGAGGATGATAAGCAAATATCTTTACATAAATGTTTTTCAAGGAACTTATCATTATATTTATTCATTTAAAGAATCAATATAAATCACTTTGGATGAAAACAATTACTCTCAGTCTTCTATTTGATTAAGAGAAGATGTCTATAACAATTGTAAACTCTATTATAGTGATGCATATGTATTTGAGCATAAGTAAGTTGATCGAATATAGATGTGATAGTTTATCAAATTTTTAATTCATTGATGCAAGTTATTGGCAGAAGTGAAGCTTTGGTAGTCGAAAGATTGGGAAGAGAGGTTGAAAATGAAGGTGGAAATAATTTTTATGTTGGTTTCCTTGTGATTACAACTATAAGGTATAGATTTGTGTTTCTTTTGTTCTAAAGACTGAGAACAATTATTTGCATGCACAATAATCTATATTGAAATGAATAAATATAATGATAAGTTTCCTAAAAAATATTTATTTAAACATATTTGCTCAAAACATTATCTTTCAAATGTCTTAACCATATCCATAATCAATAATGATAAGGTCTGCCAATATGTCTTAATTATATCCATAATCAATAATGGCCTTTCAAATATATTTTTATTTCAATTAACAAACTATGCCAGCCAAAACATAATTATTACCTTAAGAGTATTATGTCCTAAGTCACTAGTGGTCCTTAACACATTCATGAAATCGATTAAAATAAACATACTCTTCCTTCTATATGGTTTTAATGACTAAAAAACTTAATAACAAATAACTAAAATTATAATTATAAACTTGTAAGTTGAAATTGATACGTGTTCAAGACTTCAAAGCTTAAAAAACTAGGTAGTGTTAAAAGAGGTTAATGGCATAAATGACTTCACATCCCAAATTATCAGACCTAATGTATATTTTATTTTTAGAATTGAATGCATTTTAGGTGGAATTAAAGTTATAGGATTGAGGTTGAGATCTTACCTCATTTTTTTTAGTCAATTGGTGTTGACATATTGAAGGGCCAAGGTAAAATTTAATGTTGGTCCAATAGGTCACCCATGGGATTAATAGAAGTTGCTCGAATACATATGCGATGGTTTTCTCAATTTTTTTTGTCATTTATACAAGCTATTGGTGGAAGTGAAGTTGTTAGTCCAATATAGATACTTAACGTTTATTACACTAGAGATACCTCAAATAAGTTTGGTATACAATAATAAGGGAATACCAAAATATATTTATGCATCTCTATAATAGAATTTGTAACTATTATAGACATGTTCTCTTAATCAAATAAAACATAAAAATACACCTACTTAGTATAAAATAACAAGGGAACACCAAAATATACTTATGCATCTCTATAATAGAGTTTACAACTATTATAAACATGTTCTCTTAATCAAATAAAACACCAAAATACACCTACTTATTTTGAAATAATAAGGGAACACCAAAATATAATTATGTATCTCTATAATAGAGTTTACAAATGTTATAAACATGTTCTCTTAATCAAACAAAATAGAAAAATACACCTACTTTGTCTAAAATAATAGTGGAAAACCATAATATACTTATGCATATATATAATAGAGTTTACAACTATTATAGACATGTTCTCTTAATCAATGAGAACACAAAAATACACCTACTTGGTATAAAATAACAAGGGAACAACACAATATACTTATGCATCTCTATAATAGAGTTTACAATTGTTATAAACATGTTCTCTTAATAAAAAAAAGCACAAAAATACACATACTTGGTATAAAATAACAAGGGAACACCACAATATACTTATGCATCTATATAATAAAGTTTACATCTGTTATAGACATATTATTTTAATCAAACATAACACAAAAATACACCTCCTTCATATAAAATAACAAGGGAACACCACAATATACTTATGCATCTCTATAATAGAGTTTACAACTGTCATAAACATGTTCTCTTAATTAAACAAAATATAAAATACACCTACTTGGTATAAAATAACAAGGGAATGCTACAATATACTTATGCATCTCTATTAGAGTGTTTACAATTGTTATAAGCATGTTATCTTAATAAACAAAACACAAAAATACACTTAGTATAAAATAACAAAGGAACACCACAATATACTTATACATCTCTATAATAGAGTTTACAAATGTTATAGACATGTTCTCTTAATCAAACAAAACACAAAAATACACATTTTTCTAATAAAGTATTAGCATTTTTCCATCAAAATTAAAGTCACTCAGTATTAATTATCAAAATGCAATTTGGATACATGAATCGATGGAAAATTATTTGGGATCACAAAATCTATTATCTTTCCTCAATCAACCTTGGATTTCATATGCCTAAATTTCAAATTTTAATATGCCAATTTTTTTCCTTTTGTTCTTGATAATTATTACATGTATTCTCTTCAAAAGTTGTATTTAGATCCAATACTACAGAACTCTCTAAGGGTAGTGTGTTTGAAGAATTATCAGTCAATCCTCTTCTTTTACATGTATACTACCAAATTTATAGAGCTCTATCAAATGGAAAATTGAGGACATTATATCTAGTTGTATAGAGCCTCAAGTAAGTCTCCAAATTCTTGTCAAGCTTGTTTCTTAACTTTGACTTTAAAAATAATAATGCTCTGAAAATTCTCTCATCTTCCATTGAACCCAAAATCATTATTTGGCATAAATTAAAAATATTAAAATATTATGAGATACCATCACATAGTATTTCAATCAAACTTAAAGTAATCCATAGTCAACTACTTAATCCATTAACTTGTTCTAACATTGTTGTGGAAAATTGAACATACTGCTCACTTAGCTTTGGTAAATCTATAATTCCTTCAATTTGTTCACCATTAAATTTTAAACTCTTGTAAAAGTGTTGGGGCCAAGGTTTTAATTTTATTCTAAATATCTGATGAGCTAACATTTTTCTAATATTGAGGGTACAAAACCATGGATTCTAGTTGTTCATCTCAAGAAAAATGATCTCCAATCTCTGAAAAGAGATATTTTTTAATTTCCTTCAAGTTAGACCTAATAGAGGATACAACCTCAAGGAATTGATCCCTTGTAACGTGAACTTCTTTGAGTCTATTATATCAACCAACTATGCAAAAGTGTGTCTTGGTATTTTACATTCTCTCACTTTTGCACATAAATATTCAACTTTATTAAACTACAAATAGTTACCACTATGATCAATATTTATCATCAAGTTTCAACTTGTGAAAATTTCCCCTATAAGTGAATGTTGTGTTAAATATAAATTATCAAGGGTAAGACATATTTATTTTTTCAGATTAGAATATTCCTTAATGTAGATTGTTATTTCTTGAGCTTTCTTTATCATTAAATTTATTTCATTTAACATGGTTAAAAGGCCACATAAGGTCAATAATGTCTCTATATCACTTAATCTAAACAAAATATCTAGAGCTTTATCTATTATGTAGTGATGTTCCTCCATTATTTCTATTAATGACTGATATTCTATATATACTCTGTGTTGGTACACAAAGGAAAATCCATCAAGTATCATCATATTTAAGTAGCTTGTTTCCTTACATTAAACCTTCAACAAAATTTTAAAATTGTAAAAATATTTTTGGACTTCTAAAAAAATATGAATGGATTTCATGAATAAGATCTTCAACTTTTGAGACTAATGTAAATTTGCTCATAATTTTGAATGCCAAATTCATTTTATGCTCCATGTAATGAATAATAATCATATATAGTGTACAAAAGTTTATAGCCTTACACAAAGACTATTTCTTTGACCTTGCATAATCGATGCTCCATCTACCCCTACATAAACAATATTTCTTGAAATTAATAAATTGTCCATGCCACCAACCTATTTCAAATTATTATTGACTAGTTTCAAAAGGTTTTGAGAAGTTGCATTTTCTTTCATTTTATGAATGGCAAGAAAATGAGGCCGATGAACATTATTTAAAACAACGTAAACATGCATATACCCGATAAGTGTAATCAATAGTTGTAACTTTATCCAATGACAATGTTATGTATTTTTAAATCCTTATCTTTTCTTGAAGACCCTACTTTTATACTTCAACAAGATAATTATCCCATTCTCAACCACTAGTATTTGGAAAGTTAAGGACGTCAAAAAATTGTAGCAAGTCATTATATATTGGATAATTGGTCATTGGTTAATCTTTATTTAAAATGTGAAAAATAACAAAAAGTTATACACTCTTTGACATTTGGCTGATTTCCATCATTTTTCCAAATAAATATGCAATGTTTCTTTCAATTGCATGAAGTTTTTATTGTTTTGATAGGTATTCATCGTATTCACTTGCATACCTAACATGAATATACTCTTCTTCTATTTTCCATCATATTATTGATTTCTCCTCTTCATTTATAATTTTCTTTTCATACACTTTTCCCACATGATTCTCTATGGTATCTAGTTTTAGCTGTAAACATTTATCTCTCTCTAATTTACAACTAAATATCTTGCATCTACATTCTCTTGGTGGATCATTAGTGTCTTCACTCAAAATATATTCAATGAGAGGATATTTAAAAACCCATTCAGCTTGAAAAATCCTTAAAATTTCCTATTTTTGTGTCTTCCTTTTTTGGAGTTGTGATGAATTTCATGAAATCCTTGTGAGGTGAAATTATCAACACTATAAGAACCCGATTGTCTTAAAATAATGATGTCATGATCATTGGCATTGTTACTTGTATCTACTAATTGAAAGTGATCAAAACCCTATCAAATAAGATCTTGATAATGAGAAATAATGTTTAGTTTTGGTTGATTTTCTAAACCATTCTTTCTTTTTAAAGGTTTTTCTTGTTGACATTTATCAAAATATGACAATAAGGTATTTTGATTCAATGAACCTCCTATTAATTTCTTATCACTCTAACTAGGAGTAAACATTTTACAAATAAAAAATATTTCAATGCCAACTTTATTAATCATCAATGCAACACACTCCCTTCAAAGCTGAAATCACTAATCCACTTATTGAATTAACTTTTGTATTGGTAGTTTGAAAGTTGACACCTAAAAAAATCAATGATACCAACACATTTATTTAGAAAAATCTGAAAATGAACTGCAAAAATATCTATTTAAAAATGATATCATAGACATAATCTAAATCTACACAATCTATAAATTTATAATTTAAAATTTGAACCAAACCACAACTCCCTTATAAATTTAAAACATGGAAATAGGGGCCAACATAAATTTATAAAGACATCCTACAATTTATTAGTGACTATTTTGATGCACCTTGGATCTTTATTTTTATGGTTGTAGAATAACAGTGAGTTTAAGAAGCAACAAATGTTTCTAAGATGTGCATATGAGTTTTTATAAATTTTAGGAATAATAATGAATGATGCACTAATTAAATATATCAATTATAAAATATATATATGTGAACCATATTTCAAATAATATAATCTAACCTATCCAATAGAGTAAAGCCTATAGAAGAGACAATCTCTTAAAGGAAAGAGTTCTAATTCTATAAAAAAGTTTTATCAATGAAAACATAATAATGAAAAGGAAAATATAATCACTATTCTAACTAAGAGAAACTAAAACAATAAACTAACATACTCATAATTAAATGTCAAATATCATAATTTAATGGTCAATCTTAGATTAGTCTTTTGACAGACTTACATAGGTCTGTACTCAATTTATACAAAGTACTACACACAATCTTACTGTATGTACTCAATTTTTTTTATTTATGTCATCCTCTCTTTTTATAGTTGTCTTGATTTATGTCCCAATAGTTAGATTATTATTTATACTCTATACTCTGATATTTTGTCACAATTTTTGCTATACTCAGTTTATTTGTGATGTCCCTTACTTAGGGGCTCCTTTATCTGCACAAAAAGCTCTGATACCACTGTGATGTCCCTTACTTAGGGGCTCCTTTATCTGCACAAAAAGCTCTGATACCACTGTGATGTCCCTTACTTAGGGGCTCCTTTATCTGCACAAAAAACTCTGATACCACTGTGATATCCCCTTTCAAACAGGGAATATATAAACTCATAAAACTCTGATCACAATATAAACTTGCAGAATATATTCAAATAAGCATAACAAATCACAGTATAATCTCTTAATAACAAATCAAGATCTCATTACTTGTTCTCCTAGATGATTACACAATTGAGTCTCTAGCATACAAATTAAAGAATATTACAGTCTGGTCTTAAAACCCTGTGTTTTGCAAATCTGGGAGTGAAATCTGAATCTGGAAGGGTCTCGGCCTTTCTGTGTCGACACACAGACGCCGTCGTCGGTCGATATCTCACCGACGTCGGTCTCTATCGGTCGGCTTTCTGCCGACGTCGGTCCTCAGTCGACCGATGTCGGTCGCTATAAGCCCTCTCTCCGCCGATGTCGGTTCCTGCACTGATCTGTACGAACCCGTACGGATTCTGTACGGCCGCAAATTAAGCACCACCTGTCTGTTGATCCCTGATCTGGAAATCTATTGTATCTAATACAGCAGATCTCTCTCTGTATAGTTTATTGAAACAAAACATGAACTAAATCAAGAAATACCTGGAAAGCTCTGTGATAAACTTCTGTGTGAAGTTATCTCTCAAACCTGGAATTCTGTGATAACTTCTGGATGAAGCTATCTCTCAATTTGGCGATAAATCAGCTGATATCTCACAGCCTCTAAATCACACACAATGAAGAGGGAACGTTCTCCACTGCAATGGAATCCTGGAACCCTTGGCTCAGTCTTCACAGAAGAATTTCTTCAATTTTCAATATCAATCATCTATGCATGATCCATAATGGCCTCCATGTGAAACCCTTATACCCTCAAAAGATATGCTTGCCCTAATTAGGGTTTCTTAAATTAGAATTAGGGTTTCTAATTAAAAATTAGAGCAAATAATTAATAATTAATAATTAATTATTAATGAGACCAAATAATTAATATTTGATTAAATCAATCAAATATTAATATCTCCCTCAATATACGTCAGATCCTCAAACCGATCGAAGCAGGTGAATCAGGGAGTGATTCTGCACATGACCATACCAAAATAAAGGTGCTCCACTGCATACCAAATATCCCTAAAAAGTAGGAGCTCAGGCTCAATGCATCTGAAATACCCTGAATGAAAACCAAATGCAGAAATTCTGCGAATCAAAGTCAAGCCAAGCTCCATTATGACCCTCTATCCATCATATTAGCCTACGAAGGTCACCTAATAAGCTAATCATCAAACCTGTCAATGTCCACGAAAAAGGGGACATGACATTATTATATTATTTGGTAGGTCTTTACCACATACTATTTTTAAACAAACAAGAAATTGATTTCCTCTGAGAAATACTTTTTTTAAACAAAACGAAAATTGATTTCCTTTGAGAAATAATGTCATGAAATATACTTCTTTTAAATAAAGCACAAAGAACAAAATGAATAAACAAAATTGATACTCATTATCATTTTAACCATATTTTTAACTAACCCAAAAATACCCATATATTTTGAGTTTAAGGAAAATATTTGCAGATATACATGAAATTTCTAAGAAAACTAACATTCACAATGTTTTGAGAAAATATCTTTAAAGAATTTTTTTTTAAGGAACTTATCATTATATTTAATCATTTTAAGATAGATGACTGTGCATGCAAACAACTTATCTTAGTCTTCAAAATAAAAGGAACACAAATCCATACCTTGCTATTGTAATCACAAGGAACTGGTTTAAAAATTATTTACACCATTTCTAACCTCTCATCCCAATATTTTGACTGCCAGATCTTTGCTCCCCCAATAGATTACATCAATGACTAGAAAAAATGAGAAACCATCAGTAAATATATTTAAATAAATGTTTTTAAATGAATTTATCATTATATTTATTCATTTCAAGATATAAGACTTTGTGTGCAAATAAATGCTCTCAGTCTTCAGAATAAAATAAACACAAATCCATACCTTACAATTGCAATCACAAGGAAATTGACTTATAAATTATCTTCACTTTTATTTCCAACCTCTCATCCCAATATTTTGACTACTAGATCTTTCTTTCTACTAATAGCTTTCATAAATGATAAAAAAAAATAAGAAACTATCACATATGTATTCGAGTAACTTACGTTAATACCACATGTGACGTGTTGGACCAATATTAAATTTTGTCTTGGGCCCCTCAATATGCCAAAATTAATTCACTAACAAATGGGGCAAGATCTAAACCTAAATCCCTGTAGTTTTAATTCCACCTGCATCACATTCAATGCTAGAAATAAAATAAACATTAGGTTTGAAAATTATTTTTTATTAAGTTTTTTAGTTACTAAAACTATATAGAAAGAAGAGTGGCACCAAAGAATATTCAAAACATTTTCATACAATAAATATAATTATTACCTTAAGATTATTGTGTCCTAGGTGGTCCTTATTACATACATACATATATACCTAGTGATTCCAGACTAATTGATACATCTCTTGCATAATTTCTTGGTGAATCATACCCATACATGTATAGCAACTTTGGTGAATCTGTGTCTAGAAATATGATTGAGTATAATCTATAAGGTGAATCTGTGTCTCAAATTATGAAATTGTATAAAATTGAGGCTATTTGACTTATGCATATTTTCTTAGAATTAACCATTTTCAAAATCGAAAAAACCTACTTATAGCCTTTTAGCTAAAAATAGTCTCTAAATTTTTTCTTGATTGCAGGTCACAAATGTGCGGATTCAAATATGCATATAAGATATTTGAGAATGATTCCAATTATGGTTAGTATCGATATCATAGAGCCCAGATATGTTGATGTCATTTATGTTATTATTGTGTAATGGGTACATGCAACACAACATTTCACACTCATGTATTTCCACTCGCTCGTATGTCTTCTTCATTTCTAATAAAAAAGACTTATTATTATTCTTATTAATTATGTATAGTGTTTTTAGAGAGGTATTGGTATAAGTTTTTAATTTTCATGTATAGAAAAATAATTACAAATTCATAGTGTAATAATTTTTTTTCTTAATTAGACAAAAATATGAAAATGAAGAAGACAAACTAGTGAGTGTGTCTGATAAGTTGTTTGAGAAGCATGTTGGGGATTCTCAAATATCAAAATATTTGTATTTGAGTTACCATAAATGAAAATAAATAAATTTAAATATTGCTTCAAAAAATCACTTATCAAATACTATTTTTTATAATAGAAATATTATATTTAAGTATTTTTAAAATTACACGAGCATAAATTGAAATTGTTGAGTTAACGAAGTGGCAAATGTTTCCAAACAAATACACTAAGCTTCTAGACAAACAATGCAGAGACACTGGTTAAAAAATATGTACAATGATTAAAATGGAATTGACCTTGATTTGTATTTAATAATGTAGCATTGATGACATATTTTTTAAATTGAAAAAAATGAAAACATTTTGAAGGTGAAGAGGAGCAAGAATAATTCTTTTTTAGATTTCAATTACATAATTAAACAATCATTTTTTTGTTTCATAAAAATAATATAGTTCTATCATGGGTTTTATTGTAGGTTATAATTTCATCCTTTGTGGGAGAGTTTTCAAGCTCTCTCACTCCTAGCTACAAGCATTGGGACAACCTCAGGTTGTGGGTATATTGTAGTGAGCTTGAGCCTCTAGAGAAGGTCAGCTTCCACTTTAATGCTCACCTAAACTAATGCTAAACTAATGATTCATAGGGAAAAGGGTTAGAAAGGGGATAAGGTCTCCTAAAAATGCTAACTAGGAGATGCACCAAAGTAAAATGGACACTCATCTATGCCTAAACCCACACTAGATCAGTCATGAGACAACTATGACTTACACAATCTCGATATCAAGTTAACACACTAGAAGAGGTTTAGGTAGAACACTAATCTAGACCTACAAGAACTTGAAAATACATTAAAGAAGCAAGCAAAAGGTTGATAGACTAGGAAGAATCTCCTTCATGAATCCACCAAGCATAAGCATACTAAGGCATTGATTAATGACAAGATATAGGCAAAGAAATCATCTTATTACATCAAAAGGTAGTTTTTACAATAGACTTGACAAGGTCGAGCCTAATCAAGAGAATCATACTTTGTAGTATCTCAATGAATGTCTGTCTCCCAAAAAGATGAAAATAGTCTAAACACTGGGAACCCCTCTAAAATGAAAAGAATTCAATACACATAGAAAAAAGGGCCCAGATAAAGAAAAGGGATCATGGGAGCAAGGAGAACTGAGAGAATATGTCGTCGATGATTGGGACCCCTATTGTTGTACTCGAGCTCTCTTGCATTCAAAGCATGTAACTACCTTAAAAATGATGAAGTCTCCATGTCTTTGAAACTAGATTGAGTCATGTTACCTTTGATCATGTGGCCATTTGTTAGGAATAATGGCCATTTTAAAGGATGAGAACCTCCATTAATTTACACCTACTAGCTCCCATCAGTCACTTGGGCATTCCTTTGCTTTGATTGATCATCGAAGGCTGACTCAGATCCTTGATTCACACCATTGATCTACCTGACATGGATTCCTACAAGCTATCGATCTCCTCACCAGTTGGATTCACTCATGCCACTTGTCACTAACTGATTAGTCCTTTGTGTTGCTAACTATTTGATTTAATCTCATAGCCCTGAAAACTTGAGTTACTCTTCGAAGTATAAATCGGGCTTTCATAACTAATTAACTTATAAAGTTTATAAATTATTTTAATAAATTTTGACCTTGAATAATATCAAAAACACTATTCAAGACTTATTCGAGTTTTCCAAGCTCTTCGACTTCAAGTTTTTCATTTCTCACTACTTGCTTACTTCAGAATTACCATTGCTTGCAACTTATAAAACATTTTGAGTAATGCGGCTTGGAGAACCTAAATTCTTCTACCTTGGGAAACTTGATTTATACTAGCCATGAGTAATTCAGGTTTGTAAAATTGGATAACTTATAATTGTAAAAACTTTACAAGTTGAGCTGTTGAGAGAACCTGATTTGCACTGGAAGGAGTAAAAACACTTAGCTTCTCTGACTTGCAAAATTTTAAACCTCTTCTAGATCTTTTCCTACAACTACTACACGTGCAAGGTGTGGAACTTAGAAATATATTTTAAACTATACTCACATAGTCCTTCTTCGAAATGGCTAAAAATTTTCCAAGCGTTGTATGTTCTTTCAAATTCATGTTTGAAATGCTTGGTTTCGTCATGAAAATTACTCAAGAACCTTTTTCTTTGCTCTGCAAACCTGTCCCTTATAATTTGAAAAAATACACTTTAAGAAATCTTAAAGTGTTTCAAAATATTTGTGAGAACTATAAGATATCTTTGGTCCACTCATTTCATTTGGAACATCTGTTCATTTTCTTAGCCATTAGCAAATTGATCCATCTAGGCACAACTTGGTATGTGGGCTAAATTTAGCCAACAGGTTTATTGTTGGATTGCCAATTTCTAAGCACCATATTTATCATACCAGTAATACTACATTATTAAATACATCATAAATAGAAGATAGATTCATAAAGATTTAAATTTAATACTATTAAAGCCTTTCTAACTTTGATTTCACTGCTTCAAAAGCTTCAAATATGACTAGAATGGCATATTTTTTATGCATCTTAATATTGTTGTCTATTATCATAGTTTATTTTGTAATTTGTGGTACTTTGGGATTACTCAAGGGTTTTTTCACCATACCAAGGGTTTTTTTGGAGTGCTCAGTATTTCATATAAAATGAAGAAAATACCCAAACAAGAAAAAGAGTTAAAACCTAGATGCTTATAAAACATGGATGGAGGTAATTTTGGCAAGGTCTTCTACAATTCTTTGTGTTTTGATGTTTATATTCAAAAAATGCTTGAGATGGTCAGACAGAAGTTGTGGTATCCAAATTAGGCTAGGGTACTTGAACACTTTTTTTTTATAGCTCACATTAGTGACTTGTTAATATTATTATGAATTATTGTAGTTTACTTTGTAAGATCTTATACTTAGGGGTTTCTCAATGGTTTTACCAAAAAATAGTTAAAAACCACTACTTTCTAAACGTGATTTTTTTAGTTGAAGACCTTAGGGTATGATGCGAATAAAATCTCTTTGATATGATGACAAATCTAGCATTTGTTTTTATGAAGTGACATGGGTAATTTTTTAAAATTGCAACGTGGTGATAGGTCTTTCCAAATATGAAAACCAAATATGTCTCTCTCTATATATTTTAATACTTATGATATTTTTTATTGATGACATCTCAACGGTTTCAATTTCATAGCTCCAATTTGGCATGTTGAAAGTGATGTATTATATAAAGTGAGACTGGTAAGTGTTTTAAATTAGGTGGCACCAGGGCTTTCCAATTGGCCACTATTCTTTATTTTTAATTGTTATAAACCTAATATTTGAATTATAACTATGCCATACATGTTCACTTATAACACTTATAATATTTGTATTGATGACACATCAATAGTTTCAATCACAAAGTTCCATGTATATATTAATGACATCTCAGTGGAAATAATCATAAAGTTACATAGCTACAATAAGTTAGGATGTTATGTATCCTAACAAAGGTTTAGATTTGATACCATAAATTCCTTTCTAACTTTAATTTTTCCACTTCCAAAATTTTAGAGATGTCCAAAATGGCATCTTTAGATGTGATGTCAAATATATGGTATTGACACTATTGAGATCTCATCAATAAAAATATTGTAAGTGTTATAAGCTAGTAGGTACATTATATTTGTAATGATTAATACAAATATTGTGAGTGTTATAAGATTAATATTGAGTTTATGCATTATGATGTATTGAGTTTCCTTTTCTTGGAAATTATTAAATCATTCTAAAAAATCAGAGTCGTCATACCTATTAAAACATTTTAGTTTGATATGTACAATTTATTCTTCCTTGGGATACATATACCATTGAAATTCCATTAGCTCACATCGCTGGTTCATTATTTGAAGGTTGGATTACCAATGTGTAGAAATTGTATTTATAATACCATTAATTACACATTATTAAATTCATGGATCAACTCAAAAAATAAATCCATGTAATGGTAATTATATCATCGCAACATATAGATTCACCATCATATATAAAGATGCCATTCTAGTCATGTCGATGGTGTCTTTCTATTTTTCTATATTGTAAAACTATGATTAAGCCATACAATTTGATATAAATAAGTATCTAGGATATTATGTGGACATGAATTTTATTTGGCCTTCCATAGCTATTATGAAGATATTTTAAAGTACTTCTATAGGCTTTCAAGTGGTTAGATCACGTATGTTCTTCTCACTAAATCTCTAGTTCCAATGTGTATTCTTCTAGTACACCACTGCATGGGACACAAGCTATTTGTAAATAAACATAGTTTATGTGGTTTCTATGAGATTTGCACACTTTATATCCTAAAATTATAGAAGAGGGTTTATTCTAGTCATTTCATAATTGAGATAGGCCATTAACAACACTATCTAATTTGAAAATTGTTTATATTTTTCTGGGTTTTTTCTTCATCTTATTTGAGATACTTCATGATTTGGTAAAAATATTATTTGTTTTTTTAATTTTTTCTTCATTTTATTTGAAATTTTTCACGTGCCAATAAAATTGAACTTTTATGTTATCATGTATTGAGTTTTCAGTGCTTACTAATTCTTAAATCATTGTAAACATTCAGAACTATCATAATTATTTTCTAAGATGTTGATGCATTGATTTAATAACACAATAATACCAATGTTTAATATACCTCTATGACACATTTATTACAAAACAATAAAGCCTTAATACTGCTAAACTCTAATATGTTATATATATATATATATATTTTTTTTTTATTTTTTAATAATAGATCATGGTAGAGACCAAAATCCTAATAGAACTAGTTTTAAAATACTTGAGAGGGGACAAGGTCCACTTTTATCTTATCCATTATAGAATTGGGCATCTCTATCATCAAAGCTATGCTATTACAGTGAGATTTTTAGGTTAGTATACCATAAAAATCTCCTGCCTACTTACAACTGGTACCAATATTTTGTAGATGGGCCCTCTCCACTAGCAATCATTATCATTTGCTTACACTTTACCTCCACTGGAGTAATTGAGGGGAAACTAGATGAAAGGAAGATTTGGCCTTATATTATTTAAGCATACTTGATCCACTAAGGCCTCTACCCCATCGTCATCTATAACAAACTTGTCATACCAACCACTACCATATCAATCTATAACTACACTTTGTTATTACAAAAATTGAAATGAAGTTGAGTAATTGTAGATGTATAAGCCTAATATTTATATTATTGGATTTATTTTGCTTATTAATTCTTAAATCACTCAAAAACATTTATAGGGTTGTTGTTTGTAACAAATAATTATATACTGGTTCAGTAATAGAATAAAATAAATGTTCCATTCTAAAACTATGCAAAAATAATATACTTGTGTGATAGATTTATTATCAAAGAATGCTTCAAGCCTTAATACTACATGGTATTATTATATGTATCTTTTACATGATGTGGATATACTATTTCAATAACACAATAAAATAAATGTTTTGTTATGTAAGAATGTAAAAAATAATATATGTCTGTGACACGTTTATTACCAATGAAATGAGTTCTTCTACTACCAAAATGTAAAAAACAATATATCTATATGACACATTTATTACCAAGGAAATGAAACTTAGTATTGTTACCATCTTTGAATATTACAACATCATGGAGACTATTTCAAAAGACTGTGACACAAACCTCACTGATGTAACTTGTCTATACTAATAATCACTTGAAAATATAACAATGATAAAAAATTACATCTATATATAAAATCTATATATTGAACTGAAGTTTTTTAACAACACTTCTTGCTCCATGCTTGAATCCTAGATTGTATTTAACAAGCAATTTTTTGGGAGCAATATTTCTATTTATTTACTACCGAGTTCAAGATAATTGTAGATCACATAATTTCATAACAACTCGATGCCAAATATTTTACAGTGTTACAAGATTTGATGATTTAAGCATATAAATTAAGGTTCAATTCCTTGCCAATAAACCTATCTGAAAAGAATAATGAAAGATTATTTTTATTATGTATTATCTATCAAGAATCTCAACATATATTTTTAGAAACATTTGCTATCTTGTTAACTTAACAATTTTAATTATTGCTCATGTTATTTTCATAATAGTCTACTATAATAGTTATCTTATTAAAGGAAGTAATTGATAATTAATTTTTTTGGATAAATATTTCTATTTTTTTATTTTCATTTGTGGTAACTCAAATATAAATATCACTTTTACATTGTAGATCATAGAAGGAGAGCATTTGAGACTTCCTAGGATGCATCTTTACAAACTTATTCAAGACATTCACCGGTATGTCTTTTGTCTTCCATAGTTATTTTCCTAAGTGTAATTTTTTTAGTTTATGCATTTTAATAAATGCTAAGTCTATGTTATAGCTTGAATATTCTATAGAATGGCTAAAGGACATCTCTTTAGCTTTATTTTTACTAATGAAATTGTAAGTCAATTTTTATTATTATAGCTATCTGATTTAGCAATTCTTATATAGACACACATTACTATTTTTTTGCCATATTATTTTTTAACATAAAAATAAGTTTAACGAAGAATTTGACAAACTCAACACCCCAAGGTGCATAATGTTCATCTGCAACAACATTTGGAGAACCTCGACTCCTTCCTTATCAAAAAAATATATCATTGTCCTTCAAAATGCCAGGATATGTCATAAATAAGAGGGATACTAATTATTTTTAAATAATTAGTTGTGCATCTCTATAGTTGCTAAAAACATGACATTTTCAAAATTCAATATGTTAGTCTATGCTCATTAATATATTTAAAATAAAAGTTCTATATATGTTAGTATTATTTTATTTTATACCCATGCATTTTTTTAAAAAATGTACATTTTAATACAGCAAGATCTATTTATTGAATATACTTATTTATTAAATATGTATTTTTCATTGTCACTATGTAATATATATATAAATTAACAAATGTTATTTTACTCTACAGATAAGTAAATTGTATATAACATTAAAAAATAACATAGAATTTCAAACCTACTATTCATATACGACATTTTTTGATCTCAATTTATTATCATTTAAAGCATTTAAGGTCCACTTATGCAATATGTATTTCACTAATTAAGTTGTTTATTTGATGTAATTTATAATAGTTTCAAAATAATGTCAAAAACCAAACATCATCAATAATTAGAATCTAGTTTAAAAACATCATCAAAATTTACATAAAAAACTTTATTTACAACTTAAAATAATGTTTATAATTAAAAAAAACATTGTGAAAACCAAAGAAACATAAGTATGATTCCTCATATCTTATTCTAAAAATGCAAAAACCCTTGCATTATAATTTAATATTATTAAAGTGGCATGGTTGTGATTAAATTAACATGGATGTGCTTAATTTAACTAAAATAAATAAATTTAACATTATATGAATAGAATATGGGCATATTTATATTTAATTTTTAAAGTTATTTAAAATAAATTAGAATTTGATACCAATACAATTTGTCATATTTGAGTAAATATAAGAATACAGCTTCAAATGTAATTGAATCATTTGAAGATTTCAATATAAAATAAGTCATGAGAGGAAAACTAGATAACATATTCACTAATTGTCTTTGCAACAAATTTGGCCCCACTCCAAGAATCTATACTTCAAAAAAAATCTTTGGCATTGGTGCCATGTCCTTAAGTCCTAATAATGTTGAAATTTTTTAGGTGTTTGATGATGACCATCAAATCATACAGTTCATGGGAAATTCTAGTGCTTTTGAGTCCAATATTATTGATGATAAATATTTTGGTCCTATGAACAAAAAAGAAATTAAAGATGATGGTATAATTCAGTCAAGATTACTAGATATTATCCAAATGAAATATGCACAAATAAAGGCTTTAAAGAGTTTCAACAAACATCAGGACATTATCGAAAGATGGTTTGACAAAAGATCAAAAGTCAAGGTTTTTAGGATTTCAGACCCAGTCTTCCGGTCAAAACACGAGAAGAAAAGACAACATGACAAGTTTAATCCATTATGGATTTGACCATATCATATTTATAAAACTTTGGTTTTAGATTAAAATATCTTTAAGGTAATGACCTTACTTTTCTAGTCAATGAAAAATTCTTGAAACACTATTTCATGGCTGCTCCAAGTGGGAGCATCTCAGAATGACTTTGATTTCTTATTTAGTAGTAAGAGTAAATTATATTTCCTGATTTTATAGATTATATCTCCCACTTTTATATATTATATTTCATATTTTCCTATATTATATTTCCTATTTTCTTAGGTTTAAATAAGGCCAGTTTGACCACTTGCATATAGTTTTCCCAAAATCTTTCATAGGTGGTAGTGAATCACACTTAAGGATGTTCATGGGTTACTCATTATGGATTTGAGTCTTTGAATAAATGTATGTATCATTTATGAATTAAAATTTTATTTGAATCAAATAAATTTATTGGATCATTAGAAGTTGTTTTGATATTTTCATGCAAATTTTAAAAAGACTTATCATTTTGAAAGATCAATTACACATTTACATTTACATACTTAAAACTTTTTTGGGATATAATAAACATTGAGATAGACAAAATATGAGTGAATATTTAATCATGAATAAAATTATTCCCATACACGATTGTGATGAGAAATTTATTGTTGTTCTCATCAAACAATCTATATGATTTTGAAAACTTTAATTATCCCAAAAGTGTGCATTTGTGACTCTTGTATTTCAATTTATTCCTTTTATCCTTGGGAATAAATACATAGTATGGGGATCTAAAAATTTTAATGTGTCACATTGAAGGGAAATGACCACACTAGAATTCATATCGAGTCTTCATCTGTAGGGTTGTTGATGGTGACCTGTTAAAGAGGTAGACTATTGTTTGGGTTATTTATGCCCATAAGTTCAAATTTACCCCTTTGAAGAAAAACAATGCTCGAACCATGTTCATGATATTTTATTTCATACACTCAACTAATCCATTTTGTTGAGGAGCATAAGGGACTTTGATATGATTCTTGGTTCCCTTATGATTGAGATAGGCTTTATAGACACCTAAATATTTGCCACTTATGGTGTTGTAATTATTCCCCATCATCACTATTCACTAATATGCTCTATCATCATAACCCTAATATTATTCATCATCACATCCTAATTGAACCCTAATCCTGTCAAAATAATCCCTAACCTAACCAAACACTATTTACCTTATCACCCCTAATTAATCAATCATGTCATGACAATTACATATAAATCCAATCTAAATCCCACCAAACCAAATTTGGATTAATTAACAAAATAATCATGTTAGTTAGTTGTTTAGTCCTAATAATAAAATCAATGCACCAAATATGCAAAATAAATAAATCAAATCATAATAAATCAAATCACTCATCTATTATCACATCACTAAATCTATGGTTAAATCCACAAATTAATCAAATCCTCAATCAAGATCAAGTTTCAATCAATCAATCCCATATCTCTAAAATTCCTCCCATTTATGAGCTAACTCATCTCATTCAATGAGTATTTTAAATTAAATATATTCATTCATTTTTAATCAGATTCGATCATCCATTTTATTTTCAAAAAATATATAAATTGGAGGTTTTTCATGTATGCAATAAAAAATGCATTATGTTTATAAATGAATTCTAACTTAGAGAAGATAGATGGTACTTACACTTCCAATTGGGGATACATTAGATAATAGTAAACATGACTAATATGGGGATCTTCTAGACCTAAATAGGGGATATATTACCATAATATAAGATGTTAGGGAGGGTTCCAAAGCCTCCAGTTAGGCATAATCATGCAATAACCCTAACTAAGCCCTATGTTTTTATATTCACTAAACTAATAACAAGTAAAGAAAATAAATATAATCTAGTGCTCCCCAAAGCTTATGGCACAAAATGGGGGTTAGAAATAAAACAAACATGCATAGGAGAATCTCAATTAAGCTATGTATGAGTAAGGCCCTAATACATGAAGAAGAAGATAAATATTATTCAAATCCAATAATTATGCTACTTTTATCTACTAAAAGAGAGGAGAAAAGTTAGAGAATACTTACCTAAAAGATGAACCCATCGAGACTCAATCTCTCCCTTAGCCAAAGGGGATTCACAAGAGGTTATTGTGGTTTGTAAGGATCACTAAAAAAGGTAGAAGCATCCAATACTTATTTGCAAGACTAGATTCTCCAAGTAGAAACCCTAAGCTAAGACTCCTCAAGTAGACTGGTGGAAGAGTAGATTGTAAATAAGTGCAAGTGAATAATAAATATTGATCATTTTTTAAATAATGATGAAATGAACTTATATATATAGGTAGATCTAACCCTAAGCCCTTCTGAAAGTTTTAGCTGACATGGTTGACCTAGTCGACCTAGTATAATTATGGAAAAAAATCCATTAGGTCATGGGATAGGTCAGTGAAGAGTCAACCTAGACCCTAAATGAATTTTACCCAAAATAGTATAGGGTTGACCCAGTCAACCTAGCACAATAGACTATCAAAAGGAGTTTAAGGTGAGGAAAAGAGGGATGAAAAGTGGGAAATGACTGGAGAAGTGTGAAAAAGAGGAATAATAACTTAGGAAATGGTTTTTAGGAGTTGGTTGGATTTGTAATAAGTGGAAATAAGGGATAACAATCCTATGAAGCACCAATGGTTTGCCCACCCCTTTCTTTATGTACCACTTAGGGTATGCACTCAGAGAGATTAAGCCTCAATGGGTTCCTACAAGATAGAAAACATTAGTATTTGATAAAATTTGAAAATATTATGCATATACATATGCCCCACTCAAAGCTCATCACGTGTCACTAAGGCGTAATAACCGATGGTGCTTCAAGAAAGAACATAGTAACACACAATGCTGAGGATAAAAAAGTTATAGTATTTTAAATAAAACATAACTAAAATTTAAATGATAAAAATGGAAATAACTAAAAATTAAAATGTATGTGTACCTTGACTTACCTTTATTGCTATATGGTTATTATTGTGTTTGTAGTTTTGATTGTGGAGGGCACATAGATGACTTTCAACAAACCCAAGAATGCAAAACTAAAGAGTAAAAATAAACAAATGTAGGAAAGCCAAGATAACTGGTGCTATATGGATGGGATATACTTGGAAATTTGGCAAGCTGGGGTGACAAGTGCTTGTTAGACCAAATGACCAAGTAAAAATTTAGAGTAAATCAATAAATCAAAAATCCAAGGTTATTAAGGACCAAGAAAACCAAAAAAGTAAATCTTTAGTAAGAAAGACAAAATCACCAAGTCAAACCAAGGATACATGTCAAAAATATGGTAATCAAACATCAATGTGAAAGTAATAACAATCCTTACTTAAATAAAGATGGGCAAGTGAAAAATGGTAAAACAACATTGATGAGTGAGAAGTAACAAGCCAACCTTACTCAACAATGGAAAAATTACATGAAAGTAAAAATGGACTCAAGTTCCCACAAAAAGGGTAGTATAATAATGAAAAATGGTAAAAAAACATCAAGGTATATCAAAAAATGTAGAGCCATGGTGTAAAGAAAGTAATCCATAGTTTCTTAAACATGTTGTTTTGTTCTAAGGATAAACACAACTAAAATAAAGTAGTGCTAGCATGTTTTTAATATGTGAAGAATAAGGAAATATATAAGAGGGGAAAATAAATTTAGAATCACAATTTGACTATCAAGGGGGGAAATAAAATGGGTGGAAGGGAGAATGAAGTAAAAACCAAGGTAGAAATAACTCTTTATCGAAGTCAAGACACTCAGATTAGGTTTTTCAAAACAAGAGGACTTTTGACCTTAAGAACTTTGAAGAAATTATCTTAGCCACACAAGTCTTAGGTCAACAAATGAAGTATGTAGATCATCGCATGAAGGCTATATGCATGAAAAGTAAAATGGACTTACCTTCCCACAATGTGTTCCCCATTCTTCAAGACCCCTTACAAAGCCATTGGTCTACTATAAAGATCGAGTACTTTCATGAGAAAGTAGGTAACACCATAGAGTTTGTTGAATTCTCCTATTCCAATCTACTGGCCCACCATACTCCAATGGAACTGAGCTCTAGTTTGAGTCCATCTATTGAGTTTTAGCTTCCATTGGAGATAAGAGATGTGCTTGTAATCACATCTTTTGGTGTGATTTTGACTTTTGAGATTTGTATGTTGCCTTTTTGTATATCATTGCCTTCTATTTCAAATTATTTGGATTTTAAATTTCCTGATGGATTTTTCTATTCCTTCTCCATATGGATTTGGAAAACCAAACATGGGTACTAAAGATGACTTTCATTTGAATACTTAGGATTTGTTTTCTCAGAGAGAGAACTTAGAGAGTATGGTGTCTAAGATTCTCATAAATATAGGTGAAATAAAAGTGTTATCTTGACTTTGACCTTGTTTTATCCAATAGGGAGTGAAAGGAAAGGAAATCAAGAGAAGTGAAACATGAAATAATTTGAATTGCTTCAAATCACAAAAAATGTGACAAAGGGTGAAAAAGGGATTTCAATGATATTAAAGTGTGATTCCTTATCATAAGAATGATGGAAATGGAGGAAAACATGCTAGCATTGATTATTGTGCAAATTTCATCTATTAAAAGAAGCAAAAGTAAAAGTTTGAGAACAAAGGATAAAAAATTAACCACATTTTAGGAAAGAAATGACAAGATGGTGATTTTATGAGGAAGGCCAGGGCCTATCCATGGTCTTACACTAAAACTCATAAAAGAGAAACCCATGAGGGTGCCAAAAAGTGTTGGAAAATGAGATAAGCAAAAGATGGTATTTGTGAGGAAGGCTAGGTCCTATCCATGGTCTTACAATGCAACTCATAAAAGAGAAACCCAAGGGGTGCCAAGAAGTGTGTAAAAAGTATGAAAACAAAGAGACTATATTATATCATGAGGAAGACTGGGCCCTATCTTCAATTTTATAATGCAACTCATGAGAAAAATGGAAACCAAAAGACCCAAAAAAGGACTAAGGTTTGTGAAAAGAGAAAATTCTATAAAAGGAGAGACCCATGTGAATAACCTACAAATAGTGTTAGATAGATAACATATAGAAAGCATGAAAAAGAAGGGAAGGATTAGGCAAAATATTTTGTGAGGAATTGTGTGTTGGTGAGCTATTTGAAAGTATGACCTTCATTAGTTTGAAGGTGATAGGTACTTGGACCAAGAATATATTTGACTAAATAGGGACCCCACCATTTTTAGGCATGTTAGCCTTCTTTATAATGAGTACCATCTAATTTAAGGACAAGATCACCAACATTAAATATATGTATTTTAACACATTTGTTATGTTATTTGAAAATATGAGCCTTGTATTTGTGATTGTGATACAAAGCAAAAAGATGATGTTCATCAAGGAGATCGAGATAATGAAGGATAA
Organism: Torreya grandis; assembly: GCA_037957365.1. NCBI lineage: Eukaryota > Viridiplantae > Streptophyta > Pinopsida > Cupressales > Taxaceae > Torreya > Torreya grandis. The sequence goes on along the minus strand of JARHVA010004959.1, from coordinate 599,625 downwards.
TTGCACGTAATTCTTCATCTTGTATGATACCATGAAGAGATATATAGAGAAAAGGATCTAAACTTATAATGGAATAATTGGCTCATAATGATGTTACCCCAGTAGTAGTACGAATGCTAGTCTGATAAGCCCAAAGAGCAGGATAGAGGTGAATGTGCCAATTTGTGCAGGTTTCATGAATTATATTTTAGAGAATTTTATTGGTAGCCTCAGCTTGGCCATTGCATAGAGTTGTTTGACATCCTTATTTTTGAAATTACTACCATTTTTAGAAATGATAGTATGGGGAATAACAAAATGGAAAATGATTTGATTAAGGATAAATTTAGAGATTGTGTTACCAATGATATTGACAAGGGGTATAACCTCAACCCATTTGGTAAAATATTTGGTAGCTATGATGATAAGAACATGCCCATGTTGAGAGTGGGACAACTTGTCGATGAGGTCTAATCCCCACATAGAGAATGCCCAACAAGATTTAAAGGTTTGAAGCTCAACTAGCAGTGAATGAATTAGATCATCATGAAGCTAGAAAATATTACATTTTTTAGTGAATTCGATTAGATATTTTTCAAGAGTGGGCCAAAAATATCCCATACATAGGAATTTATGGGATGTAACATATTTGTTATAGTGGCCATTGCAAATTACCCCATGTGCTTGTTCAATAAGAAGAGGAACTTCATTTTACATAACATAATATAATAAGACACCTTCCGCATTATGATAATAAAGGATGTTATATCAAAATACATACTTAAAAGCTTGTTTATGAATGTGAGTCTTTTCACGAGAGTTTAATTTGGGAGGATAAGTTTGGTGTTCCAAGAATTGAATGATATCTTTATACCATGGGTTTTTTTGAATGGTAATAACCTTGATGTGATAGATAAGTGAATCTTGAGGTTGGGTAGAAGATGGATATTTTCTTATTTGTATAAAAAAAGTGGGATAAAAAAGAACATGGTGGGGATGAAAGAGAGATGTTGAAAAAGTAAGGGAATCAACAATAAAATTTTGATCTCAAGGGATAAGTTTAATAGTGAAAGAAATGAAGTCTTTGGTAAGAGTAGTTGCAACTTGATGATAAGAAATGAGATTCTCACTTTTGCATTAGTAATCACCATTGACTTGGCAGTAAATGAGTTTAGAATCACCTAAGGCATGAAGATATTGGATATATAAATCAAGAGTAGCTCTCATGCCTAAGATTAGAGATTCATATTCTATCATATTATTAGTTACATCAAATGTAAAGTAGAAATCTAAAGGATTGATTTTACCAAGAGGACTTGTAAGAATACAACCTGCCCTACCTCCTTGAAGGCATTTGACACCATCAAAGTGAAGGGTCCAAGTATCCTCATACAAGTCAACATTAATTTTAGGAAGTTATTTGATAACTAATTTTGGTTTAGTAGTATCGAGGGAATAACAAATTCGTCAAGATTACTTGATTCAAGGTCAAAAATGAAGTTATGAAAGTAATATCTAAGTGAAATAGCTTGATTGAGACCTTCAATATAGAGAATATTATCATCTGGAATACTATCTTGAAAGTGATTGGTGGCTAGTATAGGAGCTATGGCAAGTTGATCAATTATGATTTTTTCTTTGATATCTTTTTGATTTACAACACGAAGATCAAATTCCATAAGGAGGACCATCTATTTGCCAATTATATTCTGAGAAGAAAGGATTTGGAGAAGTGATGAAGGGGGTCATAATGAATAATGACATAAGTAGTCTGAAAAAACATGTAATGCCAAAGATTTTCAACTATGAAATAGATGGAAAAGTAATCACATTCAAATTTTGTATAACATTTTTCATAATCAATGAGGCCTCGACTAATGTAATAGATGGCATACTCTCTTTCGATATCATCTTATTGGGAAAGCATTGCCCTAACTGATATGGGTGTGGAAGAAGTAGATAGGATCAAATGTCAATCATTTGAAGGAAGATGAAGCATGGGTGGGTGAAGCAATGATTATCTCATGTTCTCAAAGGCTTTTTGATAAGGATCTATCCATTCTAAAGCATTACCTTTCTTAAGAAGAGAATTGATAGAGTGAATACGGTAAGCCATTTTAGGGATGAATTGTTTAGTTACCCCAAGTTTGCCTAAATAAGTGTGATTGTTTGAAATGGAATGAGGAATGGGCATGTTGATGATATCACTAATTTTAGCAGGGTCAACATCGATGCCATAGAGAGAGACTAGGAATCTTCACAATTTTCCAAATGTGACACCAAAGACACATTTGTAAGGATTTAGTTTAAGTCGATATTTAAGAAGATGGTCAAAGATGATAACAATATCTGAAAGATGAGTCTTATGATTTTTATATTTAAAAATGATGTCATCCACATATGTTTCAATGATTTGATGGATAAGATCATGAAATATATGAGTCATTACTCATTGATAGGTGGCTTTGACATTTTTGAGGATGACACAATAGGTGCCCCATTCCATGGTGAAATTGGTCTTATGTTGGTCCTTGGGGGTGATCTGAATTTGATTGTATCCAAATAATCCACCTATAAAAGATAACATTTCATAACTATATGTGGAATTGATAATGGCATCTATTGAAAGTAAAGGGAAGTTGTTCTTGTAACAAGTGAGATTAAGATTATGCAAATCAATACAGATGTGAATGACCATAGTGACCTTTTTCCTAATGAGAACTATGTTATAAACCCATTCAAAATAATCCAATAGTTTGATAAATTTAACATAAAAAATATTGATGATTTCCTTGTGACATAAGGTGGAAACCTCGGGTGGCAAGTTCTTTTATTTTTGATGTACAGGTTTGGTATTAGGGTAAGTAATGATGTTATGCGCTATAATGCTGGGGTCAATACTAGGCATGTATGAATAGGACAAAAAAAATATCTTATGATATTTCTCAAAACATAAACTAAAGTTATCATACATGGTAGGTGAGAGTTTGTGAGAAATTATAATTAGTTGAGGGTAGGTTGGAGTACCAAATTCAATGCGAGTAGTCTCTTCAATAAGCATAGTATTGCCATCTTGGAAGTGGTATGGTGAATTAGGTAAAGAATAAATTGGATTATATTTAAGATCAATTCTAGTAATGAATTTATTGAAACAAGGGGTTTTGGTTTTAAAATTCATAAGTTTATGATGTTTCCAAGGAAGTTGGGGTTCTTGACCATGAATTATTTCAAGAGTAACTTCATTGCTAGTCAAGGTAGGATGAGGACCATAATACTCAAAATCTACTTTAAGCTCCAAAATTTTATATCCATGGAAATCATATTCAAAATGTATCTGATGGACATCAGTGGCCTTGGTATCGAGTGTATTATCAAGAATAGGATAAGTAGATGGATCAGATGGGATTGGTGTGTCATTAATTTCATTGATGGGAGAAGAATATGATATAGTGATGGGATCCATAGGTGGTAGAGGAGATGTAGGAGTTTTTATAGGTTTGGAAAGTATGATTTTTTTTACCACCCAAGGAGTAGCAAGAAGTAGAGATTTAGGAGCCATATGACCTTTGAGATCTAAGTCATGATCTGAAAAAATGGTATGAACATCTTGGTTGAAAGCATGGATTTGAGCTAAGGTTTTTTGATAATTTTAAACAACCAAAGCCTCAAGATTGATATTGGACAATCATGTATTTATCATCATATGTTGGAAAAATTGTACATACTTTAGATTCAGGGGGAGTTTTAGAAGGTGAAATCTCAATATTACTAAATATACATGGAGACATGATGAGAGGATCTTGAAACAATTTGGCCACTCCAAAGTCATTGTAAGTGAAGGAATATTCAAGTAAAGAAGGATCATAAGCATTTCATGGAGGGGGAAGTCAATAATTTCATCAATGTGAGGAATAGTATGGTCTTGAGGTAATAAAGAAGGAGGAAGCCACTCTGAAATATAGGGAGGTGGCTTGGTAATATTAAAAGTATGTTGAAAATCATTAGGCTCATCATCATCTGAATTAATAAGAGTGCCTTGTAAATTCGGATTTATGTGGTTGAACTCAATTAAGGGAACACTATTAATCTTAGTAATGGTAGGAATATGATATTGAGACTTTGAATTAGGAAGTTGAGTACTCTAAAGGTTGGAATCAGCCTCATGCTTGTATTGTTTGCCATTATATAAGAATTTAATGCATTGGATACAAGAAGAAGAAATATCCCTCATTCTATGAGTCCAAGGGTGATCAAGGAGTATGTTATAAGATAAGGGTAAATCAAGGACCATGAGATTTGTTTGAATAGGCTTAGGTCCAATGGTTAGGGGAAGCCAAATATAACTAAGTGGATTTTGATTAGTCTTATCAAATCCACAAAAAGTGAGGTGAGTTTTCTTGAGATGGTCCTTGTTATAACTAAGTTATTGGATAAGCCATAAATATGTCACATTAATACCAGAGCCTTCATCAACTAGAACTTTAAGAATAAGGTTAATATTAATGGCTATTTTAATAAAAAGTGGTGGATCATCATTATTAAAAAAAAATCATCATTGATCATGTCCTCTTTAAGATATTTAATAGAAGGCTTAGAAGGACACAGTTTCATTGGTATGCACATTGGTAGGTTGAGATTCAATAGAAGGTGGTTCTTCATCTATAGAATATGGGTTTTCAATTTCTTATAATTATTTCATAAGGAACTTGCAATGATAAGGGGAAGTATGAACTAACTCCATAAGTGGAATCTTGAAAAGCATAGATTTAAGTTCTTCAAGAAAGTTTCAATGAGATTTAAAAGGAGAACCAACATGATGTTTAGGAGGTAAGGTAGATTTTGAAGGAATAGAAGTTGTTTGGGGTTTGAAAAGAGGAGATGGTCCTCATGGGATTTTGAAGTGAGATTAATGGTTGTAGTATCTTTGATAAGTTATTCTTCTAAATATGGATTCTTAGGTTTGGTAATAGGATCTTTGTGGGCCATCTTGTGATGATAATATACCTTAGCAGTGTTAACATATTTAGAGTTATTGTAATATTAGTCATAATTTGTTTCAATAGTATAAACATCCTTGGTAGTTTGTTGGTTATTAGTTTTTGAGAAAGGTTTTTTTTTATTTGAGGTAAAAGATTTTGAAACCTATCATTTTTGAGAAGCAATGGTGTATTATTGATGATGAAGATTGATCATGGATTCATGATTAAATGAATCACCAAGCATATAGGAGACACCAACTTTAGTGAGCCCTCTACAAGATTCGTGGGAGTGACCAATGCCAATATGGAATCAAAAAAATTGATTAGGGTCATGCCACTTTGGAGGATTGTTAGTATAAGTGAAAGGTTTAGAGGGTGGTAAATATTGTTTCATTTATTGCATCTTGAGTGATGTGTGATAATGTGAAGGAATGTCAGCTTTGGCAACTCCTAGTTTGGTTTGTGAAGTATTTCCAATGATAACATTAGTGGATGTTTGAAAATATCCTTTAAGAAGTTTAGGATTAGGTTCAAATTGTTTCATGAGAAAGTATTGACGTTTAACTTGGTTAAGAGCTTCATTGAGTGTTTTGGGAGCAAAATTTTAAACCTTTTATTGAAGAGGAGTTAAAACAATTATAAAGAGTTTAAACGAATTATCATCAGTCATGTTATGATCAAATTTATGATCCAGATATTTCCATCGTTTGATAAAATCATGAGTTGATTCTGTGGGAGATTGATTGGCATTGATGAAGTGACTAAGACAATTTTTGAGAAGATCGTTATGTTAAAACTCTTTAACCAAAGGATTGACTAAATCTTCAAGTTTCTAAATGGAATGTTATGGAAGTTGGTTGTACCATTATAATACATCACTAGTGAAGGTTTTGACTAAGAGTTTAGTTGTGGCAAAGGTTTTATTTTGGATCCACTCTTTGTAAAGTTTGCCAAAGGATTTGAAACATGAGGCAAGGTCTTTAGTCCCATTATACTTGATAGTTGGAGATATATTACCAATATCAATGGATATAGTGAAAGCATATAAAGGGTCATTTTGAATAGTTTAAAGCATTTTGTTCATCCTTATTGGTTGAGGAATAACATTTCCAAAAGCATCTCTAAGAGGTGGAGGAACATAATTGGGATTGGCTTGAGGATGGATAGTCGAAGGTTGATTAGCCAAATTAATAAAATGAAGTTGTAGGTACATCATTTTAGAGGTGTTAAAAGTTTACATTGTGTTCATTTGTTATATGACTTGTGTAAGAAGTTAAGTTGTATCAATAGGTGGGTTGGTGTTTGGAGGGGTACTCTAATGAATTGGTATTAGGGGGAGGGTTATTAGAAGATAGATTATTAGTGGGATTATTGATTAGACTCATGTCAATTGATCCCATATTAGTTTGAAGATTTTGAAGATGGGAATTGTATTGATAGGTATATAAAGTATCAAATCCACCTACTTCATCTTGAGGTGTGATTTTAACCATGCTGTAAGTCACAGATGAAGGAGGGGAAAACATGTGCCAAGAGTGATGGTTCTCTTGGGAAGAGAAGAGAGGTAGAATGAACATCTCATATAGTATCTAAATGGATTCAAGTTGTTCAAGAAGCTTTTGATAGGGGACTACATAATGACTTGGGAAAATATAAATAAAATGTTAAGGAAGAGAAATAGAGAAATGAGTCAGATAGATAGGAAAAGTAGTAAGAGAATAGAGTTGACTAGGTTGACCTAGTATAGAAAAAAGGTCTGAAAACTGAGAAAGCATGGATATAGAGGCAAAAAGGTTGACCTAATTCTATAACCTAGACAGAAAAAGATACATAGTTGACAAGGTCAACCTAGTACTATATCTTGGGAGTTAGAAAAGAATACCATGTCGATAGAGTTGACTCAATACTATAGGCAAGGGAAATAGATAATCTGTAAGAGATTGTGTTGAACAGAATGATTACATACTAAAATGATATTTTTTTTGAAAATACTTTGAAAATTAAGAAGTGAAAGAAACACACAATCAATTGGGTCAATGAGGATGATCCAATTGAGGTACACAACACAAAACCTTGCACCAACACTGGCCAATATAAGTTTTTTCAATACAACATACAATTGAGAAAAGAGAAAATAGTCAACTTAAAAAGTAAATGCTAACTAAGTGGTAATTTTGAATGTTTTTAGATTATTATAGTATGATTTTAAGTGTGATGGGAAGTTGGTTATAAGTAAGGAACTATAAAACAATCTATGGATGGTTTCAGGACATTTAGAGTAAAAGGAATATGTGTTGTTAATGGTAATGGCTTGGTATTAGGGCCTATCCCCTCACTTTACACACCATAATGATAAGGGTGTTGAGTGATTTGACAATATATACAATTATCCATGCATTTATACTTGGCTAAAAAACCAAGTTAGCTTCCCCCTTGGTGATGAAATCCAAGTAGGTAGGCCTTGGGTAGATAATTGTTTAAATGCATTTTAAGATTATGTGATTTGGTAGTGTGTGAAAAAATAGAAAATAATGCAATTAAATGATATATTGAAAAACCACCTAATTAGACTATGTGATCTATTCTAAGCATGCAAATAATGAAAAGTAAAAATGTGAGCTAATTATTAACATATAAGTGTCAATTCCAACTTTAAAACACAGTACAATGTCGATTCAAATGATAGTGTATGTATAGATTATAAAATAGAGTCGATAGTGTCACTAATATACATTAAATCAAGGGTCTATTTATAACTATGTTGACAATGTCAACCTAGTCTTTCAAATAGAAAATAGAATACAAAACTAGGTTGATAGAGTGGACCTAGTTTGCTATATAGGGGCAGTTTTAAAGATTGCAAACTATGAAAAACATAACTATAATGAATACAAAAATGAAAGAGAAATAGATAAATGAACCTTGATGGGTTGGAGGATAGTGAGATTGCTTTTGAAGTGACTTGATTTTTATTTGTAAATTCTGCCAATTGTGTCGACTGGGTTGACCTAGTTCTATAGTTCCTTATTTGCTGAAGCTTGTAATGAATACTATGCTAGTAGTGTCAACCTAATATGTTTTTAAGTCTAGAAGTTTAATATGTTGATAAGGTCAACCTAATAGCCTATATAGAAGTGAAAAAATATACTATGTGAATAGAGTTGACCTAGTATCCTATATTTGATGAAAAATCTACACAAAAAGAACATAGTTATAATGATGCGACTGTGTATTAAACCTATGCACATAAATTAGAAACTATACTGGCACTATCAACCCAATATCAAAAATATATAAAAATAATAAATAAAATGATAAAATAATGAAAAACATGAAAGAAAACATGCAAGGGTTAGATTCACATCATGTTCACCATAATGTATGTAATCATAAATGTATCATGTCTATAAATTAATCCTAACTTAGAGAAGATAGATCATACTTACACTTTCGATTGGTGATACATTAGATAATCAAGAACATGATCAATATGGGGATCCACTAGAACTAATTAGGGGATCTCTTACCACAATACATGATGCTAGGAAGGGTTTCAAAGCCTTCAGTCAAGCACAATCATGCAATAACCCTAATTAAGCCCTATGTTTTCATATTCACTAAACTAATAATAAGTAAAGCAAACAAATCTAATCTAGTGCTCACCAAATATTGTGGCACCAAGTTGGGGTTATAAATAAAACAAACATGCATAGGAGAATCTCAATTAATCTATGTATGAGTAAGACGTTAATACATGAAGAAAAAGAGAAATACTATTCAAAGCCGATACTTATGCTACTTCTATCTACTAAAAGAGAGGAGAAAAGTTAGAGAATACTTACATGAAAGATGAACCCATCAAGACTCAATCTCTCTCTTATCCAAAGGGGCTTTGTAATAAGTTGTGGTTTTTAAGGATCACTAAGAAAGAGCAAAGCATCTAAGAATTCTCCACAAAACTAGATTATCCAAAGAGAAACTCTAAGCTAAGACTCATTAAGTAGAATGGTGAAAGAGAAGATTGTAAATAAATTCAAGAAAATAATGACCCTTGATCATTTTTTAAATAATGATGAAATGAACTTGTATATAAAGGCAGATATAACCCTAAACTCTTCTAAATTTTTTGATCGATAGGGTTGACCCAGTCGACCTAGTACAATTATGGATAAAAATTCATTAGGTTAGGAGCTAGGTTGGCCAAGATCCGACCTTGAACCTAAATGAATTTTACCCAAAATGGTATAGGGTCGACCCGATCGACCTAGTACAAGAAACTTTCAAAAGGAGATTAAGGTGAGGAAAAGAGGGACAAAAAGTGGGAAATGACTTGAGGAGTATATAAAAGAGGGGTAGTAACTTAGGGAATGGATTTTAGGAGCTAGTTAGATTGGTAATAAATGGTAATAAGGGACAACAATCCTATGAATCACTAATGGTCTACCCATCCCTTTCTCGATGTACTCGTTAGGGTGTACACTCAGAGAGATTGAGTCTCGACATGTTTCTGCAAGATAAAAAGAATCAATATTTAATAAAAGTTGAAAATATTATGTGTATATAGTTCCTTCATTTATAAAAAGCTTCATAGCTTTAGGAAACTCTTCCATTTGAGATATCAAGCATTGAAATCAATGCATCTATTCATCAAGACATAACATCAATCAACCAAGGGGGGCATGTTATTTAAATTAATTGTATACCTTCACCTAAGCAACTGCATCTAATTTCAATCCAAGCACAATCCATGAAATAAAGAGGAACTTCATGGGTAAGTGAAGGTAAAACATTGGTTTGTTATATTTTATGCTCACTTTGAAGTGTATTTCTTTGTTAAATTAGAAATTTAAAGTTTATTTAGGATTTATATTTTCTTGTGCTTTTAAAATTTGCATGTGCACATTCTTGGCATGCTCAATGGGACTTTTGTCCAAAATCCTTTGTTTTATTTTGCTTGTTATGGGTTGATAGCTTAGTTGTTCTAGTTTTGAGGGATAACTAGGGTCAATTAGGATCAAATTTGTCAATTTTACCTTCAAAATTATGTTTTTTTTTTGTCGCAACATCTCTAACCTATAAAATGGTGTCTCTACCTTTGATATCAGTGTCTGCAAAGAATGGAATAACATCTACATTCTATTAGTTTTTATTTTTTATATTGTAGCATTTATGTAGATATCACGACGTCTATATTTTTTGTAGCTTCTGTATATTATTAAATAATGTTTGTGTGCTATATTTTAATGTCTATGTTTTGTTTTTGTCTCTAGATTTTATGAAAAATGTCACAATGTCTATGTCATTAATAGTGTCTATGTACTACAAAGTGATGTTTGTCTTTGTTAGTTTTATTCTATTTATTTTTATGTTTATGCAAATGCCACAACATCTATGTTATTTATAGCATCTACATACTAAAAATCAACTTCTACGTCTATCAATTATGTTTTGTTTATTTTACATCTACATAAAAATATTTGCATTTTTGGTGTTTTTACCATCAATGTTCTATGGATCAACATCTACGCTTTATTTTTTAGTGTCTACTTATTCTAATTTTTTTACTTGTAGGTTTTACACTTGTCAAAGACTTCTATCATCCAAAACTACTAATGATCTTCTTTCAATTTTATTTGCCAAAGATATACAATAAAACCAACACACACATCTAGTTAATTAATATTAATTAATCAATTTGTTTTGTTTATCATTTATTAGTCTTGTTTGTGTGTGTTCATCTGATTTACAATTATTTTTAAGAAACTAGGTTTGACCCCAGAAAAATCTAAAAGAGTGGTCCTACAGTTATACAAGTCATTAATCACTATTGTTAGGGAATTATTAAATGTTTATATACAACTTGTTTCTAAGCCACATGTCCATCAATACATTGACATTTTCATAGTTGACATTCATGAGGCTTACAACCTAATCCAAAGTCGTGATTGGTCAAATACATTGAATGGTTATAGGATAATTTTTTTTTCACACATGTGGCTTCCCTAGAAATGGATAGGCAATCATATTATAATTCATAGAGAACCAAAATTGAATTATGCAATCATATAATACAATGATAAAAATGAAAGATCAACTTTGTTTCATCACATTTAAGAGTTTACACTTTTACCATGAAGCCTGAGGACACTAAAAAAGAATTTGAAGGTCCTTCACAACTATGGAGCTTATATTTTGATGGTTATCACTCCAAACAAGGCTCAAGTGTAGGTATAACCCTAGTCAACCTAGAAAGGAAGCAATACCTTACTACTTTTAGGTTATAGCTCCTATGCACCAATAGCTTTGTTGAATAGAAAGATTTTATTTTAGGGATACAATTTGAATTAAAGCATAATGTCAAATAATTGTTAATGTTCAGAGACTTAGATCTAGTTTTCAACTAAGTTAGGAGTTGATACCAATGTAATTTATCGTATCTAAATAAATATAAGTACAAATCTTGGGATATAATTGAATCATTTGAAGCTTTCAATATAAAATAAATTTTAAGAGAATAAAAATAGATAATAGATTCACTAGTTTCCTCTATAACAAATTTGTTCCCACTCAAAGAATATATAATTCAAAAAACTTACGTAGAATTGGTGCCATGTCCTTAAGTCCTTGATAATGTTGACAATTTTTAGGTGTTTGATGATGACCAATAGATCAAAAGAAATTTAGGTGCTTTTGAGCCACATATTATCAATGAGAAATATTTTGATCCCATCAACAAATAAGAAATTTAAAATTATGGTATTATCCAATCGAAAGAAAATAAAACACCCAAAGGAATAGTGTCATTGGAACGAGTTTTTGATATGGACTGACAAGATAAAAGATATAAACAATATACGACAAGTGAATCTAAAGTTTCCAAAGTAAATTTAGGGATAGATAAACATCTCTAACATGTTAATATTGGACTGTGTTATTTTGAGCATGATAAATAAATGATGAGTGAATTGTTGATAAAATACGAGGATGTGATCGCCTAGACTTATGAAGACCTAAAGATTTTTTATCCTAGAGTTATAACACATACTATACCACTTAGAGAAGGACATAAACCTTTCAGGGAAAGGCACATACTAGTTAATCCCATATTGGAATCCATCATTCAAAAGGAATTCTAGAAGTTGTTGGATGATAAAATTATATTCCATTCAGACACTCCACATGGGTTGCCAACCTAATTCCTATGCAAAAGAATAATGATGGAATCAAAGTGTGTGTGGATTTTAGAAGTTGTAATCGAGTCTCATAAAAGATAATTATCCATTGTCTTCTCTAGATGTGGTTATCCAAATAGTTCCTAGGTGTGAAATGATGCCCTTCCTAGATGGATTCTCATGCTACAACTAGGTATTGGTAGAAAGTGAAGATCAAATGAAAAATTCCTTCAACACTAAGTGGGGAACTTTTACATACAAAAAAATACTTTATTGACTAATCAATGTAGGTGCTACATTTCAATGTGCCATGGATTTCAATTTTGAAGGACTCATTGATAAGTGCATCATTATTTACATGGATGATGTAATTATATTTTCAAAAGATAAGTAATATCATGTTATCCAATTATAGAGTTTTCGATAGATGTAAAACGTATGGGATATCACTAAATCTAAAGAAGAGTATTTTCAGATATAGAGAAGGTAGATTATTAGGCCATATTATTACCAAAGAAGGTATTTCGATTGACCCTAGAAGATTTCAAGCTATTTAAAAAATTATATACTATAGCAATAAAAGGAACTTAAGTCCTTTGGAAAGATAGATTTTGTCTAAAAATTCATTTCAGGGTTTGTAAAAGTTGTAAAACCATTAAATACAATTTTGAAATAGGACATAAAGGTAGAATGAAAAATGAAGCTAAGAAAACATTTTAAGATATCAAAACTTCCATTTCCCAAGCTTCAGTCTTGATCAACCCAAACTTTACTAAAAATTTATTCCTATATTCATTTTCATCAGAACACACTATAACAATTGTGCTTATTCAAAAGGTTGAAGATAGTGAACATGCTATCAAGTAGTTTTGAAATATTCTATGATATATAAGTAAATCTATGTTTTGACTACAATAATAAATAAATATAGGCACTATATTTTGTGTAATAAGACACACACTATTGTCTTGGATATAAATGGTAAGCTTACACTTGGATATAATGAGCTAGGTGAAATAAGAGGTAAGTGGATGGACAAATTATAAGAATTTAACCTATATATTAGATCTGTTAAAATGGTATGAGGTTAAGGAATTATTTAGCTAATGGTAAGGACTAATCCATGTATATTTATTGATAATGTTAACTAGTCTTAGTTAGTTGGTGATGATTGGTACACCCAAATTATTCATTACTTACTTATAGGCACATGTCCTCCTAAACTAAAAAGGGAGCAAAGACGAACACTCATGCTCAAATCAACACATTATATGATAAATAAAGGAGTATTGTATTGGAATAATTTTGAATACGTCTCTTTAAGATGTGTTTCTAAATAAGAGGATACATATATCTTTAACAACATTCATTAGAAGATAGACAATGGGGATCCTTCAAGAAATGCTACATCTCACAAATTTATAATGATGGAATACTACTGGCCCACTATCCTCAAAGACACCCATAATCATGTCAAGACTTGTAATTAATGAAAAATATTTGGAAAAAGAGAAATACATGTAAATATGACTTTACAGCTTGTGATTAAAAGATGCACATTCACACAATGGGGTCTAGATTTTGTAGGAGTCATCAATCTCAATTCCTCAATAAGACACAAGTTTATATTAACAACTACATTGTTGGCTCTTTTTCCCAAGGCCTTGAGTGCTATCACACTTTTTTATGCACCCAAAAAACCTCCCTATGCTATCATATCATGAGGGAAACACCTTGTATGATCATATAAGGCATAAAGTGGAGTGATTGGGTATGGTTGGGGTTAGTTGGAAATGATAATTTTTACTAAGAGAATAATGGAGCTCCAAGTCATACTAGCCATTTATACCTAACCTAGACACTTGGCTATTCCTTCTTAGCTGACAACCAAATTTCATAATTAAACTACATGACATGAATTAGCTAAGTAGACATTAGCTTCCACATAAAAATAATTCTTATTAAAAAAAGAAAAAAAAAACTAGCGCCATACTACATCAATTTTAGAGAACATAGTTATACTAATTAATCAAACATAATACATCAGGGTGGTTTTACCCTTATACATATTAGTTCTTCAATTTTAATTTTGGTAATAGGTCACTATCACTTTTTTACCTCTTTCTTATTACCATGTCATGCATATTTGTAGGCTTCATGAATAGGCACTAAACACCTAGCATGTCCCCTGTTCAAATTTGAATTCATCTCCCTTTTTATCCTACCCACATAGTAATAAATATGATGACAAATCCTTTGGAATTTGCTTTGCACCTGTATTTATTCCTCTTGGTATTCCTCATCCATCATCCTCTTTTGGAGTCCCCACCATAGCTGATGATAAATTATGAGGTGATCCCTCTAGATCATAGGTCTTTCTAATCCTACTGAGCTAAAAAAATTATTGGCTATATTTAAATTTCACTCCATTTTTTCCTCATTTTTAGGTGACAGTCATCATCGAATGTGAATCCCTCTTTCTTGGGTTAGCATCCACCCTACACTAACTTGATTGGTCATATTTAGGCAAGCAACTTCATCCATGATTTGATTTTTATGTGGGGGGAACACAAAGCTCTAAAATGATTTTGAACAACTCCTTTTAGAATTCATCCTATCAGTATATGGTGAGTTGGATCATTTTATTGGTTACTACGAACTCATTACTAATATTTTAGTAAGGAAGATTGTTCTTCCTTATTCTTCTTGGTGTAGAATAACATAACCAAATCCATTTAATCTTCTTATCTAGGGGATAGACATGAATGAATTATCTTGGATTACTTGGAAAATTTTCTCAATAAGTGCTCTACTTCAGCTGTATAATCAGTAAGGGATTTTAGTGCATCTCCAAAATATTTCAATTACTTAATGCATTCAAGCTAGGCTTTCTCCTAGGCTTACTATGGGTCTATATATATTCCTCCCTTACTGATGAGATTTTCAACCAAGATCATTATATTTTCCAAGGGATTGGCTCAAACATTATTGAGTGGGTCTAAGAGATTAGGTTGGGCCTTAAAAAATTTGTTTCATAAGTTTAGGGTCCCAACCTTTATCTCTTGGAGTGGGTACTTGGCTCTTACTCATATAACTTACTCTTCATTCAACATTAGTTCTATCTAGGTCAACCTATTATTAACCTATTCTAGAGATTTCTTGGTATAAATTAATTTCACTTCTTCTTCCTTAATGTCATTATTCAACTCACTTATAGTTTCATGCTAGCATTGCCAAGTTTTTACATTTATCAAAAATATTTAGGTTATTTTGGTAGCTAAATTTAGGAGATAATTTCTAGCCTATTTCCTGGTTAAATCCCTATAATTTATTAGAAACAACCCGAGCCCTAGGTGGTTGGTTTTGGTGGCTTGAACCTTAGCTTCATTGGGCACTTCAAATATGGGCTCCGCCTTAAAATGTGCTAGTGTAAAGGACAATTTTCATCAGGTTATCAAGGAGATCTTGTCTAAATTCAAGGTATCCCAAATATATAGGTTCTCATCCCACACCCCACTTTGTTTATACTTCTAAATAGTATCGCTAAATCCTTCCCTAGTTACTTTCATATTTTTTTATGGGAAACAATCTTCTATGAGGGTGGCCTCCTCTTTTAGACCTCCTTGTTCTTTTTCCTCTTGATAATTTTTCAGCTACTCATCCCCCTCTTTCAATGGTTATCCATATTCAAACCCCCTTGGGATGTTCATATCATCCTCCCATCAGTCAATGATGCTTCTTATAAGCTCTCCTAGTGCTTCCTCATCCATTTGGTCAGATGGGGTTTGATCTTGGTCATATCTTGTTTGGGTCTTAAGATCATGATGGATTTTTTCTCTCAACTCCTATGCCTCCTCATGATGACTAAGTGGACCTTCAATTCCTTCATCAATTAGACCCTTCATTTTTACTTCCTTAGTAAGGGGAGGTAGTGTTATTCCTTATCATCCTAATGTTCACCATTTTTTTACCTCAGTAGGGGGAAACTGAGGCACTTCCCCATGCCTTGTTATCTTCATAGTTATACATACCTATTTTTAGGATGGGTCCTTAAACTTAGATGTGGGGATTATAAATTCCTACTCCTTATTCTCCAGCCTTTACCTCCTTACCTTGTCCTACTCTGAAATTCCACCTTTGGCTCCCACTTCTTCCCAATTTATAGGCATTTGAAGGGGGGTCTCTCTTCTCTTTTCTTCAACTCCTTTCTCCATAGAATGAAGGTGTATATTTATTTTCTTTATTTTTTCCTCTTAATCATTTCATATAGATCCTATTTTCTTGAACCACTTTGTGTGGTTGAAGTTGGTTGGGTTCCTCTTCTCCCATTGACTTCCTCATTGCTTGCATAGGTGCTCAACCCTCTTGGTTGGGATGTGGAGGATGAACACCTCCTTATAAATTTTGTATCTTCTTTTTTGTGTCACTTTAATGATTTTAGATAATAATAAAATTGATAGGGATCATTAGAGATACAAATAATTTTCACCAAAATAATCTCACCTTCTTGTCTACCTACTTCATTGGCTTCTTTCATCAGCATTCTATCTAACTACACATAGGTCGCACAAAGAGTATGGATGTTAACATCAATCCTATAAACATCCAATCTTTTCTTGACCAAATTTAAAATTATTTTGACTATTTATATGAAGTATTTTACCATAAACCCATATGTAAACTTAATCTAAGTGGATATCTCTCCATTTTCTAGTTTGATTCAGGCAAGGGAAAAATGTTCCAGTACCACAAATCTAGATTGAAATTTCACCATTTCAAGTATCATCCTAAGGATGAACATTTATTCTCCAAAGGATTATCTTAGGTGCACATTTTAGCACCCAATATTGGATTTATATGTTATGTGATTATGCCTGGGAAAGTAAACATTTAATACTTAACAGTCAGGGACCTATGGTGTTCAAGGAATGTCCATCCTTCTCCCCATCTCTTCCTTAAATAAATCCAACCTCATCAAATACCAAAACCATGAGAATGATTCCAAATTTGAAATTTCCTTCCCCTTTATGTGCTTTCTTAGCCTACATAATGATCAAATCCACCACATACTTAGCTATATTGAATAAATTTCCATTTACCATCTCATAAGCTATGTATAAATAACTCTAACTAATCTCATCCCACTATCTAACTGGATCCAATTTGGTGTTGACCAATTGAGCTATAACCCTCATGGTTCGGTCACCTATATTATGAATTGGGAAAGCATATCACCCCTTTTTAATTTAACTAATGTACTATTTGATCAATCTATACCTAATTTCTCAATGCCTACTTTATATCGATGTTGGTTTGGGCCAATGATGTGGCTTTGTGAATCTTCACCACTATTATTTGCATTATCCTTCCTATAAAATAAATCCTATATTAATAGATATGAGAGATAATAAACCTTACCAATTCTTCTAACATATCAAAGAATGGGAGTTCTCATAATTGAAGTATTCTAACATCCTCTAAATGCCTCCTCACATAGTTGTCATAAATGGAACTCCCATTATAATTCCTTTCCTTCGTGTCCTCTAGATACTCAATATATAATTTGGATTCATGATTTATGTTGCAATGGTTTCAATAGTTTATTTATACATTCTTCCACCTTAGACACCCATTCTTATCCTCATTCCATGTTGTCTAGGTACGACATCTATAATTAGTCCATCCTCTTAGGTTGTAAGGTGGTTGTAATTTTGGATCATTATATGTTCTTTTCTCCTATTCACTAGTTTCTTTCATTCCTCTTAGTTCCTATTACTATTGATTCTCTATTTGTCATCAAGGACCTTTCAACCCATGTAATTTTTGAAGTTTCTTCTATATCTTCAACTATGAGGGTTATAAATCGAATCTCCAAAGTGTGGTTCCTCTTTTTAGATGCTTTCACCTTGGGTATCATACTTGGTTACAATGTTTCCCAATTATATTATTATATTTTATGTTCAACCCAAGTTTAGAGTTATTTTTCCTCCTTTGATTTATATCTCTTTTTTGGTTTTTATTTTTCAAGTGATGAGGTACTCCTTACTTATTTTCCTTTTATGTCCTTGTTACTTCTCCTTAGAATCCATTCTTAATTACACTACATGATATTATTATGGTCCTATTGTTTCCCAGGCATGGCCTTTCATTTATTGATTGGTCCTTTCTTGCAGCCATCCCTTCATCATCATTGTGTTTGTGCTAACTGTCATATTAGTTATGGTCTTAAATTTTGAATTTTTATATTTGGTAGTGTATCATGGTTGTCCATTCCTTCATTTGAAATGGATTATTTACTTGGAATTTCATTTTCTTACCCCATACTAAATCATGCATTTTATCCTTTGATGCAGAGACATAAATGTGCAAGGTGCTCATAGATGAATAGAAAGTATAATAAGAAGAGGATAATTCTTTGGAAATATTTTGAATATTGATGCATAAATATTTATTGAGAGTTTATACAAAATTGTCACATAACCTACCTCATCATAAATACTTAGATGCTTATCATGGTTACCTTTAGAATAAATTCCCCTTTTGGCTCCCCTTACTTGATATTAAGAGGAGTGTGCGAGATAGTACCCCACCCCAGACAAGGCATCAACACGTATGCTAAAATAAACATAAGCTAAAATAAGAGAAAATAATATAATCAAAATAAATGGCATACACCTTATTATCATATTACATATTTTGCATCAAGTGTTATATGGCTTGAGACTATTGCTATTGAAATACCCTCGAATCATTTCCACACAAAGGGTGCATAATTTGCATGCACTAGTATTGATAATACTATGGATGACATAAGGTCCAAACCATTGGATTTGGATATTTCTAGGGTGTTTTAGGTACTTAGAATCATACAAGAGAACATGTACACCTTTAGTGAGTATTTTTCCTTTGATATTTTTATCATGCTATGCTTTCTACTTAAACTTTTCCATAGTTTGGCTCCATTTTATAGGAATGCACCTCTCATCTATATTTTTTAGTTATTTGAGGAGTGTTGTAAGGGATTTTGGGCTACCCAAATGAATAATCTGAGTTATACAAAGAGATAAAAAAAAATCAAGGGGAAGCATAGCCTCCATACCAAACACAAACTAGAAAGGATTAGTTTTGTTGAGTTTCTTATAGCTGGTTTGGTATGCCCATAAAATAAATGATACTTGGTCATCTTAGTTTATGCACCCTACATCATATATATTCATGAGGCAATAACCTATAATTTTTTTGAAAGGCTTTTGTGATACCATTTTCTAGAGGGTGGTAAGGCATAGCCTTATGCTGAGAAATCATGAACTCGATCAAGATGATCCACACCATATCATTGATGAAATGGGCACCCCAATCACTAGTTGAACTCAAGGGACATCCATATCTATTAATAATATTTTCCTATAAGAATTGAGTGGTTGTGGTTATAGTGAAATTATTGGTGGGCATGGATTCAACCCAATAGGTAAAATACTTAGTGGCAATAATTATGTAGAATGTGCCACTCCTTCATGTAGTGGGTGAAATGGGCCCCCAAAAATAAATATCTTATTTTTTTAAGGATGCCTATACAAGGATCAGAATGAGTGGCATTTCATCACATTGGTTTATCTTTTTGATCCTCTATAAAATATTGCACTTATGAGCATATTCCTTTGCATCATGGAAAATAGTTGACCACTAAATTCCTAAGAATAAAATATTATGGGTGGTGTCCATCACAACAAAGTGTCCTCCAGTGACTCCTTCATGGGCCTCTTTTAAAATGATCACATGCTCAAGTTAAAGAACATAGTGACGTAAAACCTCACCATGCCCTTACTTTTAGGGTTCTCCATCGATGAGTTGATATAAAGCAACACATAAGGCCAATTAATTCTCCTTATTGGATAAAACCCTTGAAGCAAGGAATGCCACAATATCAATGAGTTCCTATGGGGTGCATTGAACCTTGTAGAGTTAGGCATCATGCATGTCATCCTCTATGGGTTGTGAGGCTTATCCCATGGTGAGAAAATAAAGGTGGTCAAGGCCCAGGTTCTATTTTCCTAGTTTAACAACCATCGTAAACAAAAATTCTTAAAATAACACTATCTATTGGTAGATACGTCCATGGAGGATAGACTTATTGACCAAGTAATTCAAACCTCATGATCCATAAAGAACACAAAATGGGTGGCCAATGGGTATTGATGGAAATTTTAGAGAGCGTAGATCATCACTAGGGCTTCCCTTTTAATAATTGTGTAATTATGTTCTACAAAATAAAGTTTTTGGCTATCAAAATAGATTAGATGATTAATCTTGTTCTCCCAAGGTCAGGCTAAAATGGTACCAATAATTATTCTTGATGGATCAACTTGAAAATGAAAAGGGGTATTCTAGTCTAGAAATTGTAAGATCGGGGCACTAACCATATTTTGATTCAGTGTCTCAAAGGCTTCCTCTAACTTGGCTTCCTTTAAACTGTAGACACCTAAAACTAGCCACCAATAACCTCCAACCAGGCTTTTGATGAATTTCTATCAAAGCATCACAATTTGGCCTAAAAACACTAAAACACATTAAATGAGTTGAAATTGTTATATACAAGTGATGATTTTTTCCAAAGTATCATTAAATGAGGAAATACAATTTATGAGATAGCCAAATTTGATCAAATCATTTTGAGTTAAAATGATATTTTTGCACTTGGGTGCTCTGGATTGCTCTTTTCTACCTAGTTTCTTACACAAATCATGTGAATTTGTTATTTTGTGTTAAAAACATCCTAAATGGGATAATGGTTTTAATGCATCTAACATCGCATCCTAATTCTAATCTAGTCAAATTTTGAGCCAATAATATGACATTCTAACCAATTTGATTAATTTGTGTACTTATGGCCAAGATTTATACCAAAATTGACAAATCATGTTTAAGGATAATTAATTTGAATTAAGATCTGAATTAATAATTCCATGGAGATTTTTAAATATTTATTTTTAGACACTGATATTGAATATCTTCATCATCAAATGACATCATTTCTTGGAAAGACATCCCTAGGCCATAAATGCATAAAATATCAAGATTAAGCCCTCTCATGCATCTTTAATGCCTCTCTATCCCAAATATTTATGAAGGCATTTATTAATTTTTGCCTCAAAAATTTAATGGATCCTTAGCCACACATCTTCATCTTGAGATGGACGGTTTAGGTTCATTCTGGTCATTTTGCAAAATCTATAAATAGGAAGCCTTGCCTATTGAATTCTAAGCTCTTTTAAGTCAAAGTTACCATGCCCAAATAGATTCAAACCACATATTGATGTAGTGTTATTATGACCAAATATTGAGCCAAAATCACAAGCCAAAGGTGCCAAGAGGAGATGAAGGTAGCCACACTCCATTGATGAAGATCTCTTGAAGCACAAGCTGAGCAAGCTAAAGAAGGGAAATTTTAGAGAAATCAAGGATTTGGTAAGAAATTAGTATTTTGTGTTCATATTTATCATTTATTTTCATTTATAGTTGTGTTTTCAAATGGTTTTTCCTCACTAAGCTCCCTCGAGTGACTATACATAGAGATGTTATGCTAGATTGTGTGTTGCTTTCAATTTGATTTCATTTTGGAATTAACATGATACTAACCACCTCTCTTGAGTCAAATTATTCAATCATATAATGACATGACATGTGGGAAAAAATTCATCCCATGCATGAAGAAGATAATTGTGAAACTTTAAAATCTTCATTTGGATGCTTAAATCTCCTTAAATTTGATTTTCTAACTTTGTTTTGCCATTTTTCTTTGTCATGGGTTTACATAGTAATCATCAATAGTTAGTGCAACTGTCGATGGTCATTTTAAACTATGGAAGGTCAGATATAACTATCGATGGTCCCTACAGTCACTGTGTAGGGCAATAAACTAATAAGCCATCTTTTGAAGCTTGGTTTGGGGTCATACAGACTTCACTTTTTATGATTTTTTTAAAACCACATGTTTTTTTCTAAATTTTCAAAATATAATGTTAATTTACCTTCAAGTTGAATTATTTTTTAACAAAATCAAGTTTCTAACCAAGTATAATCTAATTTTTTTATTTCTTGAGGTTTTACCTTCGGGTCGACAAGTGTTTACTTTATAAATTTATTTGCTCAATCTCAAAAGTGTTTCAAAGAAGATAGTCCTAATCTTATTTTTACAGGTTGAAAGGCTGGTTTGGAAGTTAATTTGGGTGTTTTAACTAATAATATAATTCAATTTGGGGTTTAAAAATAACTTGGTTAAAATCATGCACACTTCAAATTTGGTGCCTAAAACAAATCTTGAACATGCTAAATCTTGAACACTTCAAACTTTGGGTTTAAAACAAAATTAGGTGCTTATTGTTTCATTTATAATTTTTGGTGTAATATTTACAAGTTTTTAAAACTTAAAGCCAAGGGGCTAAGGAACATCACCACACATTTAGCTTAGTGCTTTAAAATTGAACACAATTCAAGTTTGTTGTAAAGATTTTATCATTGTTTGCCTAGATTAGATTTGTTTGAGAAAATAGGAAGTTATGCGTGTATGATCTCCCATCCATCCCCTTTAGGGAAATTTTGGGATCAAAGATTCCGAATTAATTACAAAGTGCCTTAGTCTAAAGGTGTAAAAGATAAGTTACTAAGGCTCTTCCTAAGACATGCATGGCTTAGGTGACCTAGAAATAACATTTAAAACTCTTTTACTTTTGTAATTTATTTCATTGAATCTTAGCTTGTGAGGGGGACTTCATTACCTTCTATGAGTTATTTAAGGAATCCTTGACTCAAGAATTCATCTGCTGGCATTATCTTCAAACCCTATTCACTAGGGGGTATATAAATTGGGATCACCCAATTAAGATCAGAGGTGTGAGTAGTTAAGCCTTCTCCTAGCACTAAGGCTAAGCCTGGGATGTATGATTATGTTAGACATCAAACTACACTAAGCAAGAGACAAATGTAGTGGTTGTAAAAAAGGAAAGACCTTTTTACAATAAGCCACATGACATGGACCCAATTGACATGTTTCTTCTTTTGTTTGCTAATGTGAAAGCTGGTAGACATGGGATCCATCTAGAATGATCGAAAACTAATTTGTTTTAGTCAAATCCACTTTGCCGTACCTTTGATAGGATTTATGGTGATTTAATTAATTATATTTTGTCATTTTTTTTCTTGGTGTCTTTAGAATAAAACTAATGTGTTTGTTTATATCCACATCTAAACCAATTTGTTTATATGTCACTCTTTTGTTTAAAGAGGCATTATGCTGGCCATTTTATATCACACTTGTGCCTTGTATTTTTTGCTAAACTTATTTGTGTGTGTGTCACTTGAGTTGATAAAGGTACCATTATGCTACCCAAATCATTATTAGGTTTTTGCCTTTGAGTCTTTAAAACATAACATTGATTACATCATTAGAGCATACTAACACCGTTATGTTACTTAAATTATTTCAAAACTCATTTGACTTATACTGAAACCATTGTTTAAAACCATGTCACACATGCCATTTGGACCTTGTTTATGCATTGTCATGTTGTCCAATCTTTTCTAGCTTGTTTTGTCAAATCTTAGTCTTCAACGTTGAGTTTCTGATTAACCTTGTTAAGTTTGGATTCAAACATTGATTGATTTCTATTTATGCCTCAATTCATGGGGTTGATACATAGATCTTTCTCTTTTAGGTTGCATAACTTCAGTTAATTTATTATCCAAACTTTATGAGTATTTATTTTTTGTTTGTTCAACACCTATCATCATCATTTTTTATGCCTTTGTTTGGGAGAACACAACCTTTCTCCAAGAACCTTTTACCTTATGGCTTATGCCAACTGACCATGTTTATGTTTGATTATGTGTGCTGGGTCTATGTCAAATTTATTTCTAAACTTGTTAGATTAAATCAAATTCACATCAATCCTTTGTTTCAGGCCTAGCTTTTGATGTTGTTTAACCAAAAGTCCTAGCACAACTTATTGAGCCTATCTTTTGACTCCACATTTGGATAAAAGACCTAGCGAATCTTTTCCCTTTCTTAGTTTAGTCCTTGTTTGTAACACTTTGGCCTAGATATTTAACATACTAGTTTTTTTTCAGTTGCTTGACCTTTTATGTATATGACATTTGATGTTAGACTGTTTTATGCCTTGTTTTAGCACAAGCCATTTTGGAGATGCAACTCCATTTTTAGACCACGTTGGAGATACAACTCCACCTTCGACCAAGTTAGACCTAGTTTGAATGTTTTATCCTTTGGACATTATTTTTAAGAGTTTGTAGAACTATAAGCCTTTTTTTTTTTTGAGTTTTCATAATTTATGTGGATATGTCTAGCTATAATTATGGTGGAGTCATGTATAATCCATGTTATGATAGAATGGCTACACAAAATCCAACTAGAAACCCCTATGGGGATTGATTTTATAGGGATTTTTATTATTATCCCTACAATACTCCATATGGGGAACGAAGTAAAGGACCAACTTACAATCCAACTCAAAACCCTGACTGGGATGATATGGTTTATGAGGAGGACTTGGATGATTTATCTTATGCAAGCAATCAGGCTCGACCACATCATACCATTTCTATTTCAAGACCACAACATCATACCATCCCCATAACAATACCTCATCCTTTGGCTTGTGTGAGTAAACATGCTCCATAATGCACCAAACTTGTCTTTTTAAGACCTCATCCTTTGGCTTGTGTGCATAACCATGCTCTATAATGCCCTAAACTTGTCCTTCCAAGACCTCATCCTTTGGCTAGTGTGAACAACCAAGCTCCACACCACTATGTTGTTACCATTTTAGGACTTCATCCTTTGGTTCATGTGATCAATCATGCTCCCCAATGCCCTACCATTATACAACCATAGGACATACCTCAACCAATCCAATTATTACCTATCCAATCAAGCCAATCGATCCCTCAACCAAACCAATCATTTGAAAACTAAGCTGTGTTTAAAATCAATATTTTCCAACTCATTGGAAACCAAGGCCAAAATAACTAACCAATCCAAGATGTTTTTATTGAACCAATTATTTATGATAAATCAACCTATGATATATCACCTTTCAATCATATACCTATTGTCAAGGAGTCTCACTCTGATGAGCTAATTTTTACTGAGTCACTTCTTAATGATTATAATCACCTTTAGGTGAATCATTACCTCAACCATATGCCTATTTTAAAATATCCTCCCTATGATAATCTAATCTTTAGGGATTTGTCTCTTGACCTTTTTCCTATCATTAAGGAGTCTCACTTTGATAAACTAGTCTCTGTGGAGCCTATTATGCCATCACATGCTATTAACTGTCCAATAATAATCCGGAGTTTAGTTTGAAAATTTTTTCCAAGCTGTAATGAAAATAATTTCACAGTGTAAATCTCATCAAGAGATTTTTGGCGCTTTTCACGGTTTGCAAAACGGACACCGTATGCAAAAGTTATAAGTCACTGAAGTTTTGATGTGACAGGGAAAAATGTGGTGTCGCAAGATGACGTGGTACAATGTGGACACGCCAAGTGGACCAATAAAAAGGTGACACATGTCAGTCAATGGGTGCCTAAAAAATTTGGGTGATTTTTGTCTTTGACAACGTGTACGGATAATGCATTATATTTAAATTTGCATCACAAAGTCCGTAGAAAATCTCATTGTATGTGAATTTGCAAAGTCCATAGAAAACCCCACTAATGTGGGATAATTGTTTTAAAACACTTTTAATTTTCATTGGTAATATTATACTTACCACACCCCGGACACATGGGAGAAACTAGCCACTTTGCTGAGCCACATAACTCGTGATCCATCTACCACGTCCCAGAATATGATAAGTTTGGGGGAACTTGAGAATAGACATGCCGAGTCAAAGCTCGAGATTGAAGGCCGCTGAGTCATAGAAACCCAAGATAAAATGCCCAAATTGGAGAAAACTACCATAATGCATGCCACGTGACTTATCTTCCCAACGTTCCATGTCTTAAGCCAAGATTAAAGCCGAGTCAATCCTTAAGATTGGATTCGATTAACATGGTAAGTTAGTGTATATGCACTAAGTTGGTAACCAACCAATAAAACCATGCTAATTTTTTTGTGGAGATCCCACCAAAATGGTGTGTTGGCAGATACAAAAGGAGGCGCAATTCTTTTTAAAGCCACAAAGCCATTTCCCATTTGCCAATGTGGGATAATGAGATAACCCAAGCGCCCAAAAAGGAAGGGATAAGACTTGAACTTGTGACCTGCCTTGTAAAAAGGATAGGTCTTGAACAACCAAGCTATGAACTTGGAAGTCTTTTAAAAGGAGTGAACTTATATTTAAAGCTAAGCTTCTAGCCGACTGTGTATGAAAAATATAGACCAATTTGTTATAATTGATCAATTTGGAGCCCTTAGAGGCCGAACCAGAGCTCAGAGTAAACTACAAACTTGTTTAGAATTCTGATACAATCTTTGAATTATATTCATTTTCCCATTTTGGAGAATTTTTGATTCCATTTTGAGATATATAAGTTTCCAATTTTGATTTGGAGAAGCCTCTGCGTGTGATTCAGGAAGGTGAAGGACGTGCTGAGTCAGCCAAAGTCTTTCGAAGGTCTGAAACACTATTTTTGCAGAGAGATATGATCTTTTGTTGTTTTTAAGTATTATTTTGGCTAACAAATTTAGCAACAATTAATGGATCGGTTCAATAAGAACCCGGGGATGTAGAAATTCTGAACCCCATGAACAATTTATGTGTTTTGATATTTGGATTCATTTTTGCATTTTAGTTTTAGTTAATTTGTAGATTATAAATTCAGATTTTAAATCAGAATGCAAAATTTAATCATTTGAACATTTATGGGAAATTGGATAAAATCAAGAATTTGGAAAATTAGATAGTTTCAATGGATAACTGAAGTGATCTTTTCAATTCGCTTTATTTCAGTTTTGAAACATGATACTTGGATTAGATTTTAATCAGATTTAAATATGCCATCATTATTAAGTTGAGACTTTTCTGCTTCCAATTCAATTTAATTTATTAGAATTGAGAATTTAAAAGATCCATTTAAATGTTTTAAAAAGTAGTGAAGTTCCTACTAGTGTTTACAGAGCAAATACCAAACTTTATCAAGACATCAATGTAATAGATTACCCATCAGATGAAGAATTAGAGTTAGAGCTAGGTTATATTTTTGAACCAACATTAGATTTATCATTAGAATCAAAATTGACATCAATATCATCATCAGATTCAGAGTCCATTAGGTTAAAATCAGATTTAGAGGTAGAATATGTTCATAGTTGATACAACACTAGTTTGCATGCTTTGTAGATAAATTTGAATACATCTATGATCCTTACATGGATTTTGAGGATGATTCCTTTAGCATTGACACAAATTCTCCTAGTATCTTCTATGAGGATTGTGTTGCCTCATCCCATTCCATTACCATTCCATATACCATTACTACCAACCAACCTAGTCATATTATTGACATTCCACCTCCCATAAGTGTTGATTGGGACTGATAGAATCACACCTTATTGAACTAAATCCATGGTGATATATCAGTTGAAGAATAATAAGTAGGCCAAGACCAAATTCATGTTGAAGAATAACACTCTCCCATTGAAACATTTATTTGAGGCACTAAAAGACAATCAAATTTCAAACTCAACATCTTCTATTGAAACATTTTTGGAGGCATTAAAAGATAATCAAAGTCAAAATTCAATGTTCCTTAGTCAAACCTTCTCAAAGGAATTATGGAACAGTCAAGACAACTTCATTGGTGAAAACCTCATCGAAGTGCCAATAGTTGAGCACAAAATTTCTTCACTGCTTTATGAAGATAATATCAAAGATCAAATTAAAATAGCTTCCACTTTATAACCTAATCAGATGGTATCTACTCTTAGGCCCAAACAACAACAAAATTTATGGGTCTTATCGAGAGAATATTTATAAGTATTTGACCCTACCAGATCTGAAGTAATGTCAAATCTAGAATTAGTAACATTGTGCGTACCTAAAAATCCTGATATTCATTTTTTTTTGCCCACCATCATTCCATTATCCTCTACCATTCCATTTCACAATCAAACCTACCATCCATTATTTGTCCTTATTTACCATCTATGGCCACACTTTCCTTTGTAGAGGCTACAATGATACCTTGTATTGACACTTGAAGGAATCAGAAACAATGATCGATGAAGCTCACAACAACATCATTTGCATCCAATTCTATAAGAAATTATTGACAGAGTAACTATTTAGATGAGGCGTGGGCTAGAAATTAACATGATTAATTATTCAGTTTTTATTATTTGTTGATTAGGATGTGCATCTCTACTTCAGTAGGAACAAAAAAATCATATGCCATTTACCATACCTAGGCCAAACACAAACATGTACTATACCATTTCATTTGTCTTTATTTTTACCATTATCGCATATCCTAGCTAATCACCTTATCACTTGGGGGTAACCCTCCTACCATTATATCTAAACTATTAAACCATCATTATCCTAGAGAAAAACTATTATATTTTAGCATATCATTCCTATCTATACCAAAGCCTATTTTTAGTCATCCTATCCAATCCTATTTTGATCTTGGTTACTTTGGTTCTTCCCACACTTGTTGTTAGGGGATTCTGATCAAGTTTCAATAATCAATCAAATCCATATTAATAATGATAGTCTGTGAAAGTAGTGTGACAGTTGATCTGACAAGATATCTTTCATTTTTCCATCCTATATTAAGTTTGTTTATGTGAGCCTAATTATAACCACCTATGGGCAAATTAGTGTTCACTGGTCTTGCTAATAATTATAAGCATCTATGGGAAAATTAGTATCATTGATCTAATCCATTGTATCCTAGTTATTATTGTCTATGGGCAAACTAGGGGAAACATTTATTTATCATGTATTACCACATCACCTTGCCATTATTATTTCCATTTGACTGGCCATTTGCCAAATTTGAGAACTTGTTGGGACCCGATCAAGTTTCTCTCTACCTTTTTTGTGGATGGAATTAATGTGACTTGAGGTCATCTCATGACTATATAGGCCATGCTCAATTCATGTTAAGGTTACCTCAGTCCCCCTTTCCATGTGCTCTTGTCATTTTGTGAGCAACCTAAGCCAAATTCTCTCACCATTTTGTGAGTAGATATCTTATCATCCTCTAATGAGTTAAGATACCTCAAAATTCTAAAAACATTCAAATATTACAAAATCCAAAAACATTTGTCCTATCTAAGCCTAGTTAGTTATCCTCAATTCACCCTATTGAGGTATGGTAATTGTTAGGATGCTTTCTTTTGGTTTTGTTTTTAAGATTTATGTTTGTTTATTTATTTCAAGTTGTTTTTTTGTTTGTGTGCTTTCTATGTTTCTTTGTTTATTTGTCTGCTTGCTTGTTTTTTTTCTTTCAACATTATTACATCAACTCATTTTATGTGCATTCATTAGGTGATTCCTTATGCATTTATACTTGAATCCATCCATATTCATATGTCAACATCATCATCTTGGTTTTTATCATTTGTGCATTATTTTTTAGTTGAGTATTGGAGCTCAGGAGTCAGTCTTTACACATATTTTGGGATAGTCTTCATGGTGTTCTATCATGATGCCTAACATCACATGCTATAACAAAAATTAGCTTCAAGAGGTTCTAAAAGTAATGGAGCATCAAAAGTCTCTCCTTGGTACCTTGGCAAATCTTCCCATCCATCTTGATCAAATTAATCCATTGACCATTCTAGTTTATTATTGCTAATAAGGATGAGCATCTCCTCATTGGTAAGTACAATCAAATCATTTCCATTGATCAACCTTTATTATTATATTCATTATTTTCATCACTTTGTGCATCCTTGTGTCCCTGGTTGTTTATGGCTTCTTTAAACATTAGACCATCACATATATGTTTGCATCTGCTCATATTTAATATGTATTCTAGGTTATATACTCAAGTTATGCTTTCTAATCAGCCCTAATTGGGGCATAACCCTATAAACATCATCTTTATCCATTCCAAGTCATCTTAATGATTATAACCACCTATGGGCAAGTCTTTATTTTGAATTTTATCCCTGATTATAACCACCTTTGGGAAAATCAGTAACCTTTTTAAATCAATGCATGTAAGCATTTTATCATTTGGATTAATCACAACCATGGGTTAATTTTACCTTTCTTCTTGCTTCTTTTTGAGGGACCATCCATCCACATATGTGATGGCCACTCCCTTGAAGGGGCATCATACTAGGCTTCCCAAATAGCATTTGGAGCTTTATTCTTCAATCATCTTCTTCTTTTTGGCATACATGAATTTACTCATTATTTGAGAAGACATTGCTATGCCTATGGTTTTCAACATCTTCCCAAATAGGGGCAAACTCTAGACACCTAAAACTGGCCACCAATAACCTCTAACTAAGATTTTGACCAATTTCTATCAAAGCATAATAATTTGGCCTAAAAATACTAAAACACATTAAATGAGTTTAAATTATTATATACATGTGATGATTTTGTCTATAGTATCATTAAATGAGGCAATGAAATTTATGAGATAGTTAACTTTGATCAAATTTTTTTGAGTCAAAATGACATTTTTGCACTTGGGTACTCTGGATTGCTCTCTTTTATCAAATTTCTTGCACAAGACATGTGCCTTTGTTATTTTGTGTTAACAACATCATAAATGGGATAACATTTCCAATGCATCTAACATTGCATATTAATTCCAATCCAATCAAATTTTGAGCCAATAATATGACATTCTAACCAGATTAATTTGTGCACCAATGGCCAAGATTTGCACCAAAATTGACAAATCATGTTTAAGGCTAATTAATTTGAATCAAGAGCCTAATTAAGAATTCCCTGGAGATTTTTGAATATTTTTTTTAGAAATTGATATTGATTATCTACATCATCAAATGACATCATTTTTTGGAAAGACATCCCTAGGCCATAAATGTATAAAATATCAAGATTAATCCCTACCAAGCCTCATTAATGCCTTTCATGCCTCTTTAATGCCTCTATATTCAAAATATTTATGAAGACATTTATTGATTTATGCCTCAAAAATTGAATGGATCCTTAGCCATACATCTTCATCTGGAGATGGATGGTTCAGGTTCATTTTGGTCATTTTCCAAAATCTATAAATAGGAGACCTTGCTTATTTAATTCTAAGCTCTTTTAAGCCAAAGTTACCATGCCCAAATATATTCATACTACATATTGATGTAGTGTTTTTATGCCCAAATATTGAGCCAAAATCACAAGGCAAGAGGAGATGAAGGTATCCACACTCCATTGATAAAGATCTCTTGAAGCACAAGCCGAGCAAGGCAAAGAAGGAGCCTTTTGGAGCAATCAAGGATTTGGTAAGAAATGGGTGTTTTATGTTCATATTTCTCATTTATTTCCATTTTTAGTTGTGTTTTCAAATGGTTTTTCCTCATTAAGCTACCCTAGTGACTAGGTGTAGAGATGTTATGCTAGTTAGTGTGTTGCTTTCAATTTGATTTTATTTTGGAATTAACACAATACTAACCACCTCTCTTAAGTCAAATTCCTAGATCACACACACTTCCAGATTTTAATGTCTTATCTTTCCTCAAAAGTTCCTCTAATGGTGTAACCATATTTGCATAATTTTGGATGAACCTTTGATAGTAACTGGTATGTCATAAAAATGTGTTTACCTCTTGCTTATTGATGGGTGATTCTATTTATAAAATGATCACCACTTTTGATAGGTCCACCGAAAGTCCTTCCTTACAAATGACATGGGTAAACAATGTGCTAAAAAGAGTGGTGAACACACATTTCATTAGGTTGAGGGAAATATAAAACTATCTGCACCACTCAAACATGAGTATCAGGTTATCATGGTGGTATTTTATGAGTCCATATATTTTATAGTCATCTAAGTAGGCTTGAATAAAATGATGGATGAAATCATTGAAATCCACAATCACAGTGCAAGAAAATACCATAGGAGCATTCTTATATCCAAAAGGTATGACATTATATGCAAATAAGCTCTACTTAGTAGTAAAGGTGGTCTTGGAATTATCCTCCTCTTCAATTTTAACCTGGTGGTATCTTGATAAGCCATCTGTGAAAGTGTATATCTCATAACCTTCCACCCCTTCAAGAATTTATTCAGTGAAGGGAGTAGGAAATGGGTCTATGACACATGTTACATTCAAGAGGAAGTAATCCATACAAATTCATATGTGCCCATCCTTTTTAATGTTGATAACCATGGGGATTACCCATTGAAATTATTCTACAGGATAGATGACACCTACAACTAACATATTATCAATCTTAGTTTTTACCTTGGTCAATAAATTGGGGTTCATCTGGTATCATCACTTTTTGATAGGCCATGTACCTTCCATAAAGGTGATCTTAATTTTTCCTAATGAGGAGTGTACCCATTTAATATCCATGTATCTCTTGGGAAATAGGTCTTAGAACTCTTGAAGTAACTCCAAAATGTGGGAGAGATTGACATCTAACTAGTAATAACTAATGGCGGAAATCTTAGGTTCCTCTTTAGTAACAATGCTCACCTTGATGGCCTTTAAATGTTCCCTATAGCATTAGTGTTAATCTAAAGGTGTGATGACTACCTGTCATTTGCCTTGATTGGTCTTGATATGAAAATGACTGGGCTCACCTTCATCAGGATCTTCATCAACCTTGCATACCATCTTCTCTTTTCCTTCTTATATCACCAGTTCCTAGTCTTGCATACTTCACCATATTATTCACTTGAGTCACTATTTGTGATTTGATTTTAAAAAAAAATTGATAGGCCCACCCCTTTCTCCTTATACAAATGCAATACTCACTCTTCCATATTTTACTCATCTTTGAATATAGTATAACAAATTTGATGGAGGGGCTCAATTAACCTTGGATCATTAGAGGTAAATGTGAAAATATGTAAAAAATATTTTTTAACATTTCCTATGTGGCTATCTCCATTCTTATCTCTGTTATGATATACCAAGCTCACATCAAGCAGTTAAGGACTAGTAAAAGGCATAGACGTAGAGTTTAATAGGTAGGCATGAAGGACTTTTCATCCATGTGTTTTAACATGCTCGAATATGTGTGCCTAGTTTTAAGCTTGCAATGTATATGGGAAAATTTTGATAGGAATTTGTCAATGTAAACCGAGAATGCATAGCCTCCTTAATGTTTGCCCATGTGGGAAGGTTAGGTTTATGGGTATCCCACCATCACACAATAATGAATTTTTAATGTGCTCACTAGGTTGTCTACATGATCTCACTCATTTATAATTCCTACTTCTAGGTATCAAATGTATAGCTCAAGATCTCCTATCCTAGTGAAATAGGCCAATTTTGTAAGTAGCCCTTTGTTGATGTATGAGACTCTCCTTGTTTCTAGTTTTACACATGGGACCTAGATTTTATGGAGATGATTAAAATGGGGATTACCACATTTTTTCCATTGCACCTTCCTTATGTATGAGCCTATTATGAAGATGTCAAAATGTTGTATGATCTCCTCATAATATTCTTGAACCCAATGATAATAAGATATAATGGTAGTATCAGAGACTGACTAGGCATCATCCCAATGAAGAATACCTTCTTCATCTGGTTAGATATTCTATATTAATTAAGTAGTAATGTTATTTATGTTGTTAATCTCAACCTCCACATATACAATTTCCACATACAAAGGCCCAAGCTCTATGACTAGTGGAATAACTACACATTCCTTTCCATTATAAAAACTAATATAACATTACTTGAAGTACATTCCTACATTTTTATCATAACACTAGGGCCTACCAAGCAAAAAAAGTTAATTATTAGACTCTACTAGTTCAATCACCTCAAAATTAGCCTTGAAATTTGCTCCCATGATTTCTAGACTAGCATCAGGAAGTATATCATTTGGCTTGGCCTTCATCTTGTTAGCCATGAATATAATATGTAATGAAGTTTATAAGGGTGGGTTTCCCATATTTATCTAAGAATCCCCATTCAAAATATTAACCTTAACACCAATATCTATTAAAATATCATAGACTTTCCAGCCATTTTTCCTATGTTTAGTAATAACTCTTGATCATATTCAAAGTTTGTATTTAGTCATAGATCTCACTCTCTAGCCATGTTCAATCCTATCACATTCATGGGTTGTCTATATTGGTAACAAGAGAGTGACTCCATGAGCATAGGCACCATCCCATCTAGCTTCAAGAGGGATAATGCCTCAGATAGACCATGTTTGATCTCAGAGGTACTTGCCTTGGTCTGATATTTTTAATTCAATTTTTCCTCTAAGTCATGACCATGTTGAAGTTATCCCTACATGTTGTCGATAACATACATTTATTCTTGGAGTAATAACTTATGTTTTATGCCAAATAGGTACAAGACTCTATAATGGTCATGTAATAGCCTTGGGGTCTCTTCTATATGTGGTTTTTATCATGGCTAGACCTTCTTGGTGGGACTCACAACATGTTGGGTACTCAAGGCACTTCTAGTAGTGACTTGAAACTGTAGTTCCTAATTATTCTTTACTTATGTTTTAGGAGCCCACTAATGATATTTTTAGTTACATATGATCATCCCAACACTTATCTCTAGTTGAGTAATCTTAATGATCTTCTTATATAAATCTGGGCAATATTTAACCTTCTAATTCCCTCAACAATAAGCACATGGAAATCTCAATATAAATGGTTTGATGATCCACACTTGTATAATCCTTAGGGTAGAAGCCTTCCATTGAATAAGCCTTTAATTCCATGGTCTTGCTATTTATGTGGTGGCACATACTCATTTAATGCTTATCTTCAGGGTTTAAGGTTTCTTTCCTTCCATTGTGGTCCCTAAGTGGTTCAACACTCTAGAATTGGCTATATCATGTGTGAAAGTGTCATAGACCTTACAGTAGGGAATGTATATTTTTTAATTCACTTATGATAATAAGTGGAAATTACATATGTCATGGCCTTCTCCACACATCTTGCATGATGTTTTTAGATCATGCACACCTATTCTTAAATTTTTTTACTTTGAATGCCCTTCTACCTGGAAGTTTACACACCATAACACACTATATTTAT
Organism: Torreya grandis; assembly: GCA_037957365.1. Classification (NCBI taxonomy): domain Eukaryota; kingdom Viridiplantae; phylum Streptophyta; class Pinopsida; order Cupressales; family Taxaceae; genus Torreya; species Torreya grandis. The sequence continues at coordinate 564,296 of JARHVA010004959.1, read as the reverse complement.
CAAATAGACTGTTGGTCATAGCCTTATATAGCATGATGCTCATTGATGTGATTTATGCCTCAATAGTTAGGCTAACCCTGGAATCAACACCTTACCATTTTATCTTTAGTGTAATATCCAAAGCATCTCATGGATCAATAAGGCTCCTCATTAACAAAACATGATGGTAAGGGGAAATCAATCCCCTAAAAAACCACTAGGCATGTTGTAGTGGGTGGAGCACATAAGATAACTTGGATACCAAGTTTTAAACCCAACGTCATAAGTGTAGACACTCTCATAAGGGTCTTAATTGATCTCATTTAACTTTGAAATAATTTGTTGTTCAAACTTAGGGATGTTGAATTTATTCAAAAAATTTGCCTTTAAAATATCATGATCCATAATAATTTGAGTTGGATCATATTTCCTATTCCAGTTGTGGGTGTGATCTTGCAGGGTTATGGTGAAGTGATTTACCTTATAATTTGGCTAGGTGATTCCCTTCACATGTTAGTTTATTTCATACTATTGAACATGCTCGGTAGCATTATCTACTCCTTGATACATGGTAGATTAAGAGACATATTGTAGATGACCTACCCCATTGGTGTTGGATCATTTCCCTACCCAATTGGGTTGGTTCCACTTACTTCTACTATGGGTGTTATGAATTCTCCTCCCAATGTTTGGGTAGCTTGAAGGGCAATGATCATTCCACCAGTACTTAGTTTCTCAACTTTATATGGTTTTTCCTAATGAGGGAATCAATTCCACTCCTCTAATTGGAAATCATCCAATCTACATTTTCAAGAAAAAATAAAACTACAAAAATTCTAATCCTTCAACCTTTCTCAATTGTTACCTTGTCATAAGGCCTGATTTCTTATAATTCTAGAAGATTATGTTTAATCACATAGGTTGGATAACCTAGGTGGATCAGGTGATTCCTAATTACTGCTTCCCTCAAAAAATCACCATGAGTAACCTCAAATATTGTATTTCTCCCTTAGGTATGGAATCTCTTTGTGTGAGGGCATAATTCCTATGTGTAAAAGTATTTATTGTGCATTCCATCTCTTGAGGGTATTCATGATACTTCCTAAGTCAAATTTTTACCTTTTATCCTAAGGGTCCTTAATACCTATGTCTTCTAACCTTTTCACACCTTTTGAATTTGGTCCTCTTTGGCTAGGGTTCCCTTTTACTCCTTTATCTTCTATTTATTGCACCTTATCCATCCCTGTTCTCTTCATCATTCATGTGCAAGGTTACTTATCCAACCATGGGTAGATCCTCAATCCCAATATATACCATCAAATTATTAATATATGGATATTTCTAAGGTATGAATGCCTGGGATCATGGAGGAACTGGAACTCAACTTATTTAGGGAAAAATTACATGGACATGACATACTCCAACATGTAGTTATTCAATGTACCATGCCAACACACATCCAAATCTTGAGTCCACATTATGTTCAAGTTATTTAACTATTCTATTCACTATTTAATCCATAGGTATCATCAATCACATGTTCTTTTGGTTAGGGCATAAGTTGAAATCCATGCATAAAGGTGTCTTGGTAGTTCACAAAAGAACATCGTGCATAGGATATCATGCAAATTTTCTTTAACCCACTTATTCGGTGCATGTCCACTACAACTATGATGTATCTTAGAAAACTTATGCTCTATCTACTCCAACCATTATTTAATATTCTCTAGATAAATACAATACATCATTTCCTCTCATTTTCATTATTATGAAAAAATATGACCAAATCCTAGAAATGAAACCAAAATGTTGGTTCTTTTTACAAAGGTCTTGAGTAGTATTGTGCTTGTATATGCACCCAATGAACCTCCTTGTGCTTGAATATCTTGGGTTAAATTACCCCTATGTTCACTTGAGGCATAAAGAGGAGTGACTGGGTCTAGTTAGGGTTAGTTGGCAATGATAAGTTTTACTAGGTGAACAATAGATCTCTAAGTCATACTCTCTACTTATGCCTAGCCTAGACACTTGGTTATTACATCCTTAGTTGGAAACTTCTATAATTAAACTGTGTGACATGACTTAGCTCAATATATGTTAAATTCCACATAAACACAATTCTTAGGAAAAAAGAAAATAAACATTAACACCATATTGCATCATTGCTAGAGAATATAATTATATTAATTAATAATACAAAATACATTAGGGTGGGGTTATACTTATACATATCAATTCTTCAAATTTATTTTTGGTAGTATGTCACTATCACTTATTTTTTCCCTCTCTTTCTTACTTCTATGTCATGTAGATTTATAGGCTTTAGGGAGAGATGGGAAACACTTGGCATGTCCCCTATTCAAATTTAAATGCATCTCCCTTTTTTCCTGCCTGACTGGAAATAAAAATGGTGATAAGTCCTTCACCATCTTCACCACCACCTATATTTATTCCTCCTAATATTCCTTATGCTCCATCCTATTTTTTATCCCCCATCATAACTTATAAGAAATTAATATGCAATCCCTTTAGATCATATAGTCTTGTCTGATAGGGAGAGATGGGAAACATTTGGCATGTCCCCTGTTCAAATTAAAATGCATATCCCTTTTTTCCTTCCTTACTGGAAATAAAAATGGTGATAAGTCCTTCACCATCTGCACCACCACCTGTATTTATTCCTCCTAATATTCCTTACCCTCCATCCTATTTTTGATCCCCCACTATAACTTTTAAGAAATTAATATGCAATCCCTTTAGATCATATAGTCTTGTCTGAATGTACTATGAACTAGCATATTTTTTGGTTGTATTTAAATTTAATTCCTTTTGTCCCTCCTTTTTAGGTGATGTGGTCATTACCAAAGGTGTATCCTTCTTTTTTGGGTCAACGTACAAATTATTACACTAGATGATTTTTTGTTAAAGAATACACCAACAATAACATGATGAATACCATAAAGAAATCAGTAGAAATTAGACCAAAATAATGTCATCTATTATTTAAATATGCACTATGGGAAAATATCACAAGATATATTTAGGTCCTCAAGGATTCACCCTTTTTTTAATATATGGGCATCAACCCATTTTTTCCATTACTCTCAATTGTTAGTGTAGGTTTTTATTTTCCCTATTATTTAATTAGGAAATATTATATATTTGTGCATACATGGAGTTTTCCTACATTCGTGGGATATGCTAGCTTATGTGGAGATGTGTGTCATAGATGTGTCATAGGTGTCATAAGAATGTCATAAGTAACTCTTTTGATCGTTTATTTCGGGTATGAGAGTTACTTCTCTATTCTTAGCACCTTATCACCACCTTTCATGGAGGAGTTACAGTCTATTCTTAGGATGCTTTGACCACCTTTTGTGGAGGAGTTACTTACGTGCTCTCCTATATGTATTCTTCACTTTGGCCATTTTATGTTAATGGAATATTGGCTTTTATCTGAATTATCTATGCAATTATCTCTTATTTGATTTCATTTACTTTAGCATTTTGTGGTATTCACTTGCTTTGTCCCATGCAACCATGACTCATGCATCCTCGTTATTCGGACCTTGGTGAATCTTTCGATATGGTATCAGAGCCACCCCAGTAACTGGTTGTCTATTTTGCTATTGCTTTCATTGAAATCTAGAGCTTTGTTAAGGCATTTTTTTTTGAAATTTAAAAATTTCTAGGAGTATTGCTAGTTCTCCATGCTCTTGTTCCTTCCATGGCTTGTTTGGTCTCTCCATAAACATGCACGCAGGATTTTGCAAGATCCAATAATCTTGTTTCTGTCAATCGACTTGCATATTTTATGTTTTAATTAGAATTTTAGGTTGTCACATGCCTTTTCAATTCTTGGTAGCTGATTCTACCTTTTCATGCCATTTTTTGGTTGCTGGGGTCATTTTTTCTAGCTAAAGACATCTATTTTACACTAGCTCTACATCTTCTGTACATCAACAAGAAAAATGCCTTCTGGGTTTTGTTCGCAACCCAAAAAAAACATCTTGCTATCTTTTAGTTTTTTCATACATTCTGTATAATTTGAAAAAACATGCTTAGAAAGCTACAACAGGACCCCTCTCCGTTAGCAGTTGCAATTTTGAAGGCAGTTTTCAAATGCTCTGTTCTTGCTCATACGGACTCCTTTTCCTACAATTTTTTTTTTGATTTTAGCTATTTTTTCATGCTCTATGCACTAGTGTAGACATTTTTTTATTTTGATATTAATATTTTTCAAAAATAGTAGATTCTTAGTCGTGACATTGCACAATTCTTATTTTGGGAACTTCGGAGGATCATAACTTTCACATAAGACCTCGTATTGAGACGATCCTTTTTTTAAAAGTGCATAATTTTTTGATTAGATCATAGTGGTGCTATATATTTCTCTGGATATTATGCCAAAGTTGTATTTTTAGCATATGCTCTTCATGAGGGTTTTGTAATGCATTAAAATCAAGATTACTTAGTATTTATTGCTAGTGGTAGTTGTAAATGCACTAATATAAAGTGTCAAATAATATTTTTTGGGGGGGTTCTTTGATTGAGCAATATTTGAGCTTTTTAGAAAAATCTTGTATATTTGATTGGCAAAGACGAAGGGTGAGGCCCGGGTTGGTAGGAGGCCAATTTACCCTCACAAAGACCTCCTTTGGATTTCTCGCTCCGTGCCGAGTCCAAGGAGTGGTTGAAAGGCCACTTTCTCTCTCAAAACATGCATTTTTAAAATGTTTTAGTGTTATTTTTTTGCAAAAACACTAGTTTACGAGAAATTAAGTCTTTAATATATTGCAAATGGTAGCTCAAATTCAGGTGCCATTTTTTGTAAAAGTGTTTTTATTTCAATTTTACATAGTGTAAACTTGTTATTTATTAAAAATTCACTAGTCTATAAAGTGCTTAAAATTTGGGTCTCTCGAGACACATTTTTCGCTGAGTCCGACGTCCTATTTGCTTAAAGTCTTGCACTAATTGCTCTAAGATGCATTCTCGGCTGATCCTGACATCTTTTAAGCATGCACTTACATATTTGGGGGGGGCTTAACATTTTGGAGGGGTGTGATTAATTTTTAGCACTTGCAATCTTTGCTTTCATTCTCCTTTCTGCATAATTTTACAACTTGCAATCAACACAACTTCACCTAAATTCAGATTAAAATAGATTATTTTCAACTTAAACTCCTAACACCCTTCAACTATTATGAATGGAAGGTTAAAATTTCAATCATTCTTAAAAGTAAATGGTTGTATAGGATCACCATGGGTACTGAAGTAGAACCCAGCACTGATGCTGAAAAGGTCAAGTGGTACAACCATAGTGATGAAGCCTATGGATTAATGAGCTTATTCATGTCTCTAGAACTTCTCTTCCATTTAAAAACTACTAAGAATCCTAAAGAAATATGGGACACCTTAGAAGAATTATTTGGTAAGCTTGATGAGATGAGAGGTCATGAGCTCAAAAATGAACTCATAAGGCTAAGTCCTAGCAACTTTGACACCCTACAGGACTTCTTCACTACGTTTAAGGCCCTTAGATTACAATTGAAAGAATGTGGGATAGAGAAGAAAGATGATCAACTCATCCTTTCTATTCTCACAAAGTTAGGTCCAAGCTATTTAGTCTTTGTCTCCACTTTCCATGCCATAAAAAGTGCCCTTGGCACTACATAGAAAATGCCTTCTTTGGATTCATTCATTGTTGACTTGAATAGGGATCAAAATAAGCTAATTCAAATGGGCACAATGAAGTCTACTCAGCCCCAAGCTTTGATAGCTGGAAATGGTAAGGATAAGACTTCAACAAAGGAGAAGAAGAAAAAGAACAAGGACCAGGAGAAGAAGAAAGAAAACAACAATCCTACCAAAAACAACACTGAATCTTCCTCCTCCAATGCTAAACCTAAGAAGGAGAAGGTTAAGTGTGCCTATTGTAAGAAGACAGGGCATGATGAACACAAATGCATGAAGAAACAAATAGATCACCTAACTCATCTTCTAGAGAAGCACAACATAAGTGTTCATGAGTCCATCAAGCAAAATTCATCTACCCAAGATTCTACTAAGGCAAAAGGCAAGGATAAGGAGAAAGAAAAGGGTAAGGCCTTTGTAGCTACAACAACTTATACATCTTTATGGGTCATTGATTTAGGTGCTTCTCACCACATGGGCTCTTCACTAGTTGAGTTTTCATCTTTAGAGCCTTGTAGCATGACTTCAATTAGTTTGGATGATGACACATCAGTTTCTATTTTAGGGAGAGGGTTAGTTGAAATGGAAGGAGGAACATTCAATAATGTTTTAAGTGTTCTTTCTCTTTCAATCAATCTCTTATTAGTGTACCAAATCACTCACATTGGTCGGGGCATGAGAGTTAAGTTTTTACCAGATTCAGTGGCTATCAAGGAGTTGCATAGTGATACTACAGTGGCAGTGGGTAGGGCATATCACCAAGAAAGGTTATACACCTCACATTTTGCACCAGATTCTTCTCCAACAACATTGCTAACTCATTTAGATGGAGTTAGTAAATTATGGCATGAGCAGTTTGGCCACCTTAACTACTGCTACCTTGAGCAACTTTGCAAATATGACATGGCCATTGGCTTGCCTCGTGTCCAATTCTCAAAAGGACTTTGCGAGGGGTGCTCCCTTGGGAAGCATTTCGAAGCAAAATTTGACAAAGACAAAGCTTAGAGGGCTTCACAACCTTTAAAGTTAGTTCACAGTGATGTCTCAGGACCCTTTTCCAAACCATCTTTCACAAGGGCCAAGTACATCCTCACTTTCATTGATGATTTCTCTAGGTACACCTAGATATATTTTTTCAAACAAAAGTCTGAAGTGTTTAAAAATTTTCTAGACTTCAAGGCTCTTGTTGAGAAACATAGTGAGAAATCCATCACGGTTCTTCAAATTGATAATGGAGGGGAGTATGTTAGCAACCATAGAAGGGATTGATTTGTAGCACATAGTCACTTAGAGTCTTTCATAGAATGGGGTTGCAGAATGCAAAAATAGGTTCTTAAAAGAGATGGGTAGATGTATGATTCACTCCAAATCCTTAGCACCAAAGTTTTGAACCATAGAAGGGATTGATTTGTAGCACATAGTCACTTAGAGTCCTTCATAGAATGGGGTTGCAGAATGCAAAAATAGGTTCTTAAAAGAGATGGGTAGATGTATGATTCACTCCAAATCCTTAGCACCATAGTACTGGGCCGAAGCCATCAATTGTGATTACTACATTCAAAACAAGGTTCCTCACAAAGATTTAAAAGGGATAACACCTTTTGAAGCTTGGCATAAAAGGAAACCTGATGTTGAGCACCTTAGAGTTTTTAGATCCCCAGCCATGGCCCACATATCGAAGAAGAAATGCAAAGCTATGGAACGTCAGTCCAATCCTTACATCTTTGTAGGATATTCAGATGGTGTTAAGGGGTATCACCTTCTATATCCAACCACTCATGAGTTGTTCATTGAGAGAAGTGTCCATTTTTAGGAGAGTCCTAGAGACTCAATACTTGGCACTTCTTCTCTCTCATCGAATCTACTTCTTCATGATGATTCGTTAGATTCAGATCAGCCACAACAAGTTCCTGAGCTAGAGACATCTTCTTCTTCTTTGAGTTCAGACAGTGAGGACAGTGATGCAGGGTCATCCACCTCTAGTCAGTTAGAGGATGAGGAGTTAGCACCTGACTCACCCACTTTGGGCCAGACAGACATTTGAGAGTGCTGGCAATTGGGTAGGAGATCCTGCAGATGACATATGAACTAGGGGGATTTTTAGAGAGATCCACATGCCTTCTTTACTTTAGTTTCAGATCCACAGACCTTTTGAGAGGCATTGGGGGTACCTGAGTGGGATAGTGCTATGGAGAAAGAATATTCTTCTTTAATCAAAAATCACACTTGGGGTTTGACTTCACTTCCTAAAGGAAGGAAGATGGTTCGATGTAGGTGGATATATCAGACCAAGTTTACAGTAGATGGGTTAGTTGATAAGTACAAGGCACGATTGGTTGCCAAGGGCTTCTCATAGGTGGTAGGCATTGACTACTTAGAGATATTTGCACCCGTTGTAAAGATGGCTTCTATCTGACTCACCTTAGCTATTGCCGCATCACATGGTTGGGATGTGCACCAGATGGATGTGAAGAGTGCCTTTTTTCACATAGACTTAGAGGAGGAGATCTACATGGAGCAATCACCAAGATTTGTTTAGGATTCTTTCTTAGTATGTAGACTTAAGAAATCTATCTATGGCCTTAAACAGGCCCCTCGAGCTTGATATGCCAAGATGGATTCCTTCTTTCTCACAGTGGGTTTCACTAGGTGCCATTCTGATCCCAATGTCTACTTCTTATGGCAGGATGATTCGCTCTTGATTTTGGTTCTATATGTTGATGACCTTTTGATCACCGAGAGTTCTTCATTGGCTATTGCAGTGGTGAAGGCATCTCTCTAGGATAGATTTGACATGACAGACTTGGATTTGTTGCACTACTTCTTTGGCATTGAGATCTCACAGTTAGATTCAAGGATTTCTCTTACACAACCTAAGTATGCTCTTGATTTATTGTCTCAGTTTTACATGGCTGATTGCAATCCATCTCCGACTCCCTTTCTATTAGGAGTCAAGCTTGAGGCTGACTATTCTTCACCATTAGTTGATGCCACTCAGTATCGACAACTTGTTGGAAGTCTCATCTAATTGACTCACACCAGGCCTAACATATCATATGTAGTGGGACTTTTCTCTAGATTTATGCAGGAACCTCATGAGTTGCATTGGAAAGCATCTAAGAGGATCTTACATTACATACAGGGTTCACATAGATATGGGATTCATTACAGATTTGGCATAGAGGTTGACTTGGTTGGATATATAGATTCAGACTAGGTTGAAAATTCATAGACTCGTAAGTCCACTTTTGGTTACAATTTTCCTCTAGGTTTTGGTCCTATCAATTGGTCTAGCAAGAAGCAAAATGCTATTGCTATATCATCCACATAGGCAAAGTACAGGCGAGCTATTAATGCAACTACTGAGGCTATTTAGCTTTAGGAGATTCTTTTTGAGTTTGGCATTCCTATCAGGTAGCCCACCATCATTTATTGTGATAACCAGAGTACCATTTAGATTTGTAGATATCCAATTCAGCACCAACGGACCAAGCACATAGAGATTCACATGCATTTAATTCGAGATCTTATTCATAGTCAGGTCATTGACTTGATATTTTGCCAGTCTTTAGAGCAAATTGTAGACATCTTCACCGAACCTTTCATCGAGAGCAAGTTCATTCATCTATGAGCTCTTCTTGGGGTGCGGTCCACATCTATAACAACATCATCTTTGGGGGGCCCACTAGCCTCTTCATTTATTTTATGTCTCTCTTTTGGGGGGAGTTTTTTCCTACAGGTTTTCTCCTTTTCTCTATCTTATGGGAGATTGCATTTGTACATGGGTACCTCATCAGGCCTAGTTATCGGGACCCATTTTATATTTTCACACTGCCCACCTAAGCTACGCTTATGGGGGGTGTTAGTATAGGTTTTTATTTTTCCCTATTATTTAATTAGGGAATATTATATATTTATGCATACATGGACTTCTCCTACTTTTGTGGGATAGGCTAGCTTATGTGGAGATATGTGTCATAAGAATGTCATAAGTAACTCTTTTGACTGGCTATTCTGAGTATGGGAGTTATTTCTCTATTCTTAGCACTTTGTCCCCACCTTTCATGGAGGAGTTATAGTCTATTCTTGGGGTGCTTTGACCACCTTTTGTGGAAGAATTACTTACGTGCTCTCCTATATGTATTCTTCACTTTGGCCATCTTATGTTAATGAAATATTGGGTTTTCTCTAAATTGTCTATGAAATTATTTCTTGTTTGATTTCATTTACTTTAGCATTTTGTGGTATTCACTTGCTTCGTCCCGTGCAACCACGACTCGTGCATCCTCGTTATTCAGACCTTGGTGAATCCTCCGATATCAATTTACCAACACACCAATTCATTCAAGACTATATGGAGGATGAAGAAATAATTTAATCAAGATTACTGGATATTGTCCAAATGTAAGATGAATGAATAAAATCTTTGTAAATTTTCAGCAATCATCGAGACATTTTCAAAATATGGTTTGATAAAATATCAAAAGTCAAAGTTTTTCATGATTTCAGATATAGCCTTCCTTTGGGACAAAACACATGAGAAGAAAGGACAACATGACAAGTTCACTCCATTATGGATTGGACCATATCAAATTTATTGAATTTTTGGTAACAATACTTTTAGATTAAAATATTTTCAATGTAAAGACCTAACTTTTCTAGCCAATGGACAATTCCCAAAACACTATTTCATGGCTATTCCAACTAGGAGAATCTCAAAATGACTATGATTTATGATTTAGTAGTAGGATTAGATTATATTTAAAAATTTTATAAATTATATTTCATACTTTTATAGATTATATTTCCTTTTTTTTAGGTTACATTTCATGCTTTCTTAGATTAGATTTCTTATTTTCTTAGGTTTAATTAAAGTCATTTTGACCACTTGCATATAGTTTGCCCAAAATCCTCCCTAGATGATAATTAATCACACTTAAGGATGTTCATGGGTTTACTCATGATGGATTTGAGTCTTTGAATAAAGGTATGTATCATTGTCGAATTAAAATTTAATTTGAATTAAATAAGTTTATCAGATCATTGGAAGTTTCGTTGATATTTTAGTGTAAATTTTAGAAAGACTTCTCATTTTGAAAGATCAATTGCATATTTACATGATAAAAACTTGTTTGGGAGATAATAAACATTGATATAGATAGAATATGAGTGAATTATTTGATCAACAACAAATTTTATTTCCATACACCCAACCAATGGTGGTTCCTAATGCTTCTTCTATGATTGTTCAAAAAAAACTTGTGGAGGAGGGGTGGTTCAAGTAATCTCTATTGGGGATATAGATGTTTGGTTGGAAACAGAGTGATGCTTAGAGTGAAATCATAGGTATCTAAATTTGGGTTATGTATTCTTGGATAGTAATAGAGCAATTCATGATTTCAAATACATTTATGTTTGAAAGCTAAAGTATTTACATTTTTTAGAAAATAATATCAACAGTACCTAAGTTTTAGCTAAATATTTGATAAAACTCTCATGCTAAGGGGGAATACACCTTCCTTTAATCACACATGACCTAAGAATGAGAAGGGTTTGTATATTTCATTATTATGTTGAAGTCTCTTTCAATTCTCTGATTTACCCATTTCTCTCTTATAATGTTTGAGGTTTTGTATGGTAGTTAAAATGGTCATTCTAGGTTCTCAAATACTCATGAGAAATTCCCCGTTGAGTCATCATTTATTATGAACAAAACACCACATTTTCATAATTTAAAATAGAGACCCATTTGATATTAAAATCTGTATATTTAGGTCCCACTGAAACATGTAATGACTTTAGACTCAAGCATACTAAAGCCTAAGTTTTATTTATCAAGAGTAATTTTATGAATTTTGGATTAAAACTAAGGATTTATTTAATCAAAGTCATAGTTTATTTTTTATGACTAAAATTACTAATCGAGTGTTTGCCCAAGTCATTTAGTTTATTTTAAAATTCATATATGCCTTCACATATTATTACTCTAATTACTACACATCTCTCTTGCACGCAAAATTGGATGACTTTCAAAGTCCTTCATATCAAATTTATCACTACATCAACTTATTATTTGTAGTAATTATACTTAAGAGTGGCTAAGTAATTTAATCTTTTAGTATACCAAATTAACAATATCATGACATGCATCATTATCATGTTTCATCACCTTCATAGTTTCAAACTTTCTTAGTCCTTTACACTTTTGGCAAGATGACTCAATAAGAAATTTCAACATGTCACTCTTTAAATTCATCACAAGATTTGAGAATAAATGGAAAACAATATTATCCATTAAAATGTTCTAGATTAATGAGATCATGCCATGTGTTGATATATCATTATATTTACTCAATATTTGGTCAGAAGTGGCCAAGTTTGTTATCCAATCAAATGTTCTAGTTTAACAAGATCATGCCACACATTACCCTTTTGACTCATTGTCAACCTATGCTTACATTTATATATTATTATAAGCCATGACTAAGCGATGAAACAAGATCATGATATGTGTCCTAATATTTCCATGTCATATACCACATAATAAAGTACAAAGTTATTAAATATCATGACTAATAAAATCAATGAGATCATGCCGTATGTTAACATCTCATTTCATCACCTAATATAGACCACACAACCAACTTGTAAATCCATATGACAAAAAAACTTAGAGATATTGTGTTAAGTGTCACAATATCATTGTAGGGAAACTGATAGCCAAAATTATAGATTTTAAAACTCATGACCAAGTGATGAAGTGACAAGTTGGGATGTGGCCAACATAAAATAGTCAGTTGTTATTTATCATACCACATGTCATCACCCCTCTCAACCATACACAAGTAAAATCCCATATACCTAATGAAAGGCATAAATTAAGATACAAATTCATGTTATGACATGTGTGTCATATCATTACACTTAGAGTATGTGTACAAATATGAACCTAGTCAGCCTCAGATAGAGATGTAGAATAATACATGCATAATCAAAATAATGATAGTTGTAAAAGGGTAGATGGACATATTAAATCTAAATGGGTGATTAAGAAACCAAAATAAGGGACAAATCAACACATGTCCAATGAAGACATATAAAAGTGTACATCATAAAATTCAAAATCAAATGGAAAGATAGTTGACATAGATCATTGAATTATAATTAATTCCCATGAATTAAATATTGTGATAATAAATTTGGTGATTATAGTTTATTCATCATCCCCAATTTTATTAAAGAATTATTTTAAAAAAAGGTAATCAACCGACTAAAATTCATATCCCTTTATTTCTTGTGAAATTCAAAATATACTATTAGAATAAGAAATTCATTAAGATTAAATGGACACCAAAGAGAATACTTAGACACCATCAATATTTTTTTTTGGGACACAAGTATAGTTCAAAGACACTATTTTTTATTGTAGTGCCCTAGGCAACATGTTTTTGTACTACTTGGCTCTCTACATAGAATTAGAATGGGTTAAGTCATATGATGATGAATTAGACTTACATGTACATGAAATGGAATACATATATGATATGTTGGCCATAAAATCAATATGACTACACAAAATGACTGTGAATCCAGATGTATTCCCATGTATTAATGCTTTACATATTTTTTTCACAGTTGGGACATGCAATGATGACATATTCTATAAGAATAATATCCAAGTGCATATAGCATATACATCTGGGATTACCTTTAAGAAATAATACAAGATCCCATAGAGCTTCATAGTGTATTATTTCTCAACAATATTGAATTGGCTAAAAAATAATAATTTTAGAGAGACACTTAAGGCCTAGGTGAATGATCCTAATAATTTAAATAAAAAGGAAAACTCCCTCAATTATGAAATTTAGGCCTAGGGTCAGGATAGATATGTCCTTTATTAACATAATACATGGATCTCCATCCATATCATATGTAGATGATGTTTGGATTCTTTTATTTTCCATGATTCTAGATGATAGGAAAATCCTTGTCATTGGGCAAATCATTAGTTACAATCTAAAATGATAAAGAATGGATAATAAAAATAGGCTAGATGATAACTTTTACATGCTATCCTATTTATTAGATGTTGTCTATGCAACAATTATCCCACCAAGAGAATATACATAGTAGTTAAAGGGTAAGAATAACATTTTTTTGATTATTTAGATATATTCCACATTCATCAGTTTAGGGAGCATATACAAAGAACTACAGATTTATTATACCCTCCATTTTATAAGGCTTTCAACACCAAACCTATATGCTAGTTATTAGAATAAATTAAAAGGTTATTGAGAATGTTGGATAGTTATTGGTATTACCTAGATCATACAATTATCATGATATAAGGAATGTTGGTGGCCCCTTTCTATCTTGCTAGGTGTGTACTAGATAAATTAACAGATCAGGAGATATCTTTCTAATTATTTAAAATTGTGGATGCCAACTATAGAGAAACCAAGTTAGGGTTTTTTCAAAAGACACACTTGGACATTGGAAGATAATAATATAAGTTTTGGAGCTATATTTTTGGAGCTTAAAAACATAAAAAGTTCTACCTTGATGTGGCAAAATTTAGGCATTGGGATCCTAGTGGTAGGGTAGGTAAACATATACATAATTATGGAGGAAGGTTAAAACTAATTATGGTCATATTGATTATTCACATGATCATATTTTAATGAATATAGAGGATGAATTTTAAGTTTGGGTTAAAATGCATTAGTTGGAATGGCCATGGAAATAACCCAAAAGATCCAATATGACCCTTATATAAGGAAAGATGAGGTGGTCCCTACTCCTATTCCTAAAGTAGAAGATGCTCCTAGAGAAATTGATGAGAATTTCACAAGGAAGATACTTAGAGGGATTTCACCACCTAAAATTGCTTGGCCATAGACTCTTTCAAAATATATGGACACTCCTTTTATTCATTAGTCATAATTACATTTGTTACCACAATTATACCAGCTTATCCACCTCTATCTTTAAAACCACATGTGGAAAATTAGGCTCCTCTATCTCATATACATACCTCAACATGACCTTATCTAGATTTTTAGGTTAGGAGGAATTTAAACAATAATTTTAAGTCTCCTAATATCATAATGGAAGATAGGCCTCCTCCTTATATAGAGACACAATTGAATTGGCTTAGCTAGACTCAAAGGAAGAATATGATGAAGAGGACTTGATAAATACAAGCATTAAAAAATATGTTCTAAGGCATACAATAAGAAAATAAGAGGCTAGAATATTAGACAAAATTAAATCTGTAGAATACATTTTGGAATAGGTGCAAAACTTTGCTCTAGTAGTATATAGTTTGGTATGTTTTATTCACAAAAATTGAGCAGATTCACAACCACATTAGGTCAAAGTTATGAAGTTTTATGAAGCCTTGATTAAATTGAATGCTAAAGTGTATAAAATAACAAAGGAAGTTAGGTAAAAGTCATATCTAGAGTTAAATCTATTTGCATTCCCCAATATTATCTTGGCTCAAAACTATGTGAATAATACAAAAAATGGTCTTATGGAGTGACACTTAACAATAAAATAGTTAGTTACATAACAAACTGGTTAAGATCATCAAGACACTGAGTTGATTGCATACATTATTATATATTATATATAAACTCCATAGGGGAAAATAATTAACATAATGGTCTTCAACACCTGCTTCAAAGCTCTATTAAACATGTCAAAGCAAAGGTTGAGAACATAGTCTATGGAGGCAGTGAACAAATTTTCCATTTGATCACATTTTCCAAAGATAAGATAGATAATGTATATACATTGGAAATAGTATTTGTTATTTTAATGGGAATACATAGAAAATAAATGGAAAAGATTTGTATTTTGTTTAAACTTCCCACTATCAGTTTTAAGTATTTCAATCTTATTTTATAGCATGTGTCAATGCCTATAAAAGAAGGAACAAACAAGAATAACTGGTTGTCAAAGTAAGGGGTTCATCCTCACAATTTAAAAAATAATAACTAAATCTTCCTATATTTTAGATACAATGGTCCATGATATAATTTGGATAATACATTCCATAATTACCTCCACTATATCTCCCTTGCATGTTTATTCAAGCTTAAATTTAGTGATAACTTCTCTATCACCTTCAGTTATATTTATAGTGATTAGTTACTATATAATTGGTGCCATTTCATCATCCTTTGATTTTTTAACACATAGTCTAAGTTTACCAACTAGAGTGCAACCTAGTTCAACTTGAACTACCAATGATAGCACCACTCAAACTTCATAGTCTAATTTTAGAGACTATTTTTGGTGTAATTATTTATATCTTTGCTTTATCAGTAGAACAAATTTTGTACATGCATAATCAATAAAATAAATTGATATCAAGACTTATTTTTAGTCTATGTACATGAAATTACACTTTAATGATGAGGTTATGCCCATCCAGAGCTATATATACATGGTTCTAATATATTATAAAGGGAGGAGAATTTTTTAATTAATGCAAGCATATAATATTTTTGCAACTATTCTGTGAGTTTGTGTCAATTTGTTGTTTCCAATTTTCTATGTTCCATTGAATAATTTCTATTAAGTTGAAAAATCTATAGTATTATGTTTATGTGTTTATTTGTAGTGATTCGATTGAACAATATGTTAGTCTGAATCAACCCTTTGATTATAGATCATACTTATTTAATTTATTAATGATATTGGATATGCATAACAATATTATACTGATAATATCTTTGATTATAATAAGTTGTTCATATTTCAACTATCTCTTTAGATTCTTCATTATTTTTGTTTGTGTTATGTGCTTATAGTTAACTGATTTAACTATTTTGGGAATATTGGAGTCTTATTCCTAATTTAGTTAAAGGTTTGAGTTGAATAAATCAATATATAATATTGAAATAATTTAACTACTAATTTATATAATTTATTTAACTTTTGTATCTTATAAAAATAGGAATGAAAGAGTAAAAATGTAACTTATCTTAAAACTATGCTGATATAGTTGAGATAGAGGCTAATACTAGCTGTGCAAGACTAGTATAGTATCATGAACCAAGATATAGATTTAATTTGGTGAAATGATAGGAGCATAAAAAACATGACACTTCAAGGTCTGATGCTATAGTCCAGGTCCTACCGCTATTGTCCAAACTAGTTACAAAGATCTAAGTTTTCTGGGTTTTATTTGCTATCCCTGTGTGAGCCTGCCTTTAAAATTTTTGATCTTGAATGTTGATGGAGCTCCATGTAGAGTAGATTTAATATTAAAACCATAGACTTTAATTGTGCTTGAATGAAACTTGAGAAAGAGGGGGGGTTAGTGTGTGTAATATGCACCGAACATGTATCCACACACCTTTATGTGGGTATACTGCCTACATACTAATACTCTAAAGAGGGATCAAACAATATGTATTTTTAACACTTGATGTGATTTGTACAATAGTGTTATGCAGATGCAAAAATGCTAAACTAGGTATGCTTGAGGTGACTAGGGAATGGTGTGATGGTTTGAGTATGTTGGTAGTTGTATTAGATGGCTATATGCAGAGAATAGGGAAATTTGCCTTAGTGTTCTTGCTTGTATTCTTGATTGATTTTGTAATATTTGCCAACCCATTATAAATAAAATTTGAATGGGATTTTATAGAGATATATTGGTCATGAGTTAAATGCATTCATACTAGGCCAACATAATGAAGAATATGAATAAAAATAAATGGCTTTAGGGAGAGATGGGAAACACTTGGCATGTCCCCTATTCAAATTTAAATGCATCTCCCTTTTTTCCTGCCTGACTGGAAATAAAAATGGTGATAAGTCCTTCACCATCTTCACCACCACCTATATTTATTCCTCCTAATATTCCTTATGCTCCATCCTATTTTTTATCCCCCATCATAACTTATAAGAAATTAATATGCAATCCCTTTAGATCATATAGTCTTGTCTGATAGGGAGAGATGGGAAACATTTGGCATGTCCCCTGTTCAAATTAAAATGCATATCCCTTTTTTCCTTCCTTACTGGAAATAAAAATGGTGATAAGTCCTTCACCATCTGCACCACCACCTGTATTTATTCCTCCTAATATTCCTTACCCTCCATCCTATTTTTGATCCCCCACTATAACTTTTAAGAAATTAATATGCAATCCCTTTAGATCATATAGTCTTGTCTGAATGTACTATGAACTAGCATATTTTTTGGTTGTATTTAAATTTAATTCCTTTTGTCCCTCCTTTTTAGGTGATGTGGTCATTACCAAAGGTGTATCCTTCTTTTTTGGGTCAACGTACAAATTATTACACTAGATGATTTTTTGTTAAAGAATACACCAACAATAACATGATGAATACCATAAAGAAATCAGTAGAAATTAGACCAAAATAATGTCATCTATTATTTAAATATGCACTATGGGAAAATATCACAAGATATATTTAGGTCCTCAAGGATTCACCCTTTTTTTAATATATGGGCATCAACCCATTTTTTCCATTACTCTCAATTGTTAGTGTAGGTTTTTATTTTCCCTATTATTTAATTAGGAAATATTATATATTTGTGCATACATGGAGTTTTCCTACATTCGTGGGATATGCTAGCTTATGTGGAGATGTGTGTCATAGATGTGTCATAGGTGTCATAAGAATGTCATAAGTAACTCTTTTGATCGTTTATTTCGGGTATGAGAGTTACTTCTCTATTCTTAGCACCTTATCACCACCTTTCATGGAGGAGTTACAGTCTATTCTTAGGATGCTTTGACCACCTTTTGTGGAGGAGTTACTTACGTGCTCTCCTATATGTATTCTTCACTTTGGCCATTTTATGTTAATGGAATATTGGCTTTTATCTGAATTATCTATGCAATTATCTCTTATTTGATTTCATTTACTTTAGCATTTTGTGGTATTCACTTGCTTTGTCCCATGCAACCATGACTCATGCATCCTCGTTATTCAGACCTTGGTGAATCTTTCGATATGGTATCAGAGCCACCCCAGTAACTGGTTGTCTATTTTGCTATTGCTTTCATTGAAATCTAGAGCTTTGTTAAGGCATTTTTTTTTGAAATTTAAAAATTTCTAGGAGTATTGCTAGTTCTCCATGCTCTTGTTCCTTCCATGGCTTGTTTGGTCTCTCCATAAACATGCACGCAGGATTTTGCAAGATCCAATAATCTTGTTTCTGTCAATCGACTTGCATATTTTATGTTTTAATTAGAATTTTAGGTTGTCACATGCCTTTTCAATTCTTGGTAGCTGATTCTACCTTTTCATGCCATTTTTTGGTTGCTGGGGTCATTTTTTCTAGCTAAAGACATCTATTTTACACTAGCTCTACATCTTCTGTACATCAACAAGAAAAATGCCTTCTGGGTTTTGTTCGCAACCCAAAAAAACCATCTTGCTATCTTTTAGTTTTTTCATACATTCTGTATAATTTGAAAAAACATGCTTAGAAAGCTACAACAGGACCCCTCTCCGTTAGCAGTTGCAATTTTGAAGGCAGTTTTCAAATGCTCTGTTCTTGCTCATACGGACTCCTTTTCCTACAATTTTTTTTTTGATTTTAGCTATTTTTTCATGCTCTATGCACTAGTGTAGACATTTTTTTATTTTGATATTAATATTTTTTAAAAATAGTAGATTCTTAGTCGTGACATTGCACAATTCTTATTTTGGGAACTTCGGAGGATCATAACTTTCACATAAGACCTCGTATTGAGACGATCCTTTTTTTAAAAGTGCATAATTTTTTGATTAGATCATAGTGGTGCTATATATTTCTCTGGATATTATGCCAAAGTTGTATTTTTAGCATATGCTCTTCATGAGGGTTTTGTAATGCATTAAAATCAAGATTACTTAGTATTTATTGCTAGTGGTAGTTGTAAATGCACTAATATAAAGTGTCAAATAATATTTTTTGGGGGGGTTCTTTGATTGAGCAATATTTGAGCTTTTTAGAAAAATCTTGTATATTTGATTGGCAAAGACGAAGGGTGAGGCCCGGGTTGGTAGGAGGCCAATTTACCCTCACAAAGACCTCCTTTGGATTTCTCGCTCCGTGCCGAGTCCAAGGAGTGGTTGAAAGGCCACTTTCTCTCTCAAAACATGCATTTTTAAAATGTTTTAGTGTTATTTTTTTGCAAAAACACTAGTTTACGAGAAATTAAGTCTTTAATATATTGCAAATGGTAGCTCAAATTCAGGTGCCATTTTTTGTAAAAGTGTTTTTATTTCAATTTTACATAGTGTAAACTTGTTATTTATTAAAAATTCACTAGTCTATAAAGTGCTTAAAATTTGGGTCTCTCGAGACACATTTTTCGCTGAGTCCGACGTCCTATTTGCTTAAAGTCTTGCACTAATTGCTCTAAGATGCATTCTCGGCTGATCCTGACATCTTTTAAGCATGCACTTACATATTTGGGGGGGGCTTAACATTTTGGAGGGGTGTGATTAATTTTTAGCACTTGCAATCTTTGCTTTCATTCTCCTTTCTGCATAATTTTACAACTTGCAATCAACACAACTTCACCTAAATTCAGATTAAAATAGATTATTTTCAACTTAAACTCCTAACACCCTTCAACTATTATGAATGGAAGGTTAAAATTTCAATCATTCTTAAAAGTAAATGGTTGTATAGGATCACCATGGGTACTGAAGTAGAACCCAGCACTGATGCTGAAAAGGTCAAGTGGTACAACCATAGTGATGAAGCCTATGGATTAATGAGCTTATTCATGTCTCTAGAACTTCTCTTCCATTTAAAAACTACTAAGAATCCTAAAGAAATATGGGACACCTTAGAAGAATTATTTGGTAAGCTTGATGAGATGAGA
This sequence comes from Torreya grandis, assembly GCA_037957365.1. Classification (NCBI taxonomy): domain Eukaryota; kingdom Viridiplantae; phylum Streptophyta; class Pinopsida; order Cupressales; family Taxaceae; genus Torreya; species Torreya grandis. Next base: position 543,745 of record JARHVA010004959.1, on the reverse strand, counting down.
GGTCATGAGCTCAAAAATGAACTCATAAGGCTAAGTCTTAGCAACTTTGACACCCTACAAGACTTCTTCACTACGTTTAAGGCCCTTAGATTACAATTGAAAGAATGTGGGATAGAGAAGAAAGATGATCAACTCATCCTTTCTATTCTCACAAAGTTAGGTCCAAGCTATTTAGTCTTTGTCTCCACTTTCCATGCCATAAAAAGTGCCCTTGGCACTACATAGAAAATGCCTTCTTTGGATTCATTCATTGTTGACTTGAATAGGGATCAAAATAAGCTAATTCAAATGGGCACAATGAAGTCTACTCAGCCCCAAGCTTTGATAGCTGGAAATGGTAAGGATAAGACTTCAACAAAGGAGAAGAAGAAAAAGAACAAGGACCAGGAGAAGAAGAAAGAAAACAACAATCCTACCAAAAACAACACTGAATCTTCCTCCTCCAATGCTAAACCTAAGAAGGAGAAGGTTAAGTGTGCCTATTGTAAGAAGACAGGGCATGATGAACACAAATGCATGAAGAAACAAATAGATCACCTAACTCATCTTCTAGAGAAGCACAACATAAGTGTTCATGAGTCCATCAAGCAAAATTCATCTACCCAAGATTCTACTAAGGCAAAAGGCAAGGATAAGGAGAAAGAAAAGGGTAAGGCCTTTGTAGCTACAACAACTTATACATCTTTATGGGTCATTGATTTAGGTGCTTCTCACCACATGGGCTCTTCACTAGTTGAGTTTTCATCTTTAGAGCCTTGTAGCATGACTTCAATTAGTTTGGATGATGACACATCAGTTTCTATTTTAGGGAGAGGGTTAGTTGAAATGGAAGGAGGAACATTCAATAATGTTTTAAGTGTTCTTTCTCTTTCAATCAATCTCTTATTAGTGTACCAAATCACTCACATTGGTCGGGGCATGAGAGTTAAGTTTTTACCAGATTCAGTGGCTATCAAGGAGTTGCATAGTGATACTACAGTGGCAGTGGGTAGGGCATATCACCAAGAAAGGTTATACACCTCACATTTTGCACCAGATTCTTCTCCAACAACATTGCTAACTCATTTAGATGGAGTTAGTAAATTATGGCATGAGCAGTTTGGCCACCTTAACTACTGCTACCTTGAGCAACTTTGCAAATATGACATGGCCATTGGCTTGCCTCGTGTCCAATTCTCAAAAGGACTTTGCGAGGGGTGCTCCCTTGGGAAGCATTTCGAAGCAAAATTTGACAAAGACAAAGCTTAGAGGGCTTCACAACCTTTAAAGTTAGTTCACAGTGATGTCTCAGGACCCTTTTCCAAACCATCTTTCACAAGGGCCAAGTACATCCTCACTTTCATTGATGATTTCTCTAGGTACACCTAGATATATTTTTTCAAACAAAAGTCTGAAGTGTTTAAAAATTTTCTAGACTTCAAGGCTCTTGTTGAGAAACATAGTGAGAAATCCATCACGGTTCTTCAAATTGATAATGGAGGGGAGTATGTTAGCAACCATAGAAGGGATTGATTTGTAGCACATAGTCACTTAGAGTCTTTCATAGAATGGGGTTGCAGAATGCAAAAATAGGTTCTTAAAAGAGATGGGTAGATGTATGATTCACTCCAAATCCTTAGCACCAAAGTTTTGAACCATAGAAGGGATTGATTTGTAGCACATAGTCACTTAGAGTCCTTCATAGAATGGGGTTGCAGAATGCAAAAATAGGTTCTTAAAAGAGATGGGTAGATGTATGATTCACTCCAAATCCTTAGCACCATAGTACTGGGCCGAAGCCATCAATTGTGATTACTACATTCAAAACAAGGTTCCTCACAAAGATTTAAAAGGGATAACACCTTTTGAAGCTTGGCATAAAAGGAAACCTGATGTTGAGCACCTTAGAGTTTTTAGATCCCCAGCCATGGCCCACATATCGAAGAAGAAATGCAAAGCTATGGAACGTCAGTCCAATCCTTACATCTTTGTAGGATATTCAGATGGTGTTAAGGGGTATCACCTTCTATATCCAACCACTCATGAGTTGTTCATTGAGAGAAGTGTCCATTTTTAGGAGAGTCCTAGAGACTCAATACTTGGCACTTCTTCTCTCTCATCGAATCTACTTCTTCATGATGATTCCTTAGATTCAGATCAGCCACAACAAGTTCCTGAGCTAGAGACATCTTCTTCTTCTTTGAGTTCAGACAGTGAGGACAGTGATGCAGGGTCATCCACCTCTAGTCAGTTAGAGGATGAGGAGTTAGCACCTGACTCACCCACTTTGGGCCAGACAGACATTTGAGAGTGCTGGCAATTGGGTAGGAGATCCTGCAGATGACATATGAACTAGGGGGATTTTTAGAGAGATCCACATGCCTTCTTTACTTTAGTTTCAGATCCACAAACCTTTTGAGAGGCATTGGGGGTACCTGAGTGGGATAGTGCTATGGAGAAAGAATATTCTTCTTTAATCAAAAATCACACTTGGGGTTTGACTTCACTTCCTAAAGGAAGGAAGATGGTTCGATGTAGGTGGATATATCAGACCAAGTTTACAGTAGATGGGTTAGTTGATAAGTACAAGGCACGATTGGTTGCCAAGGGCTTCTCATAGGTGGTAGGCATTGACTACTTAGAGATATTTGCACCCGTTGTAAAGATGGCTTCTATCTGACTCACCTTAGCTATTGCCGCATCACATGGTTGGGATGTGCACCAGATGGATGTGAAGAGTGCCTTTTTTCACATAGACTTAGAGGAGGAGATCTACATGGAGCAATCACCAAGATTTGTTTAGGATTCTTTCTTAGTATGTAGACTTAAGAAATCTATCTATGGCCTTAAACAGGCCCCTCGAGCTTGATATGCCAAGATGGATTCCTTCTTTCTCACAGTGGGTTTCACTAGGTGCCATTCTGATCCCAATGTCTACTTCTTATGGCAGGATGATTCGCTCTTGATTTTGGTTCTATATGTTGATGACTTTTTGATCACCGAGAGTTCTTCATTGGCTATTGCAGTGGTGAAGGCATCTCTCTAGGATAGATTTGACATGACAGACTTGGATTTGTTGCACTACTTCTTTGGCATTGAGATCTCACAGTTAGATTCAAGGATTTCTCTTACACAACCTAAGTATGCTCTTGATTTATTGTCTCAGTTTTACATGGCTGATTGCAATCCATCTCCGACTCCCTTTCTATTAGGAGTCAAGCTTGAGGCTGACTATTCTTCACCATTAGTTGATGCCACTCAGTATCGACAACTTGTTGGAAGTCTCATCTAATTGACTCACACCAGGCCTAACATATCATATGTAGTGGGACTTTTCTCTAGATTTATGCAGGAACCTCATGAGTTGCATTGGAAAGCATCTAAGAGGATCTTACATTACATACAGGGTTCACATAGATATGGGATTCATTACAGATTTGGCATAGAGGTTGACTTGGTTGGATATATAGATTCAGACTAGGTTGAAAATTCATAGACTCGTAAGTCCACTTTTGGTTACAATTTTCCTCTAGGTTTTGGTCCTATCAATTGGTCTAGCAAGAAGCAAAATGCTATTGCTATATCATCCACATAGGCAAAGTACAGGCGAGCTATTAATGCAACTACTGAGGCTATTTAGCTTTAGGAGATTCTTTTTGAGTTTGGCATTCCTATCAGGTAGCCCACCATCATTTATTGTGATAACCAGAGTACCATTTAGATTTGTAGATATCCAATTCAGCACCAACGGACCAAGCACATAGAGATTCACATGCATTTAATTCGAGATCTTATTCATAGTCAGGTCATTGACTTGATATTTTGCCAGTCTTTAGAGCAAATTGTAGACATCTTCACCGAACCTTTCATCGAGAGCAAGTTCATTCATCTATGAGCTCTTCTTGGGGTGCGGTCCACATCTATAACAACATCATCTTTGGGGGGCCCACTAGCCTCTTCATTTATTTTATGTCTCTCTTTTGGGGGGAGTTTTTTCCTACAGGTTTTCTCCTTTTCTCTATCTTATGGGAGATTGCATTTGTACATGGGTACCTCATCAGGCCTAGTTATCGGGACCCATTTTATATTTTCACACTGCCCACCTAAGCTACGCTTATGGGGGGTGTTAGTATAGGTTTTTATTTTTCCCTATTATTTAATTAGGGAATATTATATATTTATGCATACATGGACTTCTCCTACTTTTGTGGGATAGGCTAGCTTATGTGGAGATATGTGTCATAAGAATGTCATAAGTAACTCTTTTGACTGGCTATTCTGAGTATGGGAGTTATTTCTCTATTCTTAGCACTTTGTCCCCACCTTTCATGGAGGAGTTATAGTCTATTCTTGGGGTGCTTTGACCACCTTTTGTGGAAGAATTACTTACGTGCTCTCCTATATGTATTCTTCACTTTGGCCATCTTATGTTAATGAAATATTGGGTTTTCTCTAAATTGTCTATGAAATTATTTCTTGTTTGATTTCATTTACTTTAGCATTTTGTGGTATTCACTTGCTTCGTCCCGTGCAACCACGACTCGTGCATCCTCGTTATTCAGACCTTGGTGAATCCTTCGATATCAATTTACCAACACACCAATTCATTCAAGACTATATGGAGGATGAAGAAATAATTTAATCAAGATTACTGGATATTGTCCAAATGTAAGATGAATGAATAAAATCTTTGTAAATTTTCAGCAATCATCGAGACATTTTCAAAATATGGTTTGATAAAATATCAAAAGTCAAAGTTTTTCATGATTTCAGATATAGCCTTCCTTTGGGACAAAACACATGAGAAGAAAGGACAACATGACAAGTTCACTCCATTATGGATTGGACCATATCAAATTTATTGAATTTTTGGTAACAATACTTTTAGATTAAAATATTTTCAATGTAAAGACCTAACTTTTCTAGCCAATGGACAATTCCCAAAACACTATTTCATGGCTATTCCAACTAGGAGAATCTCAAAATGACTATGATTTATGATTTAGTAGTAGGATTAGATTATATTTAAAAATTTTATAAATTATATTTCATACTTTTATAGATTATATTTCCTTTTTTTTAGGTTACATTTCATGCTTTCTTAGATTAGATTTCTTATTTTCTTAGGTTTAATTAAAGTCATTTTGACCACTTGCATATAGTTTGCCCAAAATCCTCCCTAGATGATAATTAATCACACTTAAGGATGTTCATGGGTTTACTCATGATGGATTTGAGTCTTTGAATAAAGGTATGTATCATTGTCGAATTAAAATTTAATTTGAATTAAATAAGTTTATCAGATCATTGGAAGTTTCGTTGATATTTTAGTGTAAATTTTAGAAAGACTTCTCATTTTGAAAGATCAATTGCATATTTACATGATAAAAACTTGTTTGGGAGATAATAAACATTGATATAGATAGAATATGAGTGAATTATTTGATCAACAACAAATTTTATTTCCATACACCCAACCAATGGTGGTTCCTAATGCTTCTTCTATGATTGTTCAAAAAAAACTTGTGGAGGAGGGGTGGTTCAAGTAATCTCTATTGGGGATATAGATGTTTGGTTGGAAACAGAGTGATGCTTAGAGTGAAATCATAGGTATCTAAATTTGGGTTATGTATTCTTGGATAGTAATAGAGCAATTCATGATTTCAAATACATTTATGTTTGAAAGCTAAAGTATTTACATTTTTTAGAAAATAATATCAACAGTACCTAAGTTTTAGCTAAATATTTGATAAAACTCTCATGCTAAGGGGGAATACACCTTCCTTTAATCACACATGACCTAAGAATGAGAAGGGTTTGTATATTTCATTATTATGTTGAAGTCTCTTTCAATTCTCTGATTTACCCATTTCTCTCTTATAATGTTTGAGGTTTTGTATGGTAGTTAAAATGGTCATTCTAGGTTCTCAAATACTCATGAGAAATTCCCCGTTGAGTCATCATTTATTATGAACAAAACACCACATTTTCATAATTTAAAATAGAGACCCATTTGATATTAAAATCTGTATATTTAGGTCCCACTGAAACATGTAATGACTTTAGACTCAAGCATACTAAAGCCTAAGTTTTATTTATCAAGAGTAATTTTATGAATTTTGGATTAAAACTAAGGATTTATTTAATCAAAGTCATAGTTTATTTTTTATGACTAAAATTACTAATCGAGTGTTTGCCCAAGTCATTTAGTTTATTTTAAAATTCATATATGCCTTCACATATTATTACTCTAATTACTACACATCTCTCTTGCACGCAAAATTGGATGACTTTCAAAGTCCTTCATATCAAATTTATCACTACATCAACTTATTATTTGTAGTAATTATACTTAAGAGTGGCTAAGTAATTTAATCTTTTAGTATACCAAATTAACAATATCATGACATGCATCATTATCATGTTTCATCACCTTCATAGTTTCAAACTTTCTTAGTCCTTTACACTTTTGGCAAGATGACTCAATAAGAAATTTCAACATGTCACTCTTTAAATTCATCACAAGATTTGAGAATAAATGGAAAACAATATTATCCATTAAAATGTTCTAGATTAATGAGATCATGCCATGTGTTGATATATCATTATATTTACTCAATATTTGGTCAGAAGTGGCCAAGTTTGTTATCCAATCAAATGTTCTAGTTTAACAAGATCATGCCACACATTACCCTTTTGACTCATTGTCAACCTATGCTTACATTTATATATTATTATAAGCCATGACTAAGCGATGAAACAAGATCATGATATGTGTCCTAATATTTCCATGTCATATACCACATAATAAAGTACAAAGTTATTAAATATCATGACTAATAAAATCAATGAGATCATGCCGTATGTTAACATCTCATTTCATCACCTAATATAGACCACACAACCAACTTGTAAATCCATATGACAAAAAAACTTAGAGATATTGTGTTAAGTGTCACAATATCATTGTAGGGAAACTGATAGCCAAAATTATAGATTTTAAAACTCATGACCAAGTGATGAAGTGACAAGTTGGGATGTGGCCAACATAAAATAGTCAGTTGTTATTTATCATACCACATGTCATCACCCCTCTCAACCATACACAAGTAAAATCCCATATACCTAATGAAAGGCATAAATTAAGATACAAATTCATGTTATGACATGTGTGTCATATCATTACACTTAGAGTATGTGTACAAATATGAACCTAGTCAGCCTCAGATAGAGATGTAGAATAATACATGCATAATCAAAATAATGATAGTTGTAAAAGGGTAGATGGACATATTAAATCTAAATGGGTGATTAAGAAACCAAAATAAGGGACAAATCAACACATGTCCAATGAAGACATATAAAAGTGTACATCATAAAATTCAAAATCAAATGGAAAGATAGTTGACATAGATCATTGAATTATAATTAATTCCCATGAATTAAATATTGTGATAATAAATTTGGTGATTATAGTTTATTCATCATCCCCAATTTTATTAAAGAATTATTTTAAAAAAAGGTAATCAACCGACTAAAATTCATATCCCTTTATTTCTTGTGAAATTCAAAATATACTATTAGAATAAGAAATTCATTAAGATTAAATGGACACCAAAGAGAATACTTAGACACCATCAATATTTTTTTTTGGGACACAAGTATAGTTCAAAGACACTATTTTTTATTGTAGTGCCCTAGGCAACATGTTTTTGTACTACTTGGCTCTCTACATAGAATTAGAATGGGTTAAGTCATATGATGATGAATTAGACTTACATGTACATGAAATGGAATACATATATGATATGTTGGCCATAAAATCAATATGACTACACAAAATGACTGTGAATCCAGATGTATTCCCATGTATTAATGCTTTACATATTTTTTTCACAGTTGGGACATGCAATGATGACATATTCTATAAGAATAATATCCAAGTGCATATAGCATATACATCTGGGATTACCTTTAAGAAATAATACAAGATCCCATAGAGCTTCATAGTGTATTATTTCTCAACAATATTGAATTGGCTAAAAAATAATAATTTTAGAGAGACACTTAAGGCCTAGGTGAATGATCCTAATAATTTAAATAAAAAGGAAAACTCCCTCAATTATGAAATTTAGGCCTAGGGTCAGGATAGATATGTCCTTTATTAACATAATACATGGATCTCCATCCATATCATATGTAGATGATGTTTGGATTCTTTTATTTTCCATGATTCTAGATGATAGGAAAATCCTTGTCATTGGGCAAATCATTAGTTACAATCTAAAATGATAAAGAATGGATAATAAAAATAGGCTAGATGATAACTTTTACATGCTATCCTATTTATTAGATGTTGTCTATGCAACAATTATCCCACCAAGAGAATATACATAGTAGTTAAAGGGTAAGAATAACATTTTTTTGATTATTTAGATATATTCCACATTCATCAGTTTAGGGAGCATATACAAAGAACTACAGATTTATTATACCCTCCATTTTATAAGGCTTTCAACACCAAACCTATATGCTAGTTATTAGAATAAATTAAAAGGTTATTGAGAATGTTGGATAGTTATTGGTATTACCTAGATCATACAATTATCATGATATAAGGAATGTTGGTGGCCCCTTTCTATCTTGCTAGGTGTGTACTAGATAAATTAACAGATCAGGAGATATCTTTCTAATTATTTAAAATTGTGGATGCCAACTATAGAGAAACCAAGTTAGGGTTTTTTCAAAAGACACACTTGGACATTGGAAGATAATAATATAAGTTTTGGAGCTATATTTTTGGAGCTTAAAAACATAAAAAGTTCTACCTTGATGTGGCAAAATTTAGGCATTGGGATCCTAGTGGTAGGGTAGGTAAACATATACATAATTATGGAGGAAGGTTAAAACTAATTATGGTCATATTGATTATTCACATGATCATATTTTAATGAATATAGAGGATGAATTTTAAGTTTGGGTTAAAATGCATTAGTTGGAATGGCCATGGAAATAACCCAAAAGATCCAATATGACCCTTATATAAGGAAAGATGAGGTGGTCCCTACTCCTATTCCTAAAGTAGAAGATGCTCCTAGAGAAATTGATGAGAATTTCACAAGGAAGATACTTAGAGGGATTTCACCACCTAAAATTGCTTGGCCATAGACTCTTTCAAAATATATGGACACTCCTTTTATTCATTAGTCATAATTACATTTGTTACCACAATTATACCAGCTTATCCACCTCTATCTTTAAAACCACATGTGGAAAATTAGGCTCCTCTATCTCATATACATACCTCAACATGACCTTATCTAGATTTTTAGGTTAGGAGGAATTTAAACAATAATTTTAAGTCTCCTAATATCATAATGGAAGATAGGCCTCCTCCTTATATAGAGACACAATTGAATTGGCTTAGCTAGACTCAAAGGAAGAATATGATGAAGAGGACTTGATAAATACAAGCATTAAAAAATATGTTCTAAGGCATACAATAAGAAAATAAGAGGCTAGAATATTAGACAAAATTAAATCTGTAGAATACATTTTGGAATAGGTGCAAAACTTTGCTCTAGTAGTATATAGTTTGGTATGTTTTATTCACAAAAATTGAGCAGATTCACAACCACATTAGGTCAAAGTTATGAAGTTTTATGAAGCCTTGATTAAATTGAATGCTAAAGTGTATAAAATAACAAAGGAAGTTAGGTAAAAGTCATATCTAGAGTTAAATCTATTTGCATTCCCCAATATTATCTTGGCTCAAAACTATGTGAATAATACAAAAAATGGTCTTATGGAGTGACACTTAACAATAAAATAGTTAGTTACATAACAAACTGGTTAAGATCATCAAGACACTGAGTTGATTGCATACATTATTATATATTATATATAAACTCCATAGGGGAAAATAATTAACATAATGGTCTTCAACACCTGCTTCAAAGCTCTATTAAACATGTCAAAGCAAAGGTTGAGAACATAGTCTATGGAGGCAGTGAACAAATTTTCCATTTGATCACATTTTCCAAAGATAAGATAGATAATGTATATACATTGGAAATAGTATTTGTTATTTTAATGGGAATACATAGAAAATAAATGGAAAAGATTTGTATTTTGTTTAAACTTCCCACTATCAGTTTTAAGTATTTCAATCTTATTTTATAGCATGTGTCAATGCCTATAAAAGAAGGAACAAACAAGAATAACTGGTTGTCAAAGTAAGGGGTTCATCCTCACAATTTAAAAAATAATAACTAAATCTTCCTATATTTTAGATACAATGGTCCATGATATAATTTGGATAATACATTCCATAATTACCTCCACTATATCTCCCTTGCATGTTTATTCAAGCTTAAATTTAGTGATAACTTCTCTATCACCTTCAGTTATATTTATAGTGATTAGTTACTATATAATTGGTGCCATTTCATCATCCTTTGATTTTTTAACACATAGTCTAAGTTTACCAACTAGAGTGCAACCTAGTTCAACTTGAACTACCAATGATAGCACCACTCAAACTTCATAGTCTAATTTTAGAGACTATTTTTGGTGTAATTATTTATATCTTTGCTTTATCAGTAGAACAAATTTTGTACATGCATAATCAATAAAATAAATTGATATCAAGACTTATTTTTAGTCTATGTACATGAAATTACACTTTAATGATGAGGTTATGCCCATCCAGAGCTATATATACATGGTTCTAATATATTATAAAGGGAGGAGAATTTTTTAATTAATGCAAGCATATAATATTTTTGCAACTATTCTGTGAGTTTGTGTCAATTTGTTGTTTCCAATTTTCTATGTTCCATTGAATAATTTCTATTAAGTTGAAAAATCTATAGTATTATGTTTATGTGTTTATTTGTAGTGATTCGATTGAACAATATGTTAGTCTGAATCAACCCTTTGATTATAGATCATACTTATTTAATTTATTAATGATATTGGATATGCATAACAATATTATACTGATAATATCTTTGATTATAATAAGTTGTTCATATTTCAACTATCTCTTTAGATTCTTCATTATTTTTGTTTGTGTTATGTGCTTATAGTTAACTGATTTAACTATTTTGGGAATATTGGAGTCTTATTCCTAATTTAGTTAAAGGTTTGAGTTGAATAAATCAATATATAATATTGAAATAATTTAACTACTAATTTATATAATTTATTTAACTTTTGTATCTTATAAAAATAGGAATGAAAGAGTAAAAATGTAACTTATCTTAAAACTATGCTGATATAGTTGAGATAGAGGCTAATACTAGCTGTGCAAGACTAGTATAGTATCATGAACCAAGATATAGATTTAATTTGGTGAAATGATAGGAGCATAAAAAACATGACACTTCAAGGTCTGATGCTATAGTCCAGGTCCTACCGCTATTGTCCAAACTAGTTACAAAGATCTAAGTTTTCTGGGTTTTATTTGCTATCCCTGTGTGAGCCTGCCTTTAAAATTTTTGATCTTGAATGTTGATGGAGCTCCATGTAGAGTAGATTTAATATTAAAACCATAGACTTTAATTGTGCTTGAATGAAACTTGAGAAAGAGGGGGGGTTAGTGTGTGTAATATGCACCGAACATGTATCCACACACCTTTATGTGGGTATACTGCCTACATACTAATACTCTAAAGAGGGATCAAACAATATGTATTTTTAACACTTGATGTGATTTGTACAATAGTGTTATGCAGATGCAAAAATGCTAAACTAGGTATGCTTGAGGTGACTAGGGAATGGTGTGATGGTTTGAGTATGTTGGTAGTTGTATTAGATGGCTATATGCAGAGAATAGGGAAATTTGCCTTAGTGTTCTTGCTTGTATTCTTGATTGATTTTGTAATATTTGCCAACCCATTATAAATAAAATTTGAATGGGATTTTATAGAGATATATTGGTCATGAGTTAAATGCATTCATACTAGGCCAACATAATGAAGAATATGAATAAAAATAAATGGCTTTAGGGAGAGATGGGAAACACTTGGCATGTCCCCTATTCAAATTTAAATGCATCTCCCTTTTTTCCTGCCTGACTGGAAATAAAAATGGTGATAAGTCCTTCACCATCTTCACCACCACCTATATTTATTCCTCCTAATATTCCTTATGCTCCATCCTATTTTTTATCCCCCATCATAACTTATAAGAAATTAATATGCAATCCCTTTAGATCATATAGTCTTGTCTGATAGGGAGAGATGGGAAACATTTGGCATGTCCCCTGTTCAAATTAAAATGCATATCCCTTTTTTCCTTCCTTACTGGAAATAAAAATGGTGATAAGTCCTTCACCATCTGCACCACCACCTGTATTTATTCCTCCTAATATTCCTTACCCTCCATCCTATTTTTGATCCCCCACTATAACTTTTAAGAAATTAATATGCAATCCCTTTAGATCATATAGTCTTGTCTGAATGTACTATGAACTAGCATATTTTTTGGTTGTATTTAAATTTAATTCCTTTTGTCCCTCCTTTTTAGGTGATGTGGTCATTACCAAAGGTGTATCCTTCTTTTTTGGGTCAACGTACAAATTATTACACTAGATGATTTTTTGTTAAAGAATACACCAACAATAACATGATGAATACCATAAAGAAATCAGTAGAAATTAGACCAAAATAATGTCATCTATTATTTAAATATGCACTATGGGAAAATATCACAAGATATATTTAGGTCCTCAAGGATTCACCCTTTTTTTAATATATGGGCATCAACCCATTTTTTCCATTACTCTCAATTGTTAGTGTAGGTTTTTATTTTCCCTATTATTTAATTAGGAAATATTATATATTTGTGCATACATGGAGTTTTCCTACATTCGTGGGATATGCTAGCTTATGTGGAGATGTGTGTCATAGATGTGTCATAGGTGTCATAAGAATGTCATAAGTAACTCTTTTGATCGTTTATTTCGGGTATGAGAGTTACTTCTCTATTCTTAGCACCTTATCACCACCTTTCATGGAGGAGTTACAGTCTATTCTTAGGATGCTTTGACCACCTTTTGTGGAGGAGTTACTTACGTGCTCTCCTATATGTATTCTTCACTTTGGCCATTTTATGTTAATGGAATATTGGCTTTTATCTGAATTATCTATGCAATTATCTCTTATTTGATTTCATTTACTTTAGCATTTTGTGGTATTCACTTGCTTTGTCCCATGCAACCATGACTCATGCATCCTCGTTATTCAGACCTTGGTGAATCTTTCGATATGGTATCAGAGCCACCCCAGTAATTGGTTGTCTATTTTGCTATTGCTTTCATTGAAATCTAGAGCTTTGTTAAGGCATTTTTTTTTGAAATTTAAAAATTTCTAGGAGTATTGCTAGTTCTCCATGCTCTTGTTCCTTCCATGGCTTGTTTGGTCTCTCCATAAACATGCACGCAGGATTTTGCAAGATCCAATAATCTTGTTTCTGTCAATCGACTTGCATATTTTATGTTTTAATTAGAATTTTAGGTTGTCACATGCCTTTTCAATTCTTGGTAGCTGATTCTACCTTTTCATGCCATTTTTTGGTTGCTGGGGTCATTTTTTCTAGCTAAAGACATCTATTTTACACTAGCTCTACATCTTCTGTACATCAACAAGAAAAATGCCTTCTGGGTTTTGTTCGCAACCCAAAAAAACCATCTTGCTATCTTTTAGTTTTTTCATACATTCTGTATAATTTGAAAAAACATGCTTAGAAAGCTACAACAGGACCCCTCTCCGTTAGCAGTTGCAATTTTGAAGGCAGTTTTCAAATGCTCTGTTCTTGCTCATACGGACTCCTTTTCCTACAATTTTTTTTTTGATTTTAGCTATTTTTTCATGCTCTATGCACTAGTGTAGACATTTTTTTATTTTGATATTAATATTTTTCAAAAATAGTAGATTCTTAGTCGTGACATTGCACAATTCTTATTTTGGGAACTTCGGAGGATCATAACTTTCACATAAGACCTCGTATTGAGACGATCCTTTTTTTAAAAGTGCATAATTTTTTGATTAGATCATAGTGGTGCTATATATTTCTCTGGATATTATGCCAAAGTTGTATTTTTAGCATATGCTCTTCATGAGGGTTTTGTAATGCATTAAAATCAAGATTACTTAGTATTTATTGCTAGTGGTAGTTGTAAATGCACTAATATAAAGTGTCAAATAATATTTTTTGGGGGGGTTCTTTGATTGAGCAATATTTGAGCTTTTTAGAAAAATCTTGTATATTTGATTGGCAAAGACGAAGGGTGAGGCCCGGGTTGGTAGGAGGCCAATTTACCCTCACAAAGACCTCCTTTGGATTTCTCGCTCCGTGCCGAGTCCAAGGAGTGGTTGAAAGGCCACTTTCTCTCTCAAAACATGCATTTTTAAAATGTTTTAGTGTTATTTTTTTGCAAAAACACTAGTTTACGAGAAATTAAGTCTTTAATATATTGCAAATGGTAGCTCAAATTCAGGTGCCATTTTTTGTAAAAGTGTTTTTATTTCAATTTTACATAGTGTAAACTTGTTATTTATTAAAAATTCACTAGTCTATAAAGTGCTTAAAATTTGGGTCTCTCGAGACACATTTTTCGCTGAGTCCGACGTCCTATTTGCTTAAAGTCTTGCACTAATTGCTCTAAGATGCATTCTCGGCTGATCCTGACATCTTTTAAGCATGCACTTACATATTTGGGGGGGGCTTAACATTTTGGAGGGGTGTGATTAATTTTTAGCACTTGCAATCTTTGCTTTCATTCTCCTTTCTGCATAATTTTACAACTTGCAATCAACACAACTTCACCTAAATTCAGATTAAAATAGATTATTTTCAACTTAAACTCCTAACACCCTTCAACTATTATGAATGGAAGGTTAAAATTTCAATCATTCTTAAAAGTAAATGGTTGTATAGGATCACCATGGGTACTGAAGTAGAACCCAGCACTGATGCTGAAAAGGTCAAGTGGTACAACCATAGTGATGAAGCCTATGGATTAATGAGCTTATTCATGTCTCTAGAACTTCTCTTCCATTTAAAAACTACTAAGAATCCTAAAGAAATATGGGACACCTTAGAAGAATTATTTGGTAAGCTTGATGAGATGAGAGGTCATGAGCTCAAAAATGAACTCATAAGGCTAAGTCCTAGCAACTTTGACACCCTACAAGACTTCTTCACTACGTTTAAGGCCCTTAGATTACAATTGAAAGAATGTGGGATAGAGAAGAAAGATGATCAACTCATCCTTTCTATTCTCACAAAGTTAGGTCCAAGCTATTTAGTCTTTGTCTCCACTTTCCATGCCATAAAAAGTGCCCTTGGCACTACATAGAAAATGCCTTCTTTGGATTCATTCATTGTTGACTTGAATAGGGATCAAAATAAGCTAATTCAAATGGGCACAATGAAGTCTACTCAGCCCCAAGCTTTGATAGCTGGAAATGGTAAGGATAAGACTTCAACAAAGGAGAAGAAGAAAAAGAACAAGGACCAGGAGAAGAAGAAAGAAAACAACAATCCTACCAAAAACAACACTGAATCTTCCTCCTCCAATGCTAAACCTAAGAAGGAGAAGGTTAAGTGTGCCTATTGTAAGAAGACAGGGCATGATGAACACAAATGCATGAAGAAACAAATAGATCACCTAACTCATCTTCTAGAGAAGCACAACATAAGTGTTCATGAGTCCATCAAGCAAAATTCATCTACCCAAGATTCTACTAAGGCAAAAGGCAAGGATAAGGAGAAAGAAAAGGGTAAGGCCTTTGTAGCTACAACAACTTATACATCTTTATGGGTCATTGATTTAGGTGCTTCTCACCACATGGGCTCTTCACTAGTTGAGTTTTCATCTTTAGAGCCTTGTAGCATGACTTCAATTAGTTTGGATGATGACACATCAGTTTCTATTTTAGGGAGAGGGTTAGTTGAAATGGAAGGAGGAACATTCAATAATGTTTTAAGTGTTCTTTCTCTTTCAATCAATCTCTTATTAGTGTACCAAATCACTCACATTGGTCGGGGCATGAGAGTTAAGTTTTTACCAGATTCAGTGGCTATCAAGGAGTTGCATAGTGATACTACAGTGGCAGTGGGTAGGGCATATCACCAAGAAAGGTTATACACCTCACATTTTGCACCAGATTCTTCTCCAACAACATTGCTAACTCATTTAGATGGAGTTAGTAAATTATGGCATGAGCAGTTTGGCCACCTTAACTACTGCTACCTTGAGCAACTTTGCAAATATGACATGGCCATTGGCTTGCCTCGTGTCCAATTCTCAAAAGGACTTTGCGAGGGGTGCTCCCTTGGGAAGCATTTCGAAGCAAAATTTGACAAAGACAAAGCTTAGAGGGCTTCACAACCTTTAAAGTTAGTTCACAGTGATGTCTCAGGACCCTTTTCCAAACCATCTTTCACAAGGGCCAAGTACATCCTCACTTTCATTGATGATTTCTCTAGGTACACCTAGATATATTTTTTCAAACAAAAGTCTGAAGTGTTTAAAAATTTTCTAGACTTCAAGGCTCTTGTTGAGAAACATAGTGAGAAATCCATCACGGTTCTTCAAATTGATAATGGAGGGGAGTATGTTAGCAACCATAGAAGGGATTGATTTGTAGCACATAGTCACTTAGAGTCTTTCATAGAATGGGGTTGCAGAATGCAAAAATAGGTTCTTAAAAGAGATGGGTAGATGTATGATTCACTCCAAATCCTTAGCACCAAAGTTTTGAACCATAGAAGGGATTGATTTGTAGCACATAGTCACTTAGAGTCCTTCATAGAATGGGGTTGCAGAATGCAAAAATAGGTTCTTAAAAGAGATGGGTAGATGTATGATTCACTCCAAATCCTTAGCACCATAGTACTGGGCCGAAGCCATCAATTGTGATTACTACATTCAAAACAAGGTTCCTCACAAAGATTTAAAAGGGATAACACCTTTTGAAGCTTGGCATAAAAGGAAACCTGATGTTGAGCACCTTAGAGTTTTTAGATCCCCAGCCATGGCCCACATATCGAAGAAGAAATGCAAAGCTATGGAACGTCAGTCCAATCCTTACATCTTTGTAGGATATTCAGATGGTGTTAAGGGGTATCACCTTCTATATCCAACCACTCATGAGTTGTTCATTGAGAGAAGTGTCCATTTTTAGGAGAGTCCTAGAGACTCAATACTTGGCACTTCTTCTCTCTCATCGAATCTACTTCTTCATGATGATTCCTTAGATTCAGATCAGCCACAACAAGTTCCTGAGCTAGAGACATCTTCTTCTTCTTTGAGTTCAGACAGTGAGGACAGTGATGCAGGGTCATCCACCTCTAGTCAGTTAGAGGATGAGGAGTTAGCACCTGACTCACCCACTTTGGGCCAGACAGACATTTGAGAGTGCTGGCAATTGGGTAGGAGATCCTGCAGATGACATATGAACTAGGGGGATTTTTAGAGAGATCCACATGCCTTCTTTACTTTAGTTTCAGATCCACAAACCTTTTGAGAGGCATTGGGGGTACCTGAGTGGGATAGTGCTATGGAGAAAGAATATTCTTCTTTAATCAAAAATCACACTTGGGGTTTGACTTCACTTCCTAAAGGAAGGAAGATGGTTCGATGTAGGTGGATATATCAGACCAAGTTTACAGTAGATGGGTTAGTTGATAAGTACAAGGCACGATTGGTTGCCAAGGGCTTCTCATAGGTGGTAGGCATTGACTACTTAGAGATATTTGCACCCGTTGTAAAGATGGCTTCTATCTGACTCACCTTAGCTATTGCCGCATCACATGGTTGGGATGTGCACCAGATGGATGTGAAGAGTGCCTTTTTTCACATAGACTTAGAGGAGGAGATCTACATGGAGCAATCACCAAGATTTGTTTAGGATTCTTTCTTAGTATGTAGACTTAAGAAATCTATCTATGGCCTTAAACAGGCCCCTCGAGCTTGATATGCCAAGATGGATTCCTTCTTTCTCACAGTGGGTTTCACTAGGTGCCATTCTGATCCCAATGTCTACTTCTTATAGCAGGATGATTCGCTCTTGATTTTGGTTCTATATGTTGATGACTTTTTGATCACCGAGAGTTCTTCATTGGCTATTGCAGTGGTGAAGGCATCTCTCTAGGATAGATTTGACATGACAGACTTGGATTTGTTGCACTACTTCTTTGGCATTGAGATCTCACAGTTAGATTCAAGGATTTCTCTTACACAACCTAAGTATGCTCTTGATTTATTGTCTCAGTTTTACATGGCTGATTGCAATCCATCTCCGACTCCCTTTCTATTAGGAGTCAAGCTTGAGGCTGACTATTCTTCACCATTAGTTGATGCCACTCAGTATCGACAACTTGTTGGAAGTCTCATCTAATTGACTCACACCAGGCCTAACATATCATATGTAGTGGGACTTTTCTCTAGATTTATGCAGGAACCTCATGAGTTGCATTGGAAAGCATCTAAGAGGATCTTACATTACATACAGGGTTCACATAGATATGGGATTCATTACAGATTTGGCATAGAGGTTGACTTGGTTGGATATATAGATTCAGACTAGGTTGAAAATTCATAGACTCGTAAGTCCACTTTTGGTTACAATTTTCCTCTAGGTTTTGGTCCTATCAATTGGTCTAGCAAGAAGCAAAATGCTATTGCTATATCATCCACATAGGCAAAGTACAGGCGAGCTATTAATGCAACTACTGAGGCTATTTAGCTTTAGGAGATTCTTTTTGAGTTTGGCATTCCTATCAGGTAGCCCACCATCATTTATTGTGATAACCAGAGTACCATTTAGATTTGTAGATATCCAATTCAGCACCAACGGACCAAGCACATAGAGATTCACATGCATTTAATTCGAGATCTTATTCATAGTCAGGTCATTGACTTGATATTTTGCCAGTCTTTAGAGCAAATTGTAGACATCTTCACCGAACCTTTCATCGAGAGCAAGTTCATTCATCTATGAGCTCTTCTTGGGGTGCGGTCCACATCTATAACAACATCATCTTTGGGGGGCCCACTAGCCTCTTCATTTATTTTATGTCTCTCTTTTGGGGGGAGTTTTTTCCTACAGGTTTTCTCCTTTTCTCTATCTTATGGGAGATTGCATTTGTACATGGGTACCTCATCAGGCCTAGTTATCGGGACCCATTTTATATTTTCACACTGCCCACCTAAGCTACGCTTATGGGGGGTGTTAGTATAGGTTTTTATTTTTCCCTATTATTTAATTAGGGAATATTATATATTTATGCATACATGGACTTCTCCTACTTTTGTGGGATAGGCTAGCTTATGTGGAGATATGTGTCATAAGAATGTCATAAGTAACTCTTTTGACTGGCTATTCTGAGTATGGGAGTTATTTCTCTATTCTTAGCACTTTGTCCCCACCTTTCATGGAGGAGTTATAGTCTATTCTTGGGGTGCTTTGACCACCTTTTGTGGAAGAATTACTTACGTGCTCTCCTATATGTATTCTTCACTTTGGCCATCTTATGTTAATGAAATATTGGGTTTTCTCTAAATTGTCTATGAAATTATTTCTTGTTTGATTTCATTTACTTTAGCATTTTGTGGTATTCACTTGCTTCGTCCCGTGCAACCACGACTCGTGCATCCTCGTTATTCAGACCTTGGTGAATCCTTCGATATCAATTTACCAACACACCAATTCATTCAAGACTATATGGAGGATGAAGAAATAATTTAATCAAGATTACTGGATATTGTCCAAATGTAAGATGAATGAATAAAATCTTTGTAAATTTTCAGCAATCATCGAGACATTTTCAAAATATGGTTTGATAAAATATCAAAAGTCAAAGTTTTTCATGATTTCAGATATAGCCTTCCTTTGGGACAAAACACATGAGAAGAAAGGACAACATGACAAGTTCACTCCATTATGGATTGGACCATATCAAATTTATTGAATTTTTGGTAACAATACTTTTAGATTAAAATATTTTCAATGTAAAGACCTAACTTTTCTAGCCAATGGACAATTCCCAAAACACTATTTCATGGCTATTCCAACTAGGAGAATCTCAAAATGACTATGATTTATGATTTAGTAGTAGGATTAGATTATATTTAAAAATTTTATAAATTATATTTCATACTTTTATAGATTATATTTCCTTTTTTTTAGGTTACATTTCATGCTTTCTTAGATTAGATTTCTTATTTTCTTAGGTTTAATTAAAGTCATTTTGACCACTTGCATATAGTTTGCCCAAAATCCTCCCTAGATGATAATTAATCACACTTAAGGATGTTCATGGGTTTACTCATGATGGATTTGAGTCTTTGAATAAAGGTATGTATCATTGTCGAATTAAAATTTAATTTGAATTAAATAAGTTTATCAGATCATTGGAAGTTTCGTTGATATTTTAGTGTAAATTTTAGAAAGACTTCTCATTTTGAAAGATCAATTGCATATTTACATGATAAAAACTTGTTTGGGAGATAATAAACATTGATATAGATAGAATATGAGTGAATTATTTGATCAACAACAAATTTTATTTCCATACACCCAACCAATGGTGGTTCCTAATGCTTCTTCTATGATTGTTCAAAAAAAACTTGTGGAGGAGGGGTGGTTCAAGTAATCTCTATTGGGGATATAGATGTTTGGTTGGAAACAGAGTGATGCTTAGAGTGAAATCATAGGTATCTAAATTTGGGTTATGTATTCTTGGATAGTAATAGAGCAATTCATGATTTCAAATACATTTATGTTTGAAAGCTAAAGTATTTACATTTTTTAGAAAATAATATCAACAGTACCTAAGTTTTAGCTAAATATTTGATAAAACTCTCATGCTAAGGGGGAATACACCTTCCTTTAATCACACATGACCTAAGAATGAGAAGGGTTTGTATATTTCATTATTATGTTGAAGTCTCTTTCAATTCTCTGATTTACCCATTTCTCTCTTATAATGTTTGAGGTTTTGTATGGTAGTTAAAATGGTCATTCTAGGTTCTCAAATACTCATGAGAAATTCCCCGTTGAGTCATCATTTATTATGAACAAAACACCACATTTTCATAATTTAAAATAGAGACCCATTTGATATTAAAATCTGTATATTTAGGTCCCACTGAAACATGTAATGACTTTAGACTCAAGCATACTAAAGCCTAAGTTTTATTTATCAAGAGTAATTTTATGAATTTTGGATTAAAACTAAGGATTTATTTAATCAAAGTCATAGTTTATTTTTTATGACTAAAATTACTAATCGAGTGTTTGCCCAAGTCATTTAGTTTATTTTAAAATTCATATATGCCTTCACATATTATTACTCTAATTACTACACATCTCTCTTGCACGCAAAATTGGATGACTTTCAAAGTCCTTCATATCAAATTTATCACTACATCAACTTATTATTTGTAGTAATTATACTTAAGAGTGGCTAAGTAATTTAATCTTTTAGTATACCAAATTAACAATATCATGACATGCATCATTATCATGTTTCATCACCTTCATAGTTTCAAACTTTCTTAGTCCTTTACACTTTTGGCAAGATGACTCAATAAGAAATTTCAACATGTCACTCTTTAAATTCATCACAAGATTTGAGAATAAATGGAAAACAATATTATCCATTAAAATGTTCTAGATTAATGAGATCATGCCATGTGTTGATATATCATTATATTTACTCAATATTTGGTCAGAAGTGGCCAAGTTTGTTATCCAATCAAATGTTCTAGTTTAACAAGATCATGCCACACATTACCCTTTTGACTCATTGTCAACCTATGCTTACATTTATATATTATTATAAGCCATGACTAAGCGATGAAACAAGATCATGATATGTGTCCTAATATTTCCATGTCATATACCACATAATAAAGTACAAAGTTATTAAATATCATGACTAATAAAATCAATGAGATCATGCCGTATGTTAACATCTCATTTCATCACCTAATATAGACCACACAACCAACTTGTAAATCCATATGACAAAAAAACTTAGAGATATTGTGTTAAGTGTCACAATATCATTGTAGGGAAACTGATAGCCAAAATTATAGATTTTAAAACTCATGACCAAGTGATGAAGTGACAAGTTGGGATGTGGCCAACATAAAATAGTCAGTTGTTATTTATCATACCACATGTCATCACCCCTCTCAACCATACACAAGTAAAATCCCATATACCTAATGAAAGGCATAAATTAAGATACAAATTCATGTTATGACATGTGTGTCATATCATTACACTTAGAGTATGTGTACAAATATGAACCTAGTCAGCCTCAGATAGAGATGTAGAATAATACATGCATAATCAAAATAATGATAGTTGTAAAAGGGTAGATGGACATATTAAATCTAAATGGGTGATTAAGAAACCAAAATAAGGGACAAATCAACACATGTCCAATGAAGACATATAAAAGTGTACATCATAAAATTCAAAATCAAATGGAAAGATAGTTGACATAGATCATTGAATTATAATTAATTCCCATGAATTAAATATTGTGATAATAAATTTGGTGATTATAGTTTATTCATCATCCCCAATTTTATTAAAGAATTATTTTAAAAAAAGGTAATCAACCGACTAAAATTCATATCCCTTTATTTCTTGTGAAATTCAAAATATACTATTAGAATAAGAAATTCATTAAGATTAAATGGACACCAAAGAGAATACTTAGACACCATCAATATTTTTTTTTGGGACACAAGTATAGTTCAAAGACACTATTTTTTATTGTAGTGCCCTAGGCAACATGTTTTTGTACTACTTGGCTCTCTACATAGAATTAGAATGGGTTAAGTCATATGATGATGAATTAGACTTACATGTACATGAAATGGAATACATATATGATATGTTGGCCATAAAATCAATATGACTACACAAAATGACTGTGAATCCAGATGTATTCCCATGTATTAATGCTTTACATATTTTTTTCACAGTTGGGACATGCAATGATGACATATTCTATAAGAATAATATCCAAGTGCATATAGCATATACATCTGGGATTACCTTTAAGAAATAATACAAGATCCCATAGAGCTTCATAGTGTATTATTTCTCAACAATATTGAATTGGCTAAAAAATAATAATTTTAGAGAGACACTTAAGGCCTAGGTGAATGATCCTAATAATTTAAATAAAAAGGAAAACTCCCTCAATTATGAAATTTAGGCCTAGGGTCAGGATAGATATGTCCTTTATTAACATAATACATGGATCTCCATCCATATCATATGTAGATGATGTTTGGATTCTTTTATTTTCCATGATTCTAGATGATAGGAAAATCCTTGTCATTGGGCAAATCATTAGTTACAATCTAAAATGATAAAGAATGGATAATAAAAATAGGCTAGATGATAACTTTTACATGCTATCCTATTTATTAGATGTTGTCTATGCAACAATTATCCCACCAAGAGAATATACATAGTAGTTAAAGGGTAAGAATAACATTTTTTTGATTATTTAGATATATTCCACATTCATCAGTTTAGGGAGCATATACAAAGAACTACAGATTTATTATACCCTCCATTTTATAAGGCTTTCAACACCAAACCTATATGCTAGTTATTAGAATAAATTAAAAGGTTATTGAGAATGTTGGATAGTTATTGGTATTACCTAGATCATACAATTATCATGATATAAGGAATGTTGGTGGCCCCTTTCTATCTTGCTAGGTGTGTACTAGATAAATTAACAGATCAGGAGATATCTTTCTAATTATTTAAAATTGTGGATGCCAACTATAGAGAAACCAAGTTAGGGTTTTTTCAAAAGACACACTTGGACATTGGAAGATAATAAAATAAGTTTTGGAGCTATATTTTTGGAGCTTAAAAACATAAAAAGTTCTACCTTGATGTGGCAAAATTTAGGCATTGGGATCCTAGTGGTAGGGTAGGTAAACATATACATAATTATGGAGGAAGGTTAAAACTAATTATGGTCATATTGATTATTCACATGATCATATTTTAATGAATATAGAGGATGAATTTTAAGTTTGGGTTAAAATGCATTAGTTGGAATGGCCATGGAAATAACCCAAAAGATCCAATATGACCCTTATATAAGGAAAGATGAGGTGGTCCCTACTCCTATTCCTAAAGTAGAAGATGCTCCTAGAGAAATTGATGAGAATTTCACAAGGAAGATACTTAGAGGGATTTCACCACCTAAAATTGCTTGGCCATAGACTCTTTCAAAATATATGGACACTCCTTTTATTCATTAGTCATAATTACATTTGTTACCACAATTATACCAGCTTATCCACCTCTATCTTTAAAACCACATGTGGAAAATTAGGCTCCTCTATCTCATATACATACCTCAACATGACCTTATCTAGATTTTTAGGTTAGGAGGAATTTAAACAATAATTTTAAGTCTCCTAATATCATAATGGAAGATAGGCCTCCTCCTTATATAGAGACACAATTGAATTGGCTTAGCTAGACTCAAAGGAAGAATATGATGAAGAGGACTTGATAAATACAAGCATTAAAAAATATGTTCTAAGGCATACAATAAGAAAATAAGAGGCTAGAATATTAGACAAAATTAAATCTGTAGAATACATTTTGGAATAGGTGCAAAACTTTGCTCTAGTAGTATATAGTTTGGTATGTTTTATTCACAAAAATTGAGCAGATTCACAACCACATTAGGTCAAAGTTATGAAGTTTTATGAAGCCTTGATTAAATTGAATGCTAAAGTGTATAAAATAACAAAGGAAGTTAGGTAAAAGTCATATCTAGAGTTAAATCTATTTGCATTCCCCAATATTATCTTGGCTCAAAACTATGTGAATAATACAAAAAATGGTCTTATGGAGTGACACTTAACAATAAAATAGTTAGTTACATAACAAACTGGTTAAGATCATCAAGACACTGAGTTGATTGCATACATTATTATATATTATATATAAACTCCATAGGGGAAAATAATTAACATAATGGTCTTCAACACCTGCTTCAAAGCTCTATTAAACATGTCAAAGCAAAGGTTGAGAACATAGTCTATGGAGGCAGTGAACAAATTTTCCATTTGATCACATTTTCCAAAGATAAGATAGATAATGTATATACATTGGAAATAGTATTTGTTATTTTAATGGGAATACATAGAAAATAAATGGAAAAGATTTGTATTTTGTTTAAACTTCCCACTATCAGTTTTAAGTATTTCAATCTTATTTTATAGCATGTGTCAATGCCTATAAAAGAAGGAACAAACAAGAATAACTGGTTGTCAAAGTAAGGGGTTCATCCTCACAATTTAAAAAATAATAACTAAATCTTCCTATATTTTAGATACAATGGTCCATGATATAATTTGGATAATACATTCCATAATTACCTCCACTATATCTCCCTTGCATGTTTATTCAAGCTTAAATTTAGTGATAACTTCTCTATCACCTTCAGTTATATTTATAGTGATTAGTTACTATATAATTGGTGCCATTTCATCATCCTTTGATTTTTTAACACATAGTCTAAGTTTACCAACTAGAGTGCAACCTAGTTCAACTTGAACTACCAATGATAGCACCACTCAAACTTCATAGTCTAATTTTAGAGACTATTTTTGGTGTAATTATTTATATCTTTGCTTTATCAGTAGAACAAATTTTGTACATGCATAATCAATAAAATAAATTGATATCAAGACTTATTTTTAGTCTATGTACATGAAATTACACTTTAATGATGAGGTTATGCCCATCCAGAGCTATATATACATGGTTCTAATATATTATAAAGGGAGGAGAATTTTTTAATTAATGCAAGCATATAATATTTTTGCAACTATTCTGTGAGTTTGTGTCAATTTGTTGTTTCCAATTTTCTATGTTCCATTGAATAATTTCTATTAAGTTGAAAAATCTATAGTATTATGTTTATGTGTTTATTTGTAGTGATTCGATTGAACAATATGTTAGTCTGAATCAACCCTTTGATTATAGATCATACTTATTTAATTTATTAATGATATTGGATATGCATAACAATATTATACTGATAATATCTTTGATTATAATAAGTTGTTCATATTTCAACTATCTCTTTAGATTCTTCATTATTTTTGTTTGTGTTATGTGCTTATAGTTAACTGATTTAACTATTTTGGGAATATTGGAGTCTTATTCCTAATTTAGTTAAAGGTTTGAGTTGAATAAATCAATATATAATATTGAAATAATTTAACTACTAATTTATATAATTTATTTAACTTTTGTATCTTATAAAAATAGGAATGAAAGAGTAAAAATGTAACTTATCTTAAAACTATGCTGATATAGTTGAGATAGAGGCTAATACTAGCTGTGCAAGACTAGTATAGTATCATGAACCAAGATATAGATTTAATTTGGTGAAATGATAGGAGCATAAAAAACATGACACTTCAAGGTCTGATGCTATAGTCCAGGTCCTACCGCTATTGTCCAAACTAGTTACAAAGATCTAAGTTTTCTGGGTTTTATTTGCTATCCCTGTGTGAGCCTGCCTTTAAAATTTTTGATCTTGAATGTTGATGGAGCTCCATGTAGAGTAGATTTAATATTAAAACCATAGACTTTAATTGTGCTTGAATGAAACTTGAGAAAGAGGGGGGGTTAGTGTGTGTAATATGCACCGAACATGTATCCACACACCTTTATGTGGGTATACTGCCTACATACTAATACTCTAAAGAGGGATCAAACAATATGTATTTTTAACACTTGATGTGATTTGTACAATAGTGTTATGCAGATGCAAAAATGCTAAACTAGGTATGCTTGAGGTGACTAGGGAATGGTGTGATGGTTTGAGTATGTTGGTAGTTGTATTAGATGGCTATATGCAGAGAATAGGGAAATTTGCCTTAGTGTTCTTGCTTGTATTCTTGATTGATTTTGTAATATTTGCCAACCCATTATAAATAAAATTTGAATGGGATTTTATAGAGATATATTGGTCATGAGTTAAATGCATTCATACTAGGCCAACATAATGAAGAATATGAATAAAAATAAATGGTCATTTAGGATTGAAATGTGATTGGATAAGAGCATTAAAAATGGGACACCCTAGGGTCCAGTGCTATAGTCCAACCCCAACACTCCTATCCTATAGGCTCAAGACCTAAGGGATAGAATTAACATAGGAAATAGAGCCTAGCTGAGCTAGAATTAGGTCTCAAAAGTCTATAGATGATCAGTTATAAGCAAAAATATTTCTAAAAGGGTCATGAGAGCATGTAAGAAGGTCCTATGGGTTGCGTATCACAATGCACACTCAAGCTACCAATTTGGAAATTTTATATGACTACATTTTCCCCCCTTTATTCTAGTGATGTAGTAAAGTGAAATACAAGGATAAAGGAAAAGTGGAACGCATACCTAAACTTACCTACAAGGGTGAAGCCCATGAAGCTGTGATACTGAGTATGTATAGAAAGAGCACATTGTGAAGTGTAAATATGTTGTGATGCTGAGTGATGTTAGATGATGATATATATGTGTTGTACCAAGATTAATATTATGAACGAAGATGAGGTTCAATTCCCTAAGAGTGGCTCAAGAATGTAAAGGATGGCCCTTTAGATCCATCATCACATACTAGTGAATCTATGTAATCATGTGTGTGTTAATTGATGTTTGGATTGTGTGTTCAATCCCTCTTAATACGTGGCTCAAGAATACAAAGGGTAGATAGTATTTTGGCTCCATCATCACCTCATGAAGTGAAGCTATAAACTAATACCAATATGAATATGTGTCATATGAGATGGCTCTTGAAGACCATGAATGATCTATAATATGAGAATATGGCATGGATAGCTAAATATGTACTAAAAACTAGGCTAATCTTGTCCAACTCTAAAAAGATGAGATTAGGCTTAAATGAAAGCCACTTTGAAACTATAAACTAGGCTTATGTGGAAGCCACTTAGGAATGTGGAGGTTAGGATTGTTTGAAAGCCACTCTGAAATGATGCTAAACACCTACAGATGGAGTAAGGCATGAAACTAATAAGAATACGTGGGTAATATACTAAAATCAAAAATAAAAGAAGTCAAATGTGCCGTGCACATTACCCCCAATCACTGGTGTTTGTAACATAGATTTTGATCTAGAAGTTATACCAATTACCCAATCTAAAACTACAAGTGAGAACCATCATGTCATGTGTGATGCCCACAATATCTAGATTATCTAAGAAAAATTATATGAAACTACTAAATTTTAATTGATATGTATCTAATAAAATTGTAGTTGATATGACCTTTCTACCTATTTCTATAAAATTTGGTTTTTTTTATGTTTGGATAGGAGCACCAAAAATAGGACACCCTATTATCCAGTACTATTGATCATGTTTAGTGATATTGTCCTTTATTGAATCTGATCACTATTCTATAATCATCACTATTTTTTTGGTCTATTCTACTTGGTTTGGGTTCTGGTTGCTATTATGAGTGTTCTAAAAATTGCTTTTTTGACTAGTAGAATATTTGATCTTTGTGATAAGACCCCTATTTTTTCCCCCTCTTCTGAGGGTAGGAATGAAGACCCTAAAATGGTTTCCCTCAAAATAAAGAGCCCTATAAGTGTGTTATGCTATGAAATACATGATATAATAATGATAATCAAAATGATGTCTCAAGATATAGTATATTTTGTATTGGATATTGTTAGATCAATAGGGGTATGCCTAGATAGATATAACAATGTAATAGAATGTGCAATGTACTAAATTAAAACTATAAATGTTAGTTGTTAGTTGTCAAGGAGGGATGGAGCATGATGTCCATCATGATATCCAAAAAAGTAAGATAATGCATGATGTGGATCATGGCATTAAAAATAATTGAAAAGCAAACAAACAAACAAGCACGTAAGGTTAGAATCAAGAAGCATACAAGAGTGGCCAAGGGGTCAAGCAAACAAGGGACATGGGCACATGTCACTCAAAATAGAAAGCAAGCATACAAGGCATGTTCAAGTTCTACATACACATACAATTGAAAATAAACAAGGTTGGCATGAGGGCCATAAGTACATATAATAGTTTAAGTAAAGGACATTGGAAAATGTCAAGGCACACACAAGAATACAAGCAAAAGACATTGGAAAATGTCATAAGGTACATACATGAGACAAAATAGGGACTGAGAAATGCAATCACACCTAGCTAAGTAAATCAAGAAAGGAAGGAATGCAATATGCTAGAAATACAATCACATTTAACTAATCAATGCAAAAAGTGAAAGTATGCAAGACATGTAGTACAAGACTAGTTAGATGCTAAGAAATACACAAGTTATATATACTAGTGAGTGTTGATAGAGTAATCTATGTAAGTTAGTAAGTAATGTACACCATCATGATAACTAGAGTGTGTGGTGTAGGAATGACATAACTTGATGGTGTAGTCATGTAGAAGATGCCCCTAGGGGGTAGATATATCTATGTATGTCTTGAATGTAGAAGTAGGATGCCCTATCAATGGGTAGAGTGAAGCAATTAAGGATTTGGATGCCACTGCACACACTCAAATAAGATCAAGTTAATCATGGTAATGTAGATAAATTGACAAAAAATAGCATAGAATGGCAAATGTAAGTCTAGCATGGTAGTAGAAATGTAAAGCATGAATAATGCATACAATTGAAATGTTTTTGTGTTTTTGATTTATTTGAATTTTTTTGGTATTTTTGGAATAGTTGAATTATTTTGTATTTTAAAATTAGCTATGTACAATCAATCATAAAAAAGACTATGTACAAGAAATTGAAAAGAAGCTATGTACAAACAAGTAAAAGGAAATTATGTACAAGTAAGGCTCGAAAGAGATGATACTAACTAATGAGTCTCATGGGAGACTCCCCATCATGGTGTCCTATATCAAATAAAGGAATCATGCATGATTTTGAAGAATGAGGGAATGGCTAAGAATATGACTCTAAATATTTAGATTCATAGTTGGTATCTTGGAAATCATAATAACCTGTATTGTTCCACTCATCATTTTCATCTTGATTTTAAACCAATAGAATGCTAGTGTTGAATTTTGTTGTATCTAGATTTTTTCCTTTGATAAATTGTGTTTATGAATTATTTACCTTAGGATGTTTAATAAATCCCAAACCTTGGTTACAAACATTATCAACTACTGGAATAGGAGTAGTGATGCCTTGAACATGCTTGCCCAACCCTTTACCATGATAATGAAACTATTGTAGTTATTTTTGACCAAACCTATACTATTTTGAAAGTTGAGCCTCATTTTAGAGAGGTAGTATTGCATTTTTTTTGTGATTTACCTATTCTTATGGTACTGTTCCTTTCATTGATTTTTCTTTTTGATACTTTTATTGTTTTGAGTTATGCTTTGGTAACCACTTTTGTACTATTTTTGAATTTGACCCTTTGTGAATGTGTTTATGTGTCAATGTATATTTCTTAATTGATTTACCTTATATAGGTTCCTCATTATAAATTATCTATTGTATATGTTGTTTCAATACAAAACATGAATCTGCATGATGCCCATGCATTCTATGATATACAGAATAATGTCTAGATATAGAAGAGGTAATTTGATCAACTATCATTTCCATTGGTACCTCACTTGAACTCTCATTTGATCTTTAAATAATTTTTGAATCACTAGTTGTAGATTTACTTTGTTGTGATTTCTTATTTTAATATGTAACATTACTTGCAACCAATTGACTAGGTGAAGGTGAATATACATGATTGACATGAGGGTGCCTTTGGAGATTTTATATTATAATCTGATTTTAAAATTTTGTGATGTTTTTGTGTAATATCTTATTTTGCATTTGTAAATCTAAAATTAACTTTCTCATACTAGTGATTTGATCCCTTAGAGTCTCACAAGTGCAAACCCTAGTTGCTTTTGATTGAACATGTAAGCACATATGTTGAAGAGGGTGTGAAGAAGATATAGGTTGAATGTATGCATTATGAACAATAATATAGGATACCTCACCTTTTATAGGGATGGTTAGAGGAAAACTAGCTATCACCCTCTTAGGGAGAGGAAGAGAAAGAAATTCTTTCTTGTGCATAAGATATGACATTGAAACTTGACAGGTGGTTGTTAGCATATGTAATAGATCCTCTAAGTATGTAAGGATTTTATTATTAATTTAATGACACATAATAGAGAGATAACATGTTAAATAAGTAATGAAATCTTGTATTAAGGGAAAGTAAACATTTCTTTAAAGAAGAGGGATCTTACTATGTTGAAAAATAACTTTCTTAATATCATCCCATATTATGAAAAGTAAGCATGAAATACAAAAAATAAAGCTTTGTATTAACATATGGTAAAATTAATATTCATGTACATGATAGACTAAGTATGGTCTCCTTATTATAGACTAAGTAAGACCCATTTTTTTTTTAATGTGGAATCTGATTTTAGATGTAAGGTGATACCTCAAGCAAACAAAGGGACCTAGTATATGTAACTAGGGTTTTGAAAAATAATATTTTAAAAATTACTAAGGAATTTTATAATTTCATGTGAATTTTTTATTTAAGTATGTAGGTAAAAAATCAAAAAAATATTAGAAAAATTAGGAAAGAATTTACCCCAGGGTCTCTAGGGTTTTTGTGCACAAAAAGACTTAGTAAATTTAACTAGGGTTTAGAATAAATTCATGTCGAGTTCACCAAATCATTTAACTATTTTTGGAATATTGGAGTATTATTCTTAATTTAGTTAATGGTCTATGTTGACTAAATCAGTATATAATATTTTAATAATTTAAATACTAATTTGTATAATTGATTTGACTTTCGCAACTTTCTAAAAATAGTAATGAAAGAGGAGAAATGTAGCTTATCTTAAAATTGGGCTGATATAGTTGAGATAGAGGCTGATATTGGCTATGTAGGACTGGGGAAGTGTCATGAACCAATATATAGTTTTTGTTCGATAAAAGGATAGGATCATAAAAAATAAGACACTTCAGGGTTTGACACTATAGTCCAGGGCCTATCATTGTTGTCCAAACTGGTCACAAAGATCTAAGGTTTTTGGGTTTTATCCATTATCCATGTGTGAGTTTGTCTACAAAATTTAGGATTTTGAATTTCAATGGATCTCCTTAAATATTATATTTAATCTTCAAACCCTAGACCTTCATTGTGCTTGAATGAAAATTGAGAAAGAGAGGGGGGGGTTAGTGTGTATAATATGCACTGAATGTATATCTACAACACATTATGTGGGCACACTACCTACATACCAATACTCAAAAGAGGGATCAAGCCATATGTAGTTCTCCCACTTGATGTGCTTTGTGCAATAGTGTTATGCAGATGAAAAAATGCTAAATTAGGTGTGCTTGAGGTGGCTAGGGACTAGTGTGAGGGTTTGAACATGATGGTGCCTATATTGGATGGATGTATGCAGACAATAGGAAAATTTGTCTTAGTGGTCTTACTTGTATTCTTTCTTACTTTTGTAATATTTTCCAACCCCTTCTAAATTAACTTTGAATGGGATTTTATAATGATCTATTGGTCATGGGTTAAATGCATTCACACTAGGCTGACATAATGAAGAATAAGAATTAGAAGGAAATAGTCATTTGGGATTGAAATGTGATTGGATAAGAACACCAAAAATGAGACACGCTAGGGTCCATTGTTATAGTCCAACCCCAATGATCTTGTCCTATAGGCTTGGGACCTAGGGGGATGGAATTAGCCTGGGAAATAGAGCCTAGCTGAGATGGAATCATGTCTCAAAAGTCTATGGATGACCAATTATAAGCAAAAAGGTTTCTGGAAGGGTCATGAGAGCATGCAAGAAGGTCCTATAGAATGGGTATCACAAGCCAAACTCAAGCTACCAAATTGGACATTTTATATGACTACATTAATGCACAAAAAACATTGGTTCATGACATGTTCTTAGCCTAATTTAGTAGGTCATCTTAGAAGGGTTTAATCTCCAATTGGATCCATAGATCCCCTCATTTTTTTGCCACAGCTTTCCCTCATTTTCCCTCTTTTTATCAGATTCATCTTTTTTTATACCCATACATCCATCTCAATTAAATCCTATATTCTATGTTAGACTTCCGTCATATACAAACCATCTAAGGTAAATAACCATTTTAATCACCATTATTCCACCACATGGTTATTTCTAAACCTAATACATGTAACTCATGCCTTGGAGTGAACTTTCATCGATCATAAAATGTTATGGAATTTCTCATAAGAATATTTGGTGTGTATAAAACCCACATCAACCTATTTTATCTAGTGATGTAAGACATGCCACAACATCCAATCACTAGAATTTACTTTAGTTGCACTAGATCCACAAGTAAGGCTAACAAGGTCCAATTTTTATTCTATTCTATTATTATCACCTTTGTAGGTCCATCAAATATCTAAATCAGATAAATCTATCCCTAGGAGAGCCATAAACTAATCAAATTCACCAATCCAAGGGAACTGACCTCCATACTTTACTATGGCCTAGATAGCTATTTCTACTATCATTATGGTTGGTGCCACTCATTATTTACCCAATAAACCTAAAAAGTATCTACCTTATTTATTATCCTTCTAGACAACTAACTAAAGAATAACATATTAAAGATTTTCAAACTTCCTTGGGATTATTGAACATGATTCATGAAGACATTGCACATATACTTTTCTTATTTACCTTATAGGATGGTGCCTATAACTAGTTTTTCAACCTTACATATAACTCAATTACATCATGGAATTAGTGACATGTAACATTTATCACATAATTTGGGAAAGTTACTAACCCTAGTGTAGTATATCATCACTTTAAAAGTATGAAAGGGAAACCCAATAAAATAATTAGAGCATTTAATGAAATATTTCAAAATATGTATAGCCATATTGATGTTACATATTAATTTTTTTTCTACATTAAAACTTTAGATGTATAAAAATGCTTTAGATTCTATGATCATAATATTCTTAAATAGAGATTAGAACATCAATAACTTGTCAAATTCCTATTCTGAAGACATCAATATCGATCAATAATTGAATCCCTAATTATAAACTTTGGCTATACCTAACATCAATATAAATTTCCTATCCTTGAATCCCATACCAAATGCCAACTAGAACATAATATCCAACAATAAAATTTAGGCCTTCACTTAATTTACTTTAGCTCATGCCACACCAAACCAAAATATAGATTTTTTGAATAATCTTGTATCCATGCCCAATCAATGAAATTAAAACCAAGTGCTTTTCATTCCACCAAAGAAAAACTAGATGCCACTCAACATATTGTGCAAAAGATTAGCAATGATTTTATAGGCATGAAAAAACACCTAGGGAATATAGTAGGGGAAACAACTAATAGGAATATCACATTTTAGAGGTATAACCAACCATTTAATAGGTCAAGAAATAACTCAAAGCCATATCCTAACAAACTTTTTGAGATAAATATTTATGAGGCAACCTTACCCAATTGGTATAGAGTTTAAAATACTTCACAATACGGTGAGTTGGATTACATATAGTTTTGCACTACCTTTGAAATATTTCAAAAAGAGATGGAAATATACATGATTGTCTCAACTATCTTGATTCATCCACCTATGGTGCCTCATTTATTATAACACTATAATGGTATTTGATACATATGAATTCCCATTTCTAATTGAGGATGAGAATGTGTCAAAACATAATATAGATGAAATT
Source organism: Torreya grandis (assembly GCA_037957365.1). Taxonomy (NCBI): domain Eukaryota; kingdom Viridiplantae; phylum Streptophyta; class Pinopsida; order Cupressales; family Taxaceae; genus Torreya; species Torreya grandis. The sequence continues at coordinate 508,921 of JARHVA010004959.1, read as the reverse complement.
CACGCTTTTCAGTAATTTCAAAAAATCAATTATAATTTAAAAAAAAATCAACATCTTGTTATGACTTCTACACCTTCAAACAATAACACAGTCATTCCTCCTTATCCAAAAGACAATAATAATCCACCTGTCCCAAAAGTAAATGATCAACATTAATAAGTTGATTTACATAATAAGATTGGATATAATATATTCGAGGATATGAAGAAAATCAAGGCAATTTTACCCTTCATGAGCTTGATTGCTCAAGGCATTGACTATAAAAACATATTTTGACAAATCAAAGGATGTACATAGTAATGTGTTCATCTATAAATATAAACCTAAGGTCCTAGCTTTCTTATTGACTATTATAATCTTTAGAAAAAATATGCATAATTACTTGGTTGACTCAGGTGCTTCAGCTAATGTGATGCCTACAGTTATTTGTAAGAAACTAGGTCTCACCCAAACAAGTCCAAAAGAGTGGTCCTACAACTAGACAAATATTTTGTCCCTATTATTGGGGAATTGATAAATGTACATATACAACTTACTTCTAAGACACATGTCTAAAAATACATATACATTATCCTAGTTGACATCCCTGAGGATTATGACCTACTCTTAAGCTATGACTAGTCAAATACATTAATTGGTTAGATAGTAGTAGATTTTTCATACATGTGTCTACCATGTAAAGGGGTATCCAATTATATTAGAATTGATAGAGAACCTGAAAATAAGTATGTAATCATGAAATACAATTATAAAAATGAAAGAGTCAACTTTGCTTCATCACATATACAAGTTTACAATTTTACCATGAAACATGAGGACAATGAACGAGAATTTGAAGGTATTTTACAACTATGGACCTCATATTTTAAAAATTCTTAGTTCAAACAAAGTTTAGGTGTATGTATAACCTTGATCGACTAGGATGAGAAGTAATACCTTACTAATTTTAGGTTATAGTTCTTATGCATGAATAACCGTGTTGAATATGAAGATTTGATTTTAGGGATATAGTTTGTACTAAAGCATAATGTCAAATAATTGTTAATGTTATGAGACTCAAAGCTAGTAGTCAGCCAAATTAGGAGTCAATACCAATGTAAGGTGTCATATCAGAAGAAATATAAGTATAGATCTTAGGATATAATTGAACTATTTGAAGATTTCAATATAAATTCAATCCCAAGATAATAAAACTAGACAACATATTCATTAGCTACCTCTATAGGAAATTTGGCCCCATTCCAAGAATCTACAATGCAATTTTTGTGTGGAATTAGTGTCATGTCCTTCAATCCCTAATAATGTTGAATTTTTTAAGTGTTTGATGATGACCAATATATCATATAGTTCATGGGATATTTTGGTGGTTTTGAGTCCTAAATTATTAATGAAAAATATTTTAAACCATGTACAAATAAAAAATTGAATATGATAGTATCATCTAATTGAAATAAGATAGAATACCTAAAGGAATGGAGTCATTGGAATGAGTCTTTGACATGAAACACCAATTTGAAAGACAAAAATAGTTTAACACAAGTGAATTTGATTTTTCTAAAGAATATTTAGGGATAGATGAACATCCCTAGCATGTTAATAAATAGACCAATTTATTGTAATCACAATAAACAAAGGTTGAATAAATAGTTGACATAATATAAGGATGTGATTTCTTGGAATTATGAATACCTAAATATCTTTGATCCTAGAGTATGTCTAGAAGTTTTTGGATGATAAAATCATATTTCCAATCATATACTCCACTTGGGTTACCAAATAGCTCTTGTGCGAAATAAGAATGGTGAAATTGAACTATGTGGATTTCAAAAATCTTAATCAAGCCTTAGAAAAATATAATTATCCATTGACTTCTATAGATGATCTTATATAGATAGTTAGTGGGTTTGAAATGATGTGCTTTCTAAACATATTATCAGGTTACAACCAAGTATTGGTAGAAAGTAAAGATATAATGAACAATATCTTCACCACCAAGTGGGGAGTTTTTGCATTAAAAACAAATCATTTTGGACTAATCAATGTAGGTGATACTTTCAACATGCCATGGATTTTGATTTTCATGTACTCATCAGTAAGTACATCATTATTTATATGATAATCTAACTATCTTTTCAAAAGATAGGGCATATCATGTTACCCACCTGGACATAGTGTTTGATAGATGAAAAAGGTATGGGATATCATTAAATCAAAAGAAGAGTATTTTTAGATTAAAGAAGGTAAATTCTTGGGCCATATTATCACCAAGGAAGGTATTTAAATTGAACCTAAAAGAGTTCAAGCTATTTAAAAAATTATATACCATAACAATAAAAATGAACTTAAGTCCTTTAGAAAGATAATTTTTTTCTTTTGAAAATTCATTTTTAAGTTTATAAAAATTATAAAACCATTGAATGCAATTTTAAAACAAGACATAAAGGTATAATGAAAAACTAAAGCTAAAAAATAATTTTAAGATATCAAAACTTCCATTACCTAAAATCCAGTCCTGATTAGCCCAAACTTTACAAAGGATTTCTTCCTATATTCATGTGCATCAGAACACACTATAATAGTTTTGCTTACTCAAAAGGTTAAAGATAGTGAACATCGTATCACCTTCATGCGTAATAACCTGAAATAGTTAGAGTTAAAATTTTTTATGATAGACAATAAAAAATACACTTTGATCAAAGAAATAAAGAAAATTAGACACTATATTCTACCAAATAAGGCATACACTATTATCCTCGATCCGACTATCAAGATTACACTTGGATAGAATGAGCTAGGTGAAAGAAGAGGCAAGTGGATAGCCAAATTTCATGAATTCGATTTAGAGATTAGACCCACCAAAATGGTGCAAGGACAAGACAATATTTAGTTGATTATAAAGACTAATCCAAACATCTATTGAATAATTTAACCAATATTAGGTAGCTAGTGGTGACTGGTATACCTAAAGTGTTTAGTACTTACTTATAGGCACATGTAATCTTGAACTAAACATGGAGTAAAGGTGATCACTAAAGCTCAAATTAACACACTATATGATAAATAAGGGAGTATTGTATCATAAGAATTATAAAGGAATAAATTTAACATGTGTTTATAAAGAAGAGTCTAAAAATATCTTTGAGAAATTCCATAAGAAGATAAGCAGTGGGTATCCTTCAAGAAATACTACAACCCAAAAAATTACAAGGATGGGATACTACTAGTCCACTATCTTTAAGGACACCCATAATCATGTTAGGAATTATCATCAATGTCAAATATTTGGGAAAAAATAAATGCACGTAGTGTAGTCATATAAAATACAAAAAATGGTAACTCAAGCATGGCTAATGACACCCAAACCTTAGGTCCCTCTTGCTTGCTCTCATGACCCTCATAATCATCATTTTCATTGATTCTTAATCATTTGTAGCCTTTTAAACTTGATCCTATCTGATCCAAACTCTTCTTTCCATGATAGATCAATCCCCCTAGGTCCCATCTACTTAGGATAATATCACCACACTAGGACTATAGTGTTGGTGCCACTCCTATCCACTTTTGGCACTCTTGTCCATGCCCATTTCTAGCCCAATCGGTAAATTTATTATGTTTCCCCATCCTTATCCTTGTTAGCCTAATGTGAGCACATTTAACCCATGACCAATAGATCCCTATAAAAGCATATTCAAAGATAATTTGAAAAGGGTTGGAAATTATCACTAAGCAAGCAAGGGTACAAGCAAGACCACTTAAGAAATCTTTCCTATTCTCTACATATATCTAGCCAATATACTTACAAACTTATCCAAATCCTTACATCAGTCTTTATCCATCTCAAGCACATCTAGTTTAGCATTTTTCATCTTCATACACACTATTGCACAAAGCACATCAAGTGGGAGAACTACATATGACTTGATCCCTCTTAAGAGTATTGGTATGTAGGCAACATGCACACACAAGGGTTGTGGATAAACATTTAGTGAATCTTACACACACTAACCCACCCTCTCAAAATTGATCAAAACACAATGGAGTTTAGGGTTTGAAGAGAAAATATGCTCTATAAATATCTATACAAACTTCTAGCTACTAAAACTTCATAGATAGGGTCACACAGACCTAGCGAACAAAACCCAAAAAGCTCAAATTCTCAGGAAAATAGTGGTAGAGGTAGACTAAAACACCAATGACACTCCTGTCCACTTTCAATTCTCCTATACAAACATAAAACAAAGGTTAGATCTCAGTTTGTAATAGTGTCCCAGTCCTGCATAGTGAATTTCAGCCTTTGTCTTAGTCAGACCAGTCAATTTCCAGCTAAGTCTTATTTTGTTTCCCTAATTACTATTTTTAGAAAGGTCAAATTTCCAATCTATTTTACACAAATCATTAGCTTAATTATTTCATATTTATTTACTGATTTTACTACTCAGGCCCTTTAACTAAATTAGGAATAATACACCAATATTCCTAAAAAATTTAAATCATTTGGTGAACACAACTTACTTTGTTTGCGCATAAAAACTATAAAAACCTTAGGGTAAATTGCCTACTAATTTTTCCTATATTTTTGTAATTTTTTTACCTGCATAATAAAATAATAAATTAACATTAAATTTTAAAATTTCATAGTAATTTTAAAATAATTTTCTTTCAAACCCTATTTGCCCATATTAGGCCCCACTATTTTTCCTGTAATTTTCAAATAATTTATTAATTTTTTACTAGCATATTAAAATTAGAAATTCATTTCAAATTTTAGAATTTAATAGTAGTTCTTAAAAATATTTATTTTTCCAAACCCTAGTTGCACATACTAGGTCCCTTTAAATCACTAATTTTCTAACAAATTTTTGATTTTTTACTTGCATACCTAACTCAAAAATTCACTTTAAATTTCAAAATTTCATAGTGATTTTCAAAATAATCATCTTTCAAACCTTATTTGCATATACTAGTTCCTATTTGCTTATTGAGGTATCACCTTACATGTTTTTGAGTTTCATATCCTTTTTTTTACAATTTCCAGTTAACTATTTTTAGGATGTTACATTTCCTATATTAAGTAATTTCATTTTTTAGCACTTTGTCTATTAAAAATTATTGAAAATAATTCAATCAAATATCCAATTATTTTCCTACTTTAATAATGGCCCAACATACCGGTTTTAATGAAACTGATAAAAGGGAACTTCAAGAACTCTTAACTAAACACCCTGACATGCAAGATGACATGTTTAAAATACTACAAGAAGAACAAAAAAAATAAACACTGGTTAATCTTCTCAAAACATAAAGCAACTACTTATAAATTAAACTATGGGGGCACCTATGTCTCAACAACCCCCTATAGTAGCTCAATCCACCTTTATACCACCTGCTACACCTAGTACATCTTTGTCTCTTGATGTGTCAGCCCTTGTGCAAGAGATAAAATCTCTTCAATCCAAGGTGCTACATCTTGAGCAAGGTGCCTCTAGACCTATACATGATTTTTATTCTTTTGCTCTATTGCATATACCATTAACACATCACATTGCTTCTACACCCTTGTCAGAAGGTTTTGTTCAACCCAAACTTACTCTATATGATGGCAAGGGTGATCTAGAGACAAATTTGAGAGATTTTCACGTAACATGCTTGGACTATGTACCAAATGACTAGCTACTTACCAAGCTATGTATATGGAGCCTAAAGGATTATACTTTACAATGGTTGTATAGTCTATCAAATCAATCATTCAATGAATTCAATTCTTTAGCCAACATGTTCCTAGCTCATTTTAGCATTAACATTGGTGATAAGGTTTCATATGCTCAAGTTGTATAATAGAAACAAAAGTCAAATGAGCAGCTCATAGATTATTTTATCCAATATAATACTATTTTGGATAAGATGACTAACCCCATGGCCAATCAAGAGTTACAAAATATCTTTAAACATAGTCTTCTACCAGCTTTGCATGAATCAATCATGTTCAAAAGATTCTCTTCCTTCACTAAATTGTGTCACAAACTAAAGGAATGAGAAGTCAAACTAATTTCAATAGGCAAAATCAAGTACACAAATATCTTAAACACAACAAACAAGAGTAATAGCAAAGTCCCATATAATGTTAAGGTCAATGATAATAAGAGTCAAAATCAACTAATAGTTAATGCGGCTTCTGATCCCCCTCAATAAGTGGTTTTATCATCAACTCCTTGGTGAACCTTCACCAATCTACCAATTTCTCCAGCCATAGTTTTATAGAAACTATTAGAATGTAACATCATATATCTACCTCCTATCCAGGAAGTTAACCGAACAAATCCTCTTTTATTAAGATATGATCAACATGCATTTTATGTGTTTCACAAGACACTAAGCCATAAAAAAAATAGATGCATGAGTTTGAGACAAAAGATACAAGATTTAATAGAAGGCAATCATATTGATCTTGGAACTTTATTTGAACCTCATCAAGCAAAGAAAACATAGGATAAATATTTGAAAATATTCTCAGATCCCTTTCCATAACATTCTAAACAAGATATAAGGGACACATCATGGGTTCACCATGCATATCATACACATCCAACACCAGAGACATACATGTCACCTTTAGTTGAGACACATCCTTTGAGCAACATGATTGGTGTATAAAATAATAGAGTTATAACTAGACCTTCCATCTCCTTCTCAGAGTAAAAGATCATAAATGATGATTCAGATTATCAGGCACTCTTTTTCAGAGCTTACATTCATAATTATCCTATTCATAGTGTGTTCATAAATAATGGACCGAGTGTGAACATGTGCACTATGACATTATTACAACATTTCAGATAAATAGAGTAGGATATTACCCCAATGAACATATTTATCAATGGATTCAGTGGGTATATATAGATTTCATTAGGTGAGATTGTACTTCCTCTACAGGTTGGTCCAACACAAGTGGCCACACCATTTACTATAGTTCCTAGTGTAAGAGTTTTTGATATGTTACTTGGTCAACCATGGATCCAAAAAATACAAGTAGTACCTTCTACAGTTCAAAAATGAATAAAATTCATTGAAACTAATTAGGTTGTTATAGTTGGATGATTTTTATACGAGTTACCATTCCCCACTTTAGAGCCATCTTCTATAGTACAATCACTAGTTTCAGTTCTGCCATCAGTTCTAGTTTTGCCACTAGTTATAGTTCCTCTTCCAATTTTGAGTTAGACATAGTTGAGGCATCTATCACCAGCACAAAGAGTTGATATACCTCCATAGATTCATGATTCTAGATAGCTTCTAGCTACATTTTTCACACCCAGGGTAGTATCATTGAGATCTCATGCATCTACTCATAGATCACATGTTTAGAGAGATTCTCCTACTACCAAATGGGTCCCTAAGAGCCATACAATTGCATCCACTTCTCATATTTATAAGGGGATCCCATAATCATTTTCTACTTCAGATATTTTAGAGCATTTATAACATATACAACTTTCAGAGCCACAGTCTCAACATTTCCATTGTGCTTCGTGATCATGCACGATTCCTCTTCTTGATATAAGACACCATGATAGGGAGTTTCCCATGAGATTCATCAGTTAGTATCATCACTTCTTAGCTTAATTTTACATAATAATTTTCAATTTCTTGTACATAGTCTCCCTATGATTGATTGTACATAGTTTGTAACATTTCAAAAAAATCAAAAACATTCAAATATTCCAAAATATCAAAAACATTCAAATAAATCAAAAACACCAAAAACATTTTGATTACATGTATTATCCATGATTTACATTTATACTACAATGCTCAACTTAAATTTATTTTTATATGCTATTGTTTGTCGATTTATCTACATTACCATGCTTCACTTGATCTTCTTTAAGTGTGTGTAGTGACATCTAGCTCTTTGATTGCTTCACTCTACCCACTGAGGTGGCATCCTAATTTTAAATTCAAGACACAAATCAATATATATACCCATTGGGGGTATCTTATACATGACTACACCACTTAATTTATGTCATTCCTACACCACACACTTGAGTTATCATGCTGATGTACACTATTTACTAGCTTACACAGATTACTCTATCAACACTCACTAATATATAGCACTTATGTATTTCGTAGCATATACCTAGTCTTGTACAAACATGTCTTACATACTTTCCCTCTTGCTTTTATTATTTAGATGTGATTTTATTTTTATTTATTACATGCTTTCCTTTCTCACTTTACATATTTATATATGATTGCATTTCTTAGTTCTTGATTATCTCTTGTATGTGCCTTAGGACATGTGCCAATGTCCTTTATTTCTATGTCTTATGTGTGTCTTAGGAAATTTTTCAATGTCACTTGATTCTATGTATTATGTGTGCCTTAGGACATTTGATAATGTCCTATGCATGTACTATTCTATGTGATTATAGCTTCCACACCAACCTTGCTTGTTTCAATTGTATATGTATATGGCATTTGAACATGCCTTGTATGTTTGGTTTCTAGTTTGAGTGGTATGTGACCATGTCCTTTGTTTGTTTGGCCCCTTAGCCACCCTTGTATGCTTCTTCCTTCTTGCCTTGTGTTCTTGATTACTTATTTACTTCTCATTGTTTGCAATGTCATAATCCATATCATGCATTTAACTTTCTTTCTTGGATGTAATGATAAACATCATGATACATCCCTCTAACTAACAACTAACAACTAACCAAACTTTCATTTCTAGTTTAGTACATTGCATATGCTATTACATTGTTATATATATATATATCTATATATATATCTATGATACCCCGATTGATCTATCCCTCTCTCAATACAAACCATGCTATATCTTGGGATATCTTATCGATTATCATTACTATATCATGTATCTTTGTAGTATAGCACACTTACAAAGCTATTTATTTTGAGGGAAGTCATTGCAGGGTATTCATTCATACCCTCAGAAGAGGGGGAAATAAATAAAGGTTTTGTCATAGAGATCAAAGCTCCTAACAGTAAAAAAGTAGCATTTAGAATACCTATAATAGCAACCAAACATCAAAATAGTTAGAAGAGACCAAGCAAACAATGGAAATATTAGAATAATTACCAAACTTGGCCCAAGACAATAGCGCCCAACTTAGACTATAGTGCTAGTGCCACTAGTGTCCTCTTTCGATGCTCTTGTCTAAATAATAGATAAACTAGATTTTCTAGAAGTAGGCAAAAAAGTAGGTTTATCTATAATTATGCATAGAGAGAATAGTTCAAAATTAGTAGTTTTTAGTACAATTTCACTTAGAGAATCCAGATATAGGGGGCATCATGCACAACATGATGGATCTCAATTATAGTTTTTGATATGATAGTTGATATGACTTTCAGATTAGAATCCATGTTTTAGACACCAAGATTGGGGGCAATGTGTGTAGCACATTTATTTTCTTTTCTTTCTGAGTTTAGTTTTACCAAAGCATTCTTAGTAGTTGCATGCCTTATTCTATATATAGATGGTTAGAATACTTTTGAAATGGCTTTCATACAAGCCTAGCTTCTACATTCCTAAGTTCTCGAGTTGCTTTCATATAAGCCTAGTGCACCAGTTTTGGAGTGGCTTTCATACAAGCCTAATCTCCATCTTTTGAAGTGGCCAAGAGTGGTCTAGTTTCCAACATACATTTATATTTCCACACCAACATTGTTAGATCATAGTACATTTATGGGATTCAAGAGTCATCTCATATGACACACATTTCATACCGATATTAGTTCATAGCTTCACTTCATGGAATGGAGCCAAAAGACTAGCTAGCTTTTATATTCTTGAGCCACCTATTCAGAGGGATTAGACACACAGTCCAAACATCAATCAACACATGCAAGATCATCTAGATTTACTTAGTGAGAAATGATGGAGCTAAAGGGATAGCCTTTGCATTCTTGATCCACTTCTAGGGAATTGAGCACTCACCTCCATTCGTAATATTACTCTTACTTCAACACATATCCAACATCACCCAACATCACTCAACATCACAAAAAGGTTTGTATTGGTTCACGCACCCAATGAGGTGTATTCATTTCTTTCTCTTCCTTTTTCTCTTACCTAGCTTTTCACATTCTTATTTTAGATATAACGTATCTAATAAGAACCAATCTAATCTTTGTTTTCTTTCAGATTCACACTTCACAATGTGCTCTCTCTATGCACATCCATTATCACATAGCTTCATGAGCTTCACCCTTGTAGGTAAGTTTAGGTACACTTTCTATTTTATTTTATCCTAGTATTTCGATTTTGTTGCATCACTCGAATAAAGGGGGGCAAATGTAATCATATAAAATGTAAAAATTGGTAACTTAATCATGGCTAATGACACCCAACCCTTAGGTCCCTCTTAATTTATCTCATGACCCTCATAGGCATAATTTTCACTAATTCCCAATCATTTGTAGCCTTCCAAACCTGATCCTAGCTGATCTAGACTCCTCTTTCCAGATAGATCAATCCCCCTAGGTCCCATCTACTTAGGATAATAGTGCCACACTAGGACTATATGACTAAAACCACTTCTATTCACTTTTCATGCTTTTTACCAAGTCTATTTCTAGCCCTAATGGTTAATTTATTCTAGTTTCCCATCCTTCTTCTTGTTAACCTAATGTGAGCACATTCAACCCATGACCAATAGATCCCTATAAAATCCCATTTAAAGATCATTTGGTAATGGTTGGCAATTATCACTAATCAAGCAAGAATACAAGCAAGACCACTCAAGTAATCTTACCTATTCTCTGCATACAACCAACCAATATACTTACAAGATTATCCAAATACTTACATCAGTCTATAACCATCTCAATCACATCTAGTTTAGCATTTTTCATCTTCATACACACTATTGCACAAAGCACATTAAGTGAGAGAACTACATATGACTTGATCCATCTTCAGAGTATTGGTATGTAGGCAGTGTGCCCACATAAGGGGTGTGGATATACGTTCAATGAATACTATGCACACTCATCCCCCTTCTCTCTCAAAATTGATCAAAACACAATGGAGTATAAGGTTTGAAGAGAAAATATTCTCTACAAGGAGCTCCACAAACTTCTAATTGCTGAAACTTCATGTAAAGGGTCACATAGACTTAACAAATAAAACCCAAAAATTTTAGATCCTTAGGATAATAGTGACAGGGGTGGACTACAACATTAGTTCCACTCCTGTCCACTTTCAACACTCCTATCCAAACATAAAATAAAGGTCATATTTTAGTTTGTGACATTGTCATAGTCTTGCATAGTGAATTCCAACCTCTATCTCAGTTAGATCAGTCAGTTTCTAGCTAAGTCTTGTATTATTTTCCTTATTACTATTTTTAGAAAGGTTAAATTTGCAATCTAGTTTACAAAAATTAGTAGCTTAATTATTGCATATTTATTTATTGATTTTACTACTCAGACCCTTTAACTAAATTAGGAATAATAAACCAATATTCCCAAAATTATTAAATCACGCAACTATGCCTTTGTATCTTGTGTTTGAAGGAAGTACAATGGGGTCTAGATTTTGTAGATGTTATCAATCCCAATTCATCAGTTAGACACAAGTTTGTGTCATTAGCTACAAATCATTACACTAGATGGACTGAAGTTATAGCAATGAAGAATTCTAGAGCATAAGATATGATCAAATTTGTTGAAGAAAATATTCTGACTGGGTTTAGAATGTAAATTTATTTAGTGTATAATAATGGTCAATATTTTTAATCTACAAAATATACTAAATGTAACTATGATAATCATATCACTATCAAGTTTTATTCAAACTAATATCTATATGGAAATAGAGTTTCAAAATATACCAACAAGAACTTGATCAATGCCATAAATAAATTAGTAGAAAGCATACCAAGAGAATGACATCTATTATTGAAATATGCACTATGGGCAGACATCACAAGACATAACTAGGCCCTCAAGTCTGCACCATTCTTGTTAGTATATGAGAAATAACCCATTTTTATATTACTCTCAAGTTACCAAAATACCAATTCATGGAAGAGTATATGGAAGATGAAGAAATAATCAGTCAAGATTACTAGATATTATCCAAATGGAATATGCACGAGCAGAGGCTTTGTAGAGTTTAAGAAAGCATTAGTCTAACATTATTAAAATATGGTTTACAAAAGATAAAAATTTAAAGTTTTTAGGATTTCAAACCTATTCTTCCTTTAGGACAAAGCACAAGAGAAGAAAGGACAACATGATAAGTTCACTGCATTATGGATTAGACCATATAATATTTATAAAAATTTGGGTAACAATTATTTTAGATTAAAAGATCTTGAAGGTAATGGCATAAATTTTCTAGTCAATAGATAGTTTCTCAAACACTATTTCATGGCTAATCCAATTGAGAGCATGTTAGAATGACTATGAGTTTTGATTTAGTAGTAGACATAGATTAGATTTATTCTTTTCTAGATTAGATTTCCTACTTTTATAGATTAGATTTCATGCTTTCCTAGATTAGATTTCCTATTTTCTTAGGTTTAAATAAGGTCACGTTATCCAGTTGCATACAATTTGCCCAAAATAGTCCATAAATGATAGTTAATCACACTTAAGGATGTTCATGGGTTTACTCATTATGGATTTGAGCCTTTGAATAAAGGTATGTATCATCACTGAATTAAAATTTTATTTGAATCAAATAAGTTTATTAGATCATTGGAATTTGTTTTGACATTTCAATGTAAATTTTATAAAGACTTCTCATTTTGAAAGATCATTTTCACGCTTACATGCTTAAAACGTGTTTGAGGTATAATAAACATTGAGATAGAATAAATGTGAGTGAATTATTTGATAAAAATTAAGTTTATTCCCATACACATAGCCAATGGTAGTTTCTAACCCTTCTTCCATGATTTTTCAAAAAATAATTCTCATGGAGGAGTGGTTATTCAAGTAATACATATCGGGGCTATGGACTCCTAACTATCACTAGCGTAATTCTTAGAGTGTAATCATATGTATCTCTATCAGGGCTATGGATGTTTGGCTAGAAGAAGAGCAATGACCTAAAAAATGAGAAGGGTTAGTATGTTGCATGATTATGTTGAAGTCTCTTTAAGTTTTATTATTTACCTATTTATCTATTATAAAGTTTAAGGTTCCATATGATAGTTAAACTAGTAGTTTTGGGTTCTTAAATACTCACAAGCATTTTCCCTTTGAGTTATGATTTGTTGTGACCAACACACCCCATTTTCATAGTTTCAAATAGGGACCCATTTTATCTTAAATGTTTTATATTTAGGTCCCATTGAAACATGCAATAAATTTAACCTGAGCATACTAATGCCTAAGTTTTGTTTTTCATGAGTAGTTTTATAAATTTTGAACTAAGGCTTTATTTAATCAAAGTCAGGTTTTATTTTTTGTGACTAAAAAAACTATTTAGGTGCTTGTCTAATTCAATTAGTTTATTTTACGAGTCATATATTTATTCACAAGTTATCATTTGACTTGACACACATTCCTCTCACACACAAAACTAGATGAATGTTGAAGTCTTTCATATCAAATTAATCACTACATCAACATATTCTTTATAACCACTATATCTAAGAGTGTTTAGGTCATTTATTTTTTTAGCATATTGAATCAATAAGATCATGCCATGTGTCATTATCCCATTTCATCACTTGCCTATGTTCAAACATTGTAAGTCCTTTACATTTTAAGGAAGAGAATTAAGTGATAAATTTCAACATGTCACTTTCTGAGTTCATCGCAAACTTTAGGAAAAAATGGACAAGTTTATTATCCATTCAAATTTTTTAGTTCAACGAGATCATGCCACATGTTGAAATATCATTCCATCTCCTCATTTCAAGATTTAGGTAGAAGTGGCCAAGTCTATTATCCATTCAAATATTCTAGTTTAATGAGGTAATGCCATGTATCACCTTTTCACTGCGTTATTGGCTTGTGTTCAAATTTACAAAATATTATAAGATACGACTAAGTGATGCAATAAGGTCACACCACATTTCCTCATTTCACCATGTCACAAATTGGAAAAAAAGTGAAAATTTATTGAATACTATGACTGAGTGACTCAACAAGATCACACCACATGTCAACATCTTTTTTTATCACCTACTATAGACTATAGATCCAAGTTGTAAATATACCCAACCAGGAAACTCAGTAAGATTGTGCCAAATGTCACACTCTTGATGTAGGGATATCAATAGACAAATTTATAGATTATAAAACTTATGACATAGTGATGAAATGATAGGTTACCACATGTAAAACTAAAAATAGTTAGACACCATGTGCCATCACCTCACTCTACCATACACAAGTAAAGACCCAGATACCTAATGAAAGGCATAAATTGAGTGACAAAATGATGAAATTCCATGTGTATCATATCTATATAGCCAAAATTTGTGTATCAATATGAACCCAATTAGCCTCAGATAGAGACAAATAACAAGATACAACTAAGAAAAATAATGATAGCTAAAAAAGGGAGTATGGACATATTTATGCCAAATGGGTGACTAAATAATCAAAGTAAGCGACAACATGAAACATGTACAATGAAGCCCCACAAAATCCTTTGTCAAAAAAAAGAAATTCAAATGGAAAGATAATTGACATAGATACTTTTCCTATAATTAATTCCCATGAATGAAGATTGTGATTATGAATTCAATGCTCATACTTTATTTATCATCCATAATTTGATTCAAAAACCATTTTCAAAAGAGGTAATCAACTGACCAAAGATCAAATCACTCTATTTCATGTGAAATTGAAAATTTGAAGTCAGAAAATGAAATTCATAGCTACGATAATGAACCCTAAAAAAATACTCTTACACCATCAATATTTTGTTTTGGGGCACAAGTAGAGTTCAAAGACACTATTTTTTATTGCAGTACCCTAGATAACAAGTTTACGCACTACTCAGCTCTCTACAGATAAGTTAAACATGTTAAACCATATGATTATGGAGTAGACTTGAATTTATATAATATGGAATACATAGATGACTTGTTGTCCATCAAAGTAGTAGGGCTATACAAAGTGGATACAAATTTAGAGTTATTCCCCTGTATTGATGTTTTACATATTTTGTTATAGTTGGGACATGCACTAATGAAATATTCCATAAGAATAATAGTCAAGTGTCTGTAACATATATAGTTAGGATCACCTTTGGGAAATATTATGGGTTTCCATAGATAGACATAATGTATGATTTTAAAACATTATCGAATTGGCTCAAAAATAATAATGTTAGAGAGTTGCTTAAGGTCTGGGTGAATGATCACAATAATTTTGTGAAAAGGAAAAATCTCCCACTATGTAATTTAGGCCTGGGGTCAGAATAACTATGGCCCTTATTAATAGAATACATGGTGTTCCATCCATTTCATATGTAGATTATGTCTAGGTTCCTTTTTTAGCCATCATTTTAGATGATCGGAAAATCCCTGCCATTGGGAAAACCATTACTTACGATATGAAACAATAGAGAATGGCCAAGATTAGGCCAAATGATAACTTTTACATCTTATCCTATTTTTTAGATGTCATATGTGTAGTAGTTACCCCACTAGAATAATATACATGGTAGTCAAGGAGTTATAATAACTAAATTTGTGATGATTTATATATATTCCACATCCACCGATTCAAGAAACATATACAAAGAATTGGAAATATCTTCTATATTTTGGTTTACAAGGAGGTCAATGCTAAACCTATGCCCTAGCTACCGGGATAAATTACAAGGTCATTGAAAATGTTGGGTAATTATTGGTATTACCCATATTATATGGTTATTAGGATAGAAATAATGTTGGTGGCTACTTTCTATCTACCTAGGTATGTACTAGACAAACTAGAAGAGCAAGAGATAAATTTCTAATTGTATAAAAGTGTGGATACTAACTGCAGATCATCCAAGTTAGGGTTTTTTCTCAAGACACCCTTGAGAATTGAAAGATAACACTATAATTTTGGAGCCATATTTTTTGATCTTCCAAACATAAAACAAATTTATGTCTTGATGTGGCAGAATTCAAGTATTGGGATCCTTGTGGCAGGGTATCCAAACATATACAAAATTATGGAGGAAGGTTAAAGATTAATTATGGTCATATTGATTATTCACATGATCATATATTCATGAACAAAGAGGATGAATTTGAATTTTGGGTTAAAATGCATTTAGTTGGAATGACCATGGAACTAGTCCAAAAGATCCAATATGATCCTTATATAAGGAAAGATGAGGTAGTCCATACACCTACTCCCAAAGTATAAGATGTTCTTGGAGAAACTAATGATAAATTAACAAGGAAGATATTTAGATGGATTCCACCAACTAATTTTGTTCAACCACAAACTCTTTTAATATCATAACTCATCTGATTCCTCTAGTCATAGTTACATTTGCTTCCATAATTATACTAGCTCAATGACTTCTATTTTCACAACCACATGTGTCACATCAGGATCCTCTACCTCCTATACATACCTCATTAGGACCTTCTCTATATACTCAAGTCAAGATGAATTTGTCTAATAATTTTTAGTCTCCTAATGTTTGAATGTAAGATAGGCCTCCTCGATTAATAGAGACAACATTTAATTTGGCTCAACTAGACTCAAAGGAAGAATATGTTGAAGATGACTCAAAAGATACAGGCATTGTAAAATAAAATTTAATAAAGGAAGAGGAAGATGACATATAATATCAATTGTAAAATGATTTTTTAGAAGACCCCTTTATAGATATATTTTTTAGTTTTTGATTTTAGTCCTTTTCACATAGATTATATAGAGAAAGAAATTACTGAGACACAAGAACATTATCCTGTGGTAGCCCATGCTACAAGATATTTCACCACAACACATTCTCCTCTAGTTGATACACTAGTTCCTTGTGGTGAAGATATTACAATGGTAAAAATAATAACCAATACACGAGTCATATCACCTATTTATTTTGTTTCTTATTTTTATCTAGATATTACCACTCATGTTGTTATTCTAGAGGTCAAATTATGATTGGATTCTATTAGTATTTCTACTATTTTACCTAGTACTTCTAATGCTCCTATAGTAACAATTCCTATTGTTTAATTTGATTAATTAACTAGTACCATTGACACCATTATATATACCAATGTTTCCCTTAGTACATCTACATTAGATATTGAATTATTTACATCTTTGACCCAGTCTACCATTACATATCTTGAGAACATAATAAATCCTTAAGGGCCTATTCCTAATGATCCTCATGGAGTACATTTTGAGGACTTTGTTTCTCAATCATTATTTGGCCCATTCCCTATGAATTCATCCAATCAAATAGGATTCTTCATACCCTCAACCACTTAAATAGTGTCCCATATTATTACAATAGTTTAGGAGTCCCTTAATGTATTCAATTACATTATTCAAACTCCACCCCAAATAAAGGTCTATCATGAGAAAATGGTTGATCCCTTATTTTCTACATCTACTTTATCTAGCCCTCTATCACTTATGGGACCACCATCAACCATTCCATACACTCCCACCTCATCTCCATAACCTACCTCTATGATTGGACTATTTTTGACAACACGTTGGATGCAATAGTTACAAACTAAAAAGTTGTCAAGGTAGAATTTAGTACTCATTGAACCACCTAGGTTTAATCTAGAGTTTGATGAGACTAATAATAAGTTGAATAGGGTTATAAATATGAAGATGAATGGTGTTAGTAAATAAATTTAATTCAAAAGAGAAGAATAATTATTCACATTGATAAAGAAGAGGTAAACTCAGCCTAGTGAAAATGATTAATTTGAAGAGCACCCTATATTTGTAATAGATGCCACAAGAAGGGTGATACATAAGATGTTCTAGGGCCTAAAATAGGAAAATAAGAGGTTGGAGTCTCATCCCAATATTTAATATCCATAAGGCATTTTTGACTAGGTACAAAACTTTACTTGGGCAACATATAGCTTGGTATGTTCTATTGACAAAACTTGAATAAAATCACAACCACATTGAGTCAAATTTGTGGAATTTCATGAAGCCTTGAAGAATTTGGACACTAAATTATATATGATAACAAAGACACTTAGGGATAAGTCATACATAGATTTAAACCTATTGGCACTCCCAAATATTATATTGTTTCAAAACTATGTTAATAATATAAGAGATGGTCTTAAGGAATGACACTTACAAATGAAAGAGCTAGTTACACAACTAACTAGTCAGGAGCATTAAGATACCAAGTTGCTTGTAGACATTTGTATATCTTCTATATATACTGCATATGGGGAAACTAATTAACAAAAGAAATTTCAACACCTTGCTTCAAAGCTATGTTGGACACTTAAAATCAAAGGTTGAGAACACAATCCATGGAGGTAGTGAACAAATTGTCCAATTGATCACATTTACTAAAGAAAAGATAGATAATGCATAAACATTGCAAAAATTATTTGGTATTTCACTGGGAACACATAGTAAACTAGTGGAAATGATTCATATTTTTTTAAACATCCCATTATCAATTTTCAAGAAGCTGAATAAGATATTACATTATGTGGCAATGCTTATAAAAGAAGCAAGGAATAAGAATAGTTGCTACCCAAGCAGAGGATTCATCCTCAAAATTTCAAATAACAATAAATACATCTTCCAATTTTTCACTTGCAATGTTCCATGATAAAATTGGGATAATATATTCCATATTTTCCTCCACTACAACTCTTTTACATGTTTCTACAAGCTCAACTTCAATGAAAACTTATCTAACATCTTTAGTTACAGTCACAATGATTATTTATTATATAGTTGGTGCCATGTAATCAACCTATTCTTGTGGAACACATAGTCTAATATTACCAACTGGAGTTTAGGTAAGTTTAAATTTGGCTACCACTGATATCACCACTCAGATTTCATATTCTAATTTTGGAGATTATTTTTGCATGAATTAGTTATATCTTTGCTTCGTTAGTAAGACAAATTTTATATGTGCATAACCAAAAAAATAATTTAAGATCGTGACTTATTTTTAGTCTATGTACATGTAATTACACTTTAAGTTGAGGTTATGACCATATAGAGCATTATTTACATGTTTCTCATACATTTTAAAGGGGAGGATAATTCCACAATCAATGAAAGCAGAGATTTTTTTGCAATTATTCTATGATTTTGTGTTGATGTACTATGTCTTCTAATTTTCTATGTTCCATTAAACAATTTACATTAAGTTAAAAAAATATATAGTATGTTGTTTACGTGTTTTATTTTCATTGATTTGATTGAGCATTATGTTAGCCTAAATCATCGCTCTATTTATAACATACTTATAATTTGTTAGTGAATTGGATATGCCTAACAATATGGTACTAATAGTGTCTTTAATTATAATTAGTGGATCATAGTGAAAATATCTCCTTAGATTCTTCACTATGTTTTTTTGTTTTTTTCTTATATCTAACTCACATCATACATTGGTTTATGACATGTGCTCATCCTAGCATAATAGGTTAGCTTAGAAGGGTTTAATCTCTAATTGGATCATAGAACCCCTCTCTTTTCTTCCCTACCTTTCCTTCATTTTATCCTTTTTGATCAGATTCATCTTAGTTTAGACCCATCCATCCATCTCAAGAAAATCTTATATTTTGTGTTAGACATTCATCATATCCAAAACATCTAAGGTAAATAACCATTTCACTCAACGTTATTCTACCATGTGGTTGTTTAAAAAACTGATACTCATAATTCCTATCTTAGAGTTAACTTTCAATGATCCTAAGACATTATGGAATTTACCATAAGAATATTTAGTGTATATAAAACCCACATCAATGGGTATCAATAAGAGTTCCCCAGTCAAATAATATCAAAAAATCAACCAAATCAATAAAACAGTAAAAAATTAGAGTCCCCCAGCAAAACCTGGCTTGAGGTAGTATCACAAAAAAAAATTAAAACCAAGAACATCAAATCAAGTCAATTGGTGAAAACCTTTCTGAGGTGCCAATAGATAAGGGAATCTATCTTACCCTTGTAATGATACAACACAATATCAAAATAAGGGAGGATCTCAAAATTATCACACTTACAACTACTTCGAGTCCCATGGAATAGAGAGATTTTGTCACCATCCCATCAAAAAATTTAGATGTATTCACATGACCAATGGTATGTGTGAATATTGGTCCCTATCCACTTTTATATCTAAAAATTTGAACTTACCTACATGATCACACCATCCCTCCAAGACTTTCACATAATCAAGGAACATTATTTATCCAACACACTTCTTATTTCATCCTCATTTGAAGCACACTCATTTATAGAGGATATAATAATACCTGGATAAGATGTTTGGAATAAGTTAATCTAGAAATCCAAAAATTTATTGCATAAATATTTGGCTAACATACCTAAAGGATTTGATGCTTCTTTAAAAAAGATGAAAGAGAGAGATAAAGAGACATAGAGTGAAACTGTCCAAGATGAAAACCATTCTTATAGCACCTTGGGTAAGTACCATGATGAAAACAAATTTATATAATCATGTGTAATCTACTGTATACAAGTACCATACATTTTGGGGCATATCCACTCCATCCATCCTTTATTTATATCCTGAACAATCCTTTAACAAGCCCATCATACCCAACCTTATTTTAGTGTTTTTACTTGATAAGGATGTGGAAGAAATATTGAGACCTGTTTCAAAAACATATTTGTATAGATTTAGAATGGAAATTTGATGACTATACACATAGTTATCATACAATGTATTCCTTGGATATTCATCCTTAATCCCTCTTCCATCTACTCCCATTTCTATCCCCAATGTTCAAACTAGTTTCCACTTCATTTGTAGCCTTGTCAAAATAAAAAAATCTAAAAACATTAGAAAATGCAAAAAATAAAGAAAAATCCCTAAAAACAAAAAAGAGTGAAAAACATCTAGAGAATCTAAGATAATAACCCTTCCAAAGCCAAAAATCCATTATTGTGTCTTGTCCTTCATCTTGTTAAAATTCCTGATCACTTTTAAACAAATCATTGAAGCCTCCTCAATATATATCATTCTTGCATCAAATTTTATAGATTTTTCAATATATACCATTCCCAATCGACCCTCTTGAATATATCTTTAGTTGGGGAAAATAAAATCTTACACTTTTATTGGGATACATTATTCCCAATCCTATCAATTTTATCCACCACCAAATATTAAGGTTTTTTACTTGATAAAGGATAAAACATAACTTTTTTCTTTGTTTTTGTTACTTGATTTTTATTACTTGTTTTTTTTTGTGTTTTTCTTTTTGTTGCATTTGTGTCATTCCCACAACATATTGAAATAATATCATCATTGTTTTACTTATCATGTACATCCTAGCATATGTTGTTATAAAAACAAAGTTGTTCAAACATTTGTAAATCCATGCAAGATTAATGGCATGTCCCTCACATAATCACATCCATCTAAAACATGTCTAGTCCATGTTATCCATAAATATGAGCCTTAATTATCATGAATCTAAACCAATCATTTAACTCCTTAATAAATGCTTTTGCATCAATTAATCATCAATCAATCAAAATCCAAGCTCACAGTTATATTAGAATATATCATTCCCAATACCCCCCTTGCATGTATTTTTACTTGAGGCACATCAAACCTCATAGATTTATCAGGATTAATCCTTCCAAATTTAACCCCATCACATATATTATTTATTGGGGAAAATAAAACCATCAAAACATAAAATCCTTAGCTCAAATGAGTTAATATTATCTAGCCATATTATCCAACAAAGTATCTATAACCAAAATCTCATAAGACATGATATAATATAAGTCCCAACCCATATTTATTAGTTACACACCGCTATAGTTTAACCCCCATTCTTCCAATCTAACCCCTCATTTAATTTCAAGAGCCCATATATATCTTTCATCTCTACATGCACTCTCAAGGGGAGTCATCCACAAACAATCATCGTTCTTCATCATACCTAACCAACAAGGACATTAAGGGAATCCTCAAGTGCCATGTTTTCTACCACTACATTATTTAAAAAAATATTACTCTAACATCTTGGTTTGCCCATTTTACTTCCTATACATTCTTTTAATAGTTGTTGCTTCACAACACCCTTTCAAATAGGGGAAAAATGAAGACACCTGAATCTTGCCTTATACGGTGTTGTAATTATTCACCATCATCACTATTCACTAATCCACACTATCACAACTCTACTCTAATCTATTAGCACATCCTAATTAAACCCTAATCATGTCAAACACATCCTTTTCCTAACCCATCACTATTCTCGCTATCACCCTCAATCAATTAATCATGTCATGATAATAACATATAAATCCCACCATAACCAAATCCATATTAACTAGTTAATCATATTAGTTAGTTGGTTAATCCTAATAATAAAACCCATGCAAAAAATATACAAAATAAATAAATCAAATCACCCATATACCATGACATAACTCAATCTATGGTCAAATCTATAAATCTCCAAACCCATCAAGCCCATACCTATCCAATTCCTCCTATTTATGAGATAACTCCCCTTACTTAATGAGGCTTTTGAATCAAATATAGACATCCATTTTGAATCAAATATGACTGTCCATTTCATTTTCAAAAACCTATAAATTAGAGGTCCTTCCTTCATTTCTAACAAACTTCATAGCCTGAGGAAACTCTACCATTTGAGAGATCAAACATTGCAATCAAGCCATCCATTCATCCATACAAATCATCAAATAACCAAGGGGGAAATGCTACTAATTTTTTCCCCCTCTAACTAAGCAAATCCATTCATTTTCAATCTGAGCACAATCCATACAAAAAAATAGACCTTTATTGTTGGGTGAAGGTAAAACATTAGTTTTTTTATCTTTTATGATCAATCTCAAGTGTATTGCTTTATTAGATTAGGAATTTAAAGTTTATTTTGGATTTATATTTTATTATAATTTAAAAAATTTAATGTGCATAGATTTCAAACACATTTGAAGTGAATTCACCACCAATATCAGACCTAACTATCCAAATGCAAGATTGAGCTTCATTTTTAACCATAATTCAAAACTTTTTGAATGTTTCAAAGGCATCAATTTTGTTTTTCAAAAAGTATATCTGTGTCATCCTAATGTAGTGATAAATGAACAACATGAAGTATTTATGACCACCATCAGAGAGGATTGGAAGAGAACACATATTAGAGTGAACTAGCTACAACTTCATGTTGGCTTTCTAATCTAAATTTTGAAATGATTCTCTTTTGTGTTTAGCCAATATATAAGTTTCACACTTTTCAATGTTTTTAGGCAGAGTCAAAAAGCCTACAACACCATTTTTATGCATTGTGTGGATGCTATCATAGTGTGTGTGCCCAAATATAGAATGCCATAGAATATTAGCTACATTTCCTTCTTCTAAAATATGATAAAAATTTCTTGGCACTGATTACTCACCCCTGAGTTTTAGAATAAATCCTTCCTTATATCCAATCAAAACAATTATTTTATCAAATTTTCTTTTGGCCTCTATCTTTCCATCATATAACATAGTGGAGTGGCCTTGTTTTATAATTATCATAACATATAACAATTTTTATTTTCAGTTGAAGAAGGTATAATACATTTTAAAGAATAAATTATAGAAGTCCTAGTGACTTTAGTTAGATTGTACCTTTTCCTTGAGGTTGTAGACTTGTTTTATCTACCGAATAAACTTGACCACAACTTTATTCATGATTTGTTGTCAAATAAGTTACTTAAAAAAGTCATATGTTGAGTGGCACCAATGTTTAAAACCCAATTATTATCCTAGGTTGAACTCTGTGAGGATTTATTTTCTTTGTTAGAGATGGAGAGCAAACATTCACATGAAAACTGAGTTGAATTTGGTTTTGAGTTTTTCTTCTTCTCCTTTTCTCCTTTATGTTTTATTTTGGCTTCAATTTTTGTATATGATGTCTTGCATTCATGGGTCTCATTATTCCCTTTTTCATTGCAATGTTTGTAATACAAGTGTCGTTTATCATTATACTTTTATTGATATTGACCACTTTTTTATTTTATTTTATGCCTCACCATTTGTTTTTCCCTTTTCCTCTATCATTTATTACATAGTTTTAATAATTTCCCTTTCGATAAGAAATTATTTCTCTTATGGACTCTATTTTTATTCTAAAGCTTTTTCTCTTTTGGCCATTTTCTCAACCAATTGATCAAATGTAAGAGTCTTCAACAGATTGCTTATTTAGAATGACTCTAAGTAGGTTTAGTGTGTAGGAAGAAGAACCTTTATAAATGTGGTCATATAGACATCAATGATAATACCAACTACATTGACATTATGTTTGATAGCATGGATTCCAGAAGCCAAACTCATGCCAAATTCATTTTTTAACTCAAGATTGAATAGTTTCAATTATACCTATATTTTGAGTGGGATCATATAGGTACTTCAATTTTTGGAATGCTTCCCAATCTATGTTTTACCCATGTATGTGATGGAACAACTTTGCATCAACCAAGGCCCTCATCAAGGCCAATGCTTTTGAATTATTTTGCTTCCATGATGGTATCTCCTATACATATTTTAGTTTGACAGGTTGATCATCCCTCTTAGTTAGCATTGTGCCAAACATGGTTTTAATTGAATGCATGTTTGATGTGCTGGGAGATGGTATGGTTCCTTATTTCTCTAAAAAATGTATTGTTTTCTATATACCACCAAATATATATATCAAACATTTCTATATGTTCACCCTTACTATATACCATCAATACATGGAATAAGTTCATCCTTTATATCTACCTCATGATACATAAAATAGATGTTAAATCATGTGAGATCAGAATGGTAGGTGATACCTAAGAAGTACATGAAAATGGTTTTATATATCTATGACACCCATTTAATGATAATTCCTTGTATGTGGGTATGATAACCCTATTTACTGAGAGTGCTCTTGCTCATTTCTAGGAGTTATGTCTAGTGATAGTCACAAATGGGTAAGAAATAGAATGGGATTTTTTTTCTTATTTTTCCTCAATGGTTTTTAGGAACTAATCCACATACACCATTTTTACATCTATATTAGACTATAATTTTAATATTTCTATTGTGAGGACTTGACTTGTAAATGTGAACTAGAGGCACTATTGACATTAAACACTGTGAATTAGTTTTGCTTTATATAATTTGATTTATTTTTAAAAAAAATATTAATTTTTCAAAAATGAAAAATATTTTCACAATAAAATTTGACTTATTTTAATTTAAAAACTAAAATTACCTTATTTGGAATATTCTCCAAATGAAAAAAATATTTGTTTTCTAAAACTTAAAAAGCATAAAAAATTATTCCTCCAAAATCATATCCTTTTCAAAATAATTAATAAAGCATAAATTGAACTTAGCTTTTCCTTTTTAAGGATTCATCCTTTTCTAGGTGGCTATGTATGGAAATAACATTAATTTTGTGGAGTAATTCAAAATCATATATTCCACTCCACACACTTTGGAAATTTAAAATTTCACAAAACAATGGGAAATATTTTTGTAGCCAACACCAAGGGAATTCCAATGAAGGAACTTCAATCAAATCACAACCAATAAAATTATCTTGAAAACTATACAATTAGGTTGAGATCTATAAATAATAACAAGCCAACATGGATTGAATTGAATGAAACAACAATCCATTTTCAAATCCAATGCCTCATAGAATTATACCCTTGTGTAGAAACTCTAACTCAAACTATTGGTAGGTATGGAAAATTAAATGCCTTGATTCAAGCTTAATACAAAAATTCCAACAAGAATTGTGAGGTAAATGAGGGCGTAGGTCTCCAAGTGAGACAAAAGCTTGAAAATTTACACAAGTCTATGCTGAAACACCAACATAAAAGTCTTATAAATAAATAGTTATCTCTAATAGAAAATAATATCCTAGAAGAAATATAAATCTAACTCAAACTATTGGTAGGTCTGTCAAATTTAAATGCTTTGATTCAAGTTTAATACAAAAATTCCAACAAGAATTGTGAGGTAAATGAGGGCATAGGTCTCAAAGTGAGACAAAAGCTTTAAAATTTACACAAGTTTATGCTGAAACACCAACATATAAGTCTTAGAAGTAAAAATTTAGCTCTAATAGAAAATAATATCCTATAATAAATATAAAATACCATGCTCAAGCCAATGACAAAAAACTATTCTCTGTATTTCATAAAATTAAATTTTTTCTTACAGGTTGTACAATTAGAAATGAAAAATGAAACAATAATGAAATTTTATTGGTTGGAAATATTTTTGGAGGAAAATTGTTGATAAAATGTGTGCTCTGATACCAATGTGAAGCTAGGATTGGAATGACATTGAAAATGAGATATGGAGTAAAATAAAGATATTATAAATTGTATTAATGAAGAAAGAGAGATTATAATGATATATATCCAAGAATGTGACTATTCATTTCATATTCCATGAAGACTCTTAATATACATACAAAGCCTCTTTAGCTACCACTATGAGACAAAATATCTCATAAATTTACTCCTAGGATTTATAATTTTATATTACAATACTTCCTTCTTTGAGCTCATGCACACTTCTATCAAACATCACAATCAACTAATGTAACTTTTTTCAAATGAATATTTATCGACCTCCTACTATGGGGAGAGAAGATATATTATATAGTTCTAATTTGAGTATCATGAAATAATGTGAAGGTTTATCATTCAAATTGATTAAATAACCCATCAAACTCTATCACTCAAATTTATACAACTAGCAATGATTCCAAATGAGATCCTATTTTGTGCTCATAATATCTCACTTTTTATTACTATCTGAATTGGTGATGCAAAATTCAAGAGAACCCTCATCAACTAAGGTTATGAATCTTATATTATTTATTTAGACTTTATCAAATCTTTTGCTTATTTGACAAACAATCTTAAGATCAATCATATCACATTCCAAATATATGATAAAAATAAATGTTGGATGCTATTGTATTCTCATCAGAGTACATTATATAATGGTTAAGATGAAACTTATGATTTTCAACTTTCCTCTTTCCTATAATCTCTTTATTGGGAGCCATTGGAATCACAAATAAGGACCATAGCTTTCTACTCTTTCCAATGTAACAATTTTCCCAATTTAAAAGATATTTACATTATCCAAGATAATACTAACCCTTAAAACTTCAAAATTTTCCAAAAAATAATGTCTACAAAATATCCTCCCTAGTGTTCCCTTTCAAAAAATAAATGGTATAATTATCCCATCAAAAAATTACATGGTTATAGTGACCATCTCAAGATTATTGGGAGAGTCCCACCATACTTCCTTGATTCTAATGATGATGTGACTGATGAGATCAATATTGTAATTTTTAAATATGACTTAACCACAAATATCATTAGTCTCTTTCCTCATAACTTGTGAGGGTAATTGACAAAATTATTGAAACCATAAAACTTTTTAGAATAAATACCCTAATAATATTTTTTATCCTCATGAAATCATGTTTGAATCACTCAACTTTGATCTCACCACTCCCATGTATGATGATGGTTACTTGTTATATGATACCTATTTATTTGTATATGTCAAAGAAAAGGTCACAAATATTATATGTTACCTAAATTTCATAAAACACACACACAAAGACATCATTCAACAATATTATCAACATGATAACTATTTCTTTCTTTGAATTTAATGATGTCAATTTAATTTTTTATTTTGGCATTCCTAATGATGCAACTATTGATTTTAATATCAATTAAATACCATAGGTTAGGTCCACACATATGGAATCAATTTTCCCAACTTTAGGTTGGGTTTAATATCATACCCACCAACGCCAAAGTATTTAATTCAAAATATAAAACACCATCATCTAGCCTGGTATTATACATGGGACAATGCCTATGGGTGTCTAATTCATAATTATAGAGTTTAGACACTAAAATAAAGTAATAGACACATGGAAATGTTAATATTAACCTACCTTTATGTATCAATTACGCGTACACATAAGGATCTTAACACCCTTGTTTCACATTTATATGATAAATTCAAATTATTATATTATAATGTTATTAGCTACATTGATGACTTTGATTGAGTCCAATTATGCCATAAATTAGGAAAATGAAATTGAAGAGAAACAAACATATTTGGAGAAAACCATGTGACAATTTTTGAATCAATATTTCAGATCGCACTCCATGAACCATCATCAAGATGAGAAAAATATTATGAAGATATTTCAGAACTATGTTTTAATTTAAAGATATTACAATGAGGTAATATGATGTCAGGTAGTTTAAGGATATGACCTCTCTTAATATTAATTTTTCAACTACCCAACATCATATTACCTCAATGTAATATCTTTAAATTGAAACATAGGTCTGCAATCTCATCATAATATTTATCTCATCCTAATGATGGTTTACAGAGTGTGATATGAAATGTTGATTCAAAAATTATCACATGGTTTTCTACAGAAATATCTTACTTTATGGATTATGGAAATACTATATATCTTATAAAAATGTATAATTTTAGGTTCAATCCATCCTAAGGTTAAATATGATATCATTCATAATGATGTTCCTCACTTACAATCAACTTCACAACATCCCAACTTTGAGGAATGGGATCCCATTGAGTAACTCTCTAATATTTCAAGAAATATTTGTTTCCTTTAGCTCATGCACATTTCTCCTAATAATTATAATTTTTTAATGCAAAAAAATTGAAATGAATATTTATCAATCTCTTTTTATGGGGAAAGAATATCCATTGCATGGTTCCAATGAAAGTATCATGAAACAATGTGAAGGGTTATCCATTAAAATTGATAAAACTCGTTCACTCAAATTTCCAATATAATCAATGATTCTCAATGAAATATTATTTCATGTTAATTATCCCCCACTTGTTTTTAGTGTGTAAATAGTGATATAGAATTCAATATATCCTTCATTGGATAAGGTTTTGGCACTTACATTGTTTTTGTAAACTTTATAAAATCTCTTGGGTATTTGACAAGAAATATTTAGACCACTCATAGCATGTTCCAAGAATATGATAAAAAATATGTCTTTAATTGGGGTACATTTGGATTATTGTCAAAGCACCTCCTAGAATGGTTAAGTTGAAAGTTATGACATTCATATTTACTCTTCCCTATACTATCTTTCTTGGGAGCCCTTGGAATCATAAAATAAGGGCCATAACTTTCTCCACTTTCTAAAGTTATTTTTTTCCAATTTAAGATATTTTTACAATATCCAAAGCAATACTAAATCTTGAAACTTAAAAAATTCCAAAAATATGATGTCTTGAAAATACTTGACATTGAGTAGCTACCAAGTGTTACCTTTATAAAATATCAATGTTTTAATTATTTTTTTGATACATTGTGTGGTTATAGTGGCTGCCTCAAGATTATTGGGAAATTCCTACCAAACTTCCTTGATTCTAATGATGATGTGCTTGATGAGGCCAATATTAAAATTAAAACATTTGACTTATCCTCACATATCATCACTAAATTTCCTCCTAGATTGTGACCCCGTTCTCATAAGAGGGCAATTGAAAAATTTATTGTAACCATACCAAAAGAAATCCCCTAGTCAAATTCTTTTTCCTAGTGAACTAATGGTTGAATCACTCAATTTTAATCTCACCACTGCCATGTATGATGATGTGTATTCATTAGATTATGCTTATTTATTTGGATATGTCTAAGAAAAGGTCACGAAGATTATATGTTTCCAAAGATCTATTAAAAAACTAACACAAACATCATTCAACACTAGTATCAACATGATAATTATTTATTACTTTGAATTTAATGATATCAATTTAAATAGTTTATTATGATATTCCTAATGATGCACATAAAGATTATAATATAGATTCATTCCCTTATGTTATATCCCCACCTATGAATTCTATTGTTCCCAAAGCTCAATTTTGATCTGGTAACATACCCACCAACATCAAATTATTCAATGCAATATTTAGGAAGTCATCATCTAACCTAGTATTTAACATGGAACAATGCCTATTAGTGTTTAGTCCATAATTGTAGAGTGTAGACACTAAAATATATCATTAAAAACTTAGAAATATTAATCTTAATATACCTTCTCATTACATGACTTGTGATTACACATTTGGATCTTGCACACTATTCTCTCACATTTAAATTCTTTCCATAGTTTTGACCTTCTTGATTTAATATCAGTAACCTATAGGAATTACCTAGTCTATTCTTAATGTGTTTATGATCATACTCAAATTATCTCCAAGTCATCAAACCAATATTCCTAACCTTCATATGAATCTATCAAACTCAGTCACCTATGAAATTTTATAGGTGGGTAAATCTTATGAACCTCTCCCCATAACAAGAAATAGTAATTTTCAAATTAAAATTACCTCTTATGGGTCTACCTTTACATTTTTCATATCAGTGTAGACAAGAGTGGCACTGGTGCTATAATCTAAGTGTGGCACTATTATCCTGAGTAGATAAGACTTAGGGGGATGGATCTATCATGGAAAGAGGTGTCTGGCTTAGTTGGGATCAAGTCTAGAAAGCTACACATGATTGGGAATCAGTGAAAATAAGCCTATGAGGGTCATGAGAGCAATCAAGAGGGACTTATGGGTTAGGTCTCATTATCCATGATCAAGTTATTATCTATGCTCAAGTTACTAATTTTTGAATTTAATATGATTACATTACCCCCACTTTATTCTAGTGATGCAATAGAATGAAATACTAGGATAAAGGAAAAATAAAAAGTATACCTAAACTTACCTGCAAGGGTGAAGCTCATGAAGCTGTGTGATGATTGGTGTGCCTAGAGAGAGCACACTGTGAAGTGTAAATCTACAAGTAAAAATAAAGAGTAGATCAGTTCTTACTAGATATGTTATATCTAAAATAAGAATGTATAATGTTAGGTAAGAGAGAAAGGAAGAGAAAGGAATGAATACACCTCACTAGGTACATGAGACAATATAAAACCTATTGTGCTACTGAGTAATGTTGGATGTACTGGGTGATGCTATATGTGTGATTGAACTAAGAAAAATTTTGTGAATGAAGTTGAGTGATTAATTCCCTGAAAGTGGCTCAAGAATGTAAAGGCTAGCCCTTTGGCTCCATTGTTACCCACTAAGTGAAGCTAAGTGATCCTACGTGTGTTAGTCGATGTTTGGACTGTGTGTCCAATCCCTTTAAGTAGGTGGCTCAAGAATACAAAGGTTAGCTAGTCCTTTGGCTCCATCATTGCCCACTAAGTGAAGCTATGAATTGATATCAGCATGAAATGTATGTTGTATGAGATGGATTTTAAAGCCCATGAATGTATTGTAATCTAAAAATGTTGGCATGGATAGTCGAATACATTATGGAAACTAGGCCACTCTTGGCCACTCCAAAGCTAGTGCTCTAGGATTATATGAAATCCACTAAGAACTTAGGAACTCAAGAATTAGGCTTGTATGAAATCCATTCCAAAATTATTCCAAACACCTATAGATGGAATAAGGCACATAACTATTGAGAATGCTTGGGTAAAATTAAACTCAAAAGGAGAAGAAAAAATGTGTTATGCACATTGCCCCCAATCACTAATGTCTAAAACATGGATTATGATCTGGAAGTTATACCAACTAACCGTATCTAAAAATATAAGAGCCATCATGTCATACATAATGCCCCTATATTTGGATTCTTCGAGTGAAAGTGTACTAAAAATTATTGATTCTAAACTATTCTAGCTATGCAAAACTATAGTTGAACCTACTTTTTTGCCTGCTTCTGAAAAGTCTAGTTTTTCTATTATATGGATAAGAGTGTTGAAAGTGGACACTAGTGGCACCAATGCTATTGTCCAAGTTGGGCACTATTGTCCATGGCCAAATCTAGTAACTATTCTATATTCTTTACTATCTGCCTAGTCTATTCTATCTATTTGATGACTAGTTATTGTTTTGGGTGTTCTAAAAATTGATTTTTTTACCATTAGGAGCTCTGATCTTTGTGACAAAACCTCTATTTGTTTCCCCCTCTTTTGAGGGTAGGAATGGAGACTCTACAATGATTTTCGTTAGAAGAAAGAGCCCTATAATTGTGTTATGCTACCAAGATACATGATATAGCAATGATAATTGACAGGATATCTCAAGATATATCATGGTTTGTATTGAGAGATTGTTAAATCAATAGGGCAATGCCTAGATAGATATAACAATGTAATAACATGTGCAATGTACTGAACTAGAAATGAAAGTCTAGTTAGTTATTAGTTGTTAGTTGGAGGGATGGAGCATGATGTCCATCATGACATCCGAAAAATCAAGAAAATTCATGATGTGGATCATGGCATTGCAAACAATGAGAAGAAAACAAGCAACAAGCACACAAGGAAATAAGAATACAAGAGTGCCCAAGCAATTAAGGGACATGGGCATATGTCACTCAAACTAGAAATCAAGCATACAAGTCATGTTCAAATGGCATATACACATATAATTGAAACAAGTAAAGTTGGCATAGAAGCCACAATTACATAAAAGCGTACACGCAAAGGATATTGGAAAATATCCTAAAACACACACATGAATAGAAGTAAAGAACATTGTCAAATGTCCTAAGGAAAATACAAGAGACAAAATTGAACTAAGACATGTAATCTCATCAAGATAATATAAGCAAGAAAAGAAAGCATGCAATAACTAGAAATACAATTGCATATAACTAATCAAATCAAGAAGTGACTATATGTAATACATGTTAGTATAAGACTAGGTATATGCTAAGAAATACACAAGTGCTTGTTGGAAATATTGTCATTGATGTCAACGGTTTAGCATTATTGGTGATAAAGGCCCCATTGCATTTAATGTTGTTTGTAATAAATATATCTTGGCTAATATGAGCTAATATTTATTTAATATTAATGAATATATTTTTGGTTGCATATGAGAAAAAAGAAGGGCCCATGGAGAAGTTGAAGAGCCATGGGGTAAAGATAAAAGAAGGATGGGATGCATTTTTCCATGAAGAGTCATCTTGGGGGATACCAAGAGTCACCATGTGAAGACAAAAGAGTAAAGGCACAATTTCTCATGAAGGGACACTTTGAGGAATACGAAGAGTCACCAAAGATACGGACAAAAGTGGGAAGAACATTTTTGGTCATGAAGGGTCACCACATGACTTTTCAAATGCTTGGATATGAAGGGTCATCCAAGATTGGTGCCATTTTCCATGAGGATTGAAGAGTCACAAAGGGGGAAGGCCAAAGGTCATTTGGAAAGCTATAAATAAAGGCTTGAGAAGCCATTTGTGATATGAGTGTGAGAGGTTAATTTGATATTGTATTATCTAGCTTAGAAGAGCAAAGGTGAGAGAGAGGAAAGAAATGTTGTATTGAACTATCATTTGTTGATTTAGCAACATTGAGAGATAGGTGTGTGGTTTACACAAAGTGGATGATGCTCATGTGGGTTGGTGCTCATGAATGATAGCTGGGTTGGTGCTTGGCAAAGGGGTTTGAAGCTCCAGTGGGTTGGTGCTCATGAATTATCGCTGAGGTTGGTACTTGGCAAAGGGGTATGGTGCTCCTATGGGTTTGTTCTCACTAATATACTTGAGATTGTTCTCCGTGGTTTTTCCCACATTGGGTTTCCACGTAATATCTGGTGTCTCTCTCTTTCTTGTGTGATGTTTATTATTTGAGTTTTATTGCATATCTTGAATGTTTGATTAAGGGAAAGTTTTATAAGATATATATACTGATTCAACCCCCCTCTCAGTATATTCCATGATTAATAACTGGTATCAGAGCAGGTTCCTTTTTGAAAAGTTTTACAACTTGAAGGTAGATTAGGAAAGCACAAGATGGCCATACATAAAGGTGCCTATGCAAGCAAAAGAATAGTTGATCAAGAAGAAGAAGAGGATGAAGCCAAAGTGAATATGGAAGGAGAACTCATGTGTGCCTTAGAAGAGTTGAAAATTGTTGAAAAGAAAAATTGAAGATTAAAGCATCAAATCGAGAAAAAAGACAAGGAGTCAAAGGAGATAATTGAAGATCTGATGGCATAGTTGGAAATATCAAGAAAAGAATGTGAAAGGTATGTTATTGAAATTGCCTCTTTAAAAGAAGAGATTGAGAAAGCAGTCAATAATAAAATATTCAATGATTCAGAATTTGAGAATAACACTAATATGCTGAATAAGATATTAGAAAGTCAAGAGGTAATATCAGATAAGACAAGTATTAGTTTTGAAAAGAAGAAGAGCTATGTTGAAGCTCTTACAAATAAAGAAACAAGAAGGGAAGAAATGGATAATACAGAGGACAAAGAAGGCTAGAAGGAACAAAGCTATAAAAGGCAATCAGGTCAGAGATTCAAAAATAGGTCCTATTTTTATGGTTACTATTTTTATTGTAATGGATATGGTCATAAGAAATTAGAATGTAGAAAAAGTGCTAACAATCTCAAAAATAAGGAAAAGAAAGGTCATGTAGAGTCAAGCAGAAGTTATAACTCTTTTGCTCCTCTATCAAGCTTTGATGAAGATACCATAATTTGTTACAAGTGTAACAACTTTGGACACATATCTCGGTATTGTAGAAGCATGTTCGAGTCAGTCAAGAAGGACCAGAGTTTCAAGGCTCCATTCATCAAGAAAAAGGTTCAGACATGGCAGAAGAAACAATTTGAAGGCTCTATGTTGGTCCAAATAGCTCTACATGCAAGAAATGAAGAAAAGCCATGGTTTATTGATAGCAAATGTTTGAGGCACATGATAGGAGACAAGAGCAAGTTCATAACCCTGAAGAAGATCAATGGTGGCACAGTGAAATTTGGGGATAATACTACTGCCAAAATCATCGATAAAGGTACACTAAGTTTAGATAATGGTAGAACTAAAACTGAAAATGTTTTATATGTAGAAGGTCTTAAGCATAATCTTTTGAGTGTAAGTCAAATGTGTGATTAGGGGCACACACTAAAGTTTTATGCAGAAGGTTGTGAAATTAGAAGAAAAGATTTAGATGTATTAATTGTAGATGCTCAGAGAACATGTAATAACTTATATATGCTATCAGACATCAAAGGTCAAAA
Organism: Torreya grandis; assembly: GCA_037957365.1. Lineage (NCBI taxonomy): Eukaryota > Viridiplantae > Streptophyta > Pinopsida > Cupressales > Taxaceae > Torreya > Torreya grandis. Next base: position 473,610 of record JARHVA010004959.1, on the reverse strand, counting down.
ATGTTGTTTGAGTCAGATTGAAGAAAGTTGGCTATGGCACAGGAGAATGGGGCACATAAATTTTGACAATCTTGTCAAAATTTGCAAAAAGCAAGCAGTCAGGAATCTTCCAACAATCACAAAGCCATCTAACACACTTTGTGGACCTTGTCAGCATGGGAAGCAGGTTAGAAGCTGGTTCAAAACAAAAGAGTACTCAACCACTCAGATGCTATAGCTTGTTCACACTGATCTATGTAGACCTATGAGGACTCAAAGTACTCAAGGTGATAAATATTTCATGTTGCTTATTGATAATTTTTCACATATGACTTGGATAATGTTTTTAAAGAAAAAATCATAAGCTTTTAGACAATTCAAAGCATTCAAAGCATTAGTTGAGAATGAAACTAATTTGAAGATTAAGTGTCTAAGATCAGATCGAGGAGGAGAATTCATGTCAGATCAATTTATTGAGTTTTTTGAAGATCATGGAATAAAGAGACAGTATTCAACAGCCAAAACTCCACAACAAATGGAGTAGTTGAACGGAAAAATAGAACAGTTCAAGAGATGGCGAGGACAATGCTAAATGAATCCAAGATAGAAAATAAATATTGGAGAGAGGTAGTTGGTACAACAATGCATATTCAGAATAGAGCTTTATTAAGAGTCAATAGCGACAAGACTCCTTATGAGCTATGGAAAGACAAACCAAAAACAGTTGATTATTTCAGAGTTTTTGATAGCAAATGCTTCATAAAGAGAACCAATGAAAAACTTGGTAAGTTTGAATCCAGAGCAGATGAAGGTATATTTCTTGGTTATTCTTGAAAAATTAAAGCTTATAAATTTTATAACAAAAGGACTAAGAAAATTGTTGAAAGTGCAAGTGTCAGGATAGAAGAAGATGGAACACAAAAGATTAGTGATCCAATAGACATTCCTAAAATCATTGAAGAGGAAGGTTTTGAAGAATCAGATGAAGATGAGGAAAAGGAGAAAAAGGGCACCAAGAATCCATCCAAATATGTTTAGAAAAATCATAATGAAAGAGACATCATTGGGGATATAAAAGAAGGAATTCACAGTAGAAGAATGATGGTAAGTGAATCTAAACAAGTTAATTTCTCTTTGTTATCTAAAATTCAGCCTAATTTTTTTTCAAAAGCCAGACATGATGAGCATTGGGTTAAGGCTATGGATGAAGAATTAGATCAGATAGAAAAGAATGATACTTGGGAGTTAGTGCCTAGACCAAAATATCACAATGTGATAGGAACAAAATGGGTTTATAGAAATAAGTTGAATGAAAATGGAGAAGTAACCAAAAATAAAACAAGATTAGTATGTAAAGGCTATGCTCAGATTGAGGGAATAGATATTGAAGAAACTTTTGCACCAGTAGCAAGATTAGAGGCTATTAGAATGTTTCTTGCATATGCAATATTTAAAAATTTCAAAGTATTTTAGATGGATGTCAAATCTACCTTCCTAAATGGGAATATTGAAGAAGAGGTCTACATTGAGTAGCCTGAGGGGTTTATTCTCTCAAACATTAGTAATCATGTATGCAGATTGAAGAAAGCATTGTATGGATTAAAACAAGCTCCCAGAGCTTGCTATGCAAGACTTGATAAGTACCTGCAAGATCAAGGATTCAAGAGAGGATTTGATGATAGTAATATTTACATCAAAATAAAAGGTGAGCATCAATTAATTGTTGTGGTTTATGTTGATGATATCATTTTTGGAGGAAATATTGAAAAGATGACAAAAGAATTTTTTGATAGAATGAAAAAAGAATTTGAGATGTCTATGCTTGGAGAATTATCATTTTTCTTAGGACTACAAATATTTCAATCAAATACAGGAATTTTTATATCTCAAACTAAATATGCCAAGGAAATGTTGAAGAAATTTGGTTTTGAGAATTGTGTACCAGTTGGCACACCTATGTGTATAAGAAATAAGGTAAGCAAGGATGAAGATTCACCTGTTATAGATCAATCTTTGTATAGATCTATGATTTGTAGTCTTTTATATTTGATAGCATCAAGACCATACATCATGCATGTAGTAGGTATGGTTGGAAGATATCTGTCATCTCCAAGAGATAGTCATGTTCAGTTGGTGAAAAGAATATTTAGATATATCAAAGGGACATTAGATTATGGATTATGGTATCCCACAGGTAAAGATGTCACTTTAGTTGCTTATATAGATTCAAATTGGGCAGGGTGATTAGATGACAGAAAGAATACAAGTGGAGGAGCTTTCTTCCTTGGTGATGGCTTAGTATCATGGCTAATCAAGAAGCAAAACTCAGTATCACTTTCTATGACTGAAGCATAATATATTGTAGCAGTATTGTGTTGTACTCAAGTGCTTTAGATGAAACAAACTTTGGAAGATATCAAGGTAAAATATGATGAACCTATTTCCATTTTTTTTGATAACCCAAGTGCTATAAATATTTTGAAAAATCTAGTAATGCATTTAAGAACAAAACATATTCCCATTAGATATCACTTTTTGAGAGAGCAAGTTGTAGATCAACAGGTTAAGTTGGAATATATTATTACTATAGAGCAGATTGCAGATATTTTCACAAAGGCACTACCAAAAGACACATTTGAGTATCTCTGAGAGAAGTTGGGAGTAACTTCCCTTACTTCCTGCCATTGAGGTTCAACATCAGTTGAGGGGGAGCTAAGTGTTATCTCCAAGTAGGCCCTTTGCCATTGATGTCAAAGGAGGAGCATAATAGGTATAGGTACAAGTGTAGAAAATAGGTACAGGTTACTACAGTAAGGGGGAGTTACTGTATGTTTTTAGATGATGGTATGTGCAGGTGATAGGATGTGGTAGTTTCAAGATTAAGGTTGGCATCAATGACAAAGGGGGAGATTGTTGGAAATATTGTCATTGATGTCAAAGGTTTAGCATTATTGGTGATAAAGGCCCCATTACATTAAATGTTGTTTGTAATAAATATATCTTGGCTAATATGAGTTAATATTTATTTAATATTAATGAATATATTTTTGGTTGCATATGAGACAAAAGAAGGGCCCATGGAGAAGTTGAAGAGCCACGGGGTAAAGACAAAAGAAGGATGGGACACATTTTCCCATGAAGAGTCATCTTGGGGAATACCAAGAGTCACCAAGTGAAGACAAAAGAGTAAAGGCACAATTTCTCATGAAGGGACACTTTGAGGAATACGAAGAGTCACCAAAGATAAGGACAAAAGTGGGAAGGACGTTTTTGATCATGAAGGGTCACCACATGACTTTTCAAATGCTTGGATATGAAGGGTCATCCAAGATTGGCACCATTTTCCATGAGGATTTAAGAGTCACAAAGGGGGAAGGCCAAAGGTCATTTGGAAAGCTATAAATAAAGGCTTGAGAAGCCATTTGTGATATGAGTGTGAGAGGTTAATTTGATATTGTATTATCTAGCTTAGAAGAGCAAAGGTGAGATAAAGGAAAGAGATGTTGTATTGAACTATCATTTGCTGATTTAGCAACATTGAGAGATAGGTGTGTGGTTTACACAAAGTGGATGATGCTCATGTGGGTTGGTGCTCACGAATGATAGCTAGGTTGGTGCTCGGCAAAGGGGTTTGAAACTCCTGTGGGTTGGTGCTCACGAATTGTAGCTGAGGTTGAGACTTGGCAAAGGGGTATGGTGCTCCTGTGGGTTTGTTCTCACTAATATACTTGAGATTGTTCCCCGTGGTTTTTCCCACATTGGGTTTCCACGTTATATCTGGTGTCTCTCTCTTTCTTGTGTGATGTTTATTATTTGAGTTTTATTGCATATCTTGAATGTTTGATTAAGGGAAAGTTTTATAAGATATATATACCGATTCACCCCCCCTCAGTATATTCTGTGCTTAACAATGATATATACCAGTGAGTGTTAATAGAGTGATCTGTGTAAACTAGTGAATAATTTACATCAACATGATGAATAGAGTGTGTGGTGTATGAATAACATAACCTAGAGGGTGTAGTCATGTAGAAGATGCCCCTAGTGGGTATGTATATTGATGTGTGTCTCAAATGTAGAAGTAGGACACCCCCTCAACGGGTAGATTAAAGCAATCAAGGAGCTAGATGTGACTACACACACTCAAAGAAGATCAAGTAAATCATGGAAATGTAAATAAATCAACATACAATAATATATAATAATAAATGTAAGTCTAGCATTATAATAGAAATGTAAAGCCTGGATGATGCATACAATCAAAATGTTTTTGGTTTTTTTGGATTATTTTCATGTTTTTATATTTTTAATTTTTTTATTGTTTTTGGTATTTTTAAATATTTTAGTTATGTATAATTAAGCATAAGATACTATGTATGGGTAATTAAAATGAAGATATATAAAATCATATGAATAAAGCAATATGTATACAATGACATCAAAGACTAGGTTGGAGGGGGTAAAAAGTCCAAGGATGGAGCTCACTGGGGAGGGAGATGGAGAAAAGGATCATGAACATCATCAAATGCCTCAAGATCATCATATGGTGCAGATGATGTGTACATGGTATCATCCTACCAAAGGTAAACTAAAGGTTGCTCTGGTGGTGGAGATGTTGATTCTCCTTTAGGATGTTTAACTCTGGTAGTAAATTATTATGGTGGAAGTGGTGAAGATGGTGTTGTAATATGAATAATACCTTGTACCTATAGTTTATCCAATCTCTACCTAAATATATACAAGATATTGTGTCATAGCCTATGATCCTATGAAAAATACAAAATGGGAAACCATGTTGTTGTGATAATATGCTAATAGTTCTATGTCATAATGTAGGTAATGTGATTAATCCATAATCAAGTAACATCTATAGAATAATGTGGTTGATGATTTGTGCTACCTGCCTGGATCTGAATGACTAGCTGTATATCCATAGAGGTAACCATGTGAGCTGTATGTGCTAAGTTATATGTATATCCTGAGAGTGTAGTGCAAGATGTTAAGAGTGATGTAGGATGTGTGATGAGATCTCTAGATTCATATTGATACTCTCCTAGGTCTATTGGCGTAAATATTAACCCATATAAATAGTCATCTATGAGTTTGGGTGTCATATCATAATTTGAATAAGCTTGGGAATCTATATCAACATCATGTACATATGATAACTTATAATTTACCTCAAGGGTAACTTTGATATGGGAGTTTCATCAACTATATTATTAGAAGACAATGGTGTTATGAGAGTGTCTGTACTTGATGGAGTAACTATATCTATGGAATCAACTGGTACTACTAGCAATGTTATTGGTGCATGTATAATTGTGACAGGTGTAGGAATTATGAATATTTGAGTAGCTAGAATGGCTAAAGCTGCTATGACTAGATAAACATCTGGAGCTAAGGATACAAATATAAGTGGAGGAGTGTGAGAAGTGTTAGTCTCTCCAACCTCATATGTATGTATCTAATCAAGAGCAATGCAATGAGGTGGTGGATGAACTATGATTTAAGGTGTCCCATCTGACAAAATAGTCAAAGATGACTCTATAGTTCGATAATATCTAAATGATTGGTTATCTATTGGACATGTGTATAGGTATCCTTCATGGAGAATCTTAACACATCAATGAAGAGTAGAAGGAAATATACCCACACCGTGTATCCATGGTCTTCCAAGTAAAATAGTATAATGAAGAGGACTTGACATGACCTAGAATTGTGTAGAAGGGTTTTGGGTCCTACCATAATATCTAAAGCAATGGTGCCCAATGTTTTTTTTGGTGTATTATCAAACCCTATAATGTTTTAATATGATTTTCACATGGATTCCATATCCACACCCATGGTTTGTAAGAATTTAATATTACATATATTAAGTTTGGAACCACTATCAACTAGAACTCTCTTAACTACACTAGTTTTGACTTGAGCTTGTATGAATAGTGGTAAATTTTGATCAATAAATATCTGAGATGGCATGTCATCATGGTCAAAACTAATAGCATCTTGTATATTTTTTAGTGTGTTGACCAATGATGCAAAATAATAAGGATCTAAATCAATGGGCATGGAAGTCTGTGTGAGTGCCTGATAGAAAATGTCCTTGAACACATTATCTTTTCGAAGTAGTTATAACATATAAATCTTAGCTGGTGTGCTTCTTATCTAATCAATAATTTAATATGCCTTGTGTGGATCTACCTATGCTAGTGGGTTGGGCTTGGGATGGGAAAGAATGGGAGGGTGGTGGGGCTCTTGATTAGGTGGAGGAGGCATGGTGGCCTATCAAGTAATAAGTATAACTACATTATCTACTATCCATGTAGGACTAGTAGTATTTATGAGAGGAGAGTGGAGATAATTGATAGGTTGAGGTGGTGGAGGGACAAAGGGTGTCAACTGGTCTCTCTGGCAAGAGTAGTGACCTAGAGAAGAGAAAAATGGACCAAGAAACATGACTCGACATGGGATAGAGGATCCAAGGGAGGTGATTCAAAGAATATCTTAGCATGTTTAAAAATAACTTTCTTGACATCATCCCATAATATGAAAAATAAGCATGAAATGCAAAGAATGAAGCTTTGTACTAACATATGATAAACTTCATCATTCATGTACATGATAGGACCAATGATGGTCTCCTTATTTTTTGCAAGAAATGTAAGAAAAAATTGTAGATAAGTGAGATCCATTTTTTTGAAATTTGATGGTAGAATGTAAGGTGATATCTCAAAGGTAGGAGGACCTAGTGTATGCACTAGAGTTTTGAGATTTTTTTTTGAAAATTACTATTGAATTTTGAACTTTGAAGTGAATTTCTAATTTTAATATGCTACTAAAAAATCAATAAATTATTGGAAAATTACTGGGACCTAGTATGGACAACTAGGGTTTTGAGAAAAATAAATTTTTGAAAATTACTATTGAATTTTTGATTATAATATGCTAGTAAAAAATTAGAAAATTAATGGAAAATTATTGGTTCTTATTATGGGAAACTAGGGTTTGAAAGGAATTTATTTTGAAATTACTATGGAATTTTAAAATTTTAATGCTAACTTTTTATTTTAATATGCAAGTAAAAAATAAAAAAAATATAATAAAATCAATAGGAATTTTACCCTAGGGTTTCTAGGGTTTTTATGCACAAACGAAGTAAGTCGAGTTCACCAAATGATTTAACAATTTTGGGAATATTTGTGTATTATTACTAATTTAGTTAAATGGTCTAAGTAATAAAATAAATAAATAAATATGCAATTATTAAGCTATTGATTTGTGAAATTTTATTGCAATTCAATTTTTAAAAAAATAGTAATAAAGGAAAGAAAACAAAACTTAGCTGTAAATTGATTGATCTGATTGAGATAGAGGCTAGAATTCATTATATAAGACTAGGACACTGTCACAAATTGAGATATAAAATTCATTTTGTGATTAGATAGGAGTGAAAAAACTAGATAGGAGTTGTACCAATGATGTTGTCCACCTCTACTACTGTTGTCCTGATGATCTAAGCTTTTTGGGTTTTATTCGTCAGGTATGTGTGACCTTGTCTATGAAGTTTTGGTAGTTGAAAGTCTATAGAGATATTTGTAGAGTAAAGTTTTTCTTCAAAACCTATGTTATATTGTGCTTTGACAAATTTCAAGAAAGAGGGGGGGGGGGTGTTAGTGTGTGTAAGATTCATTTGACGTGGATCCACACCCCCTATGTGGGCACACTACCTACATACCAATACTCCGAAGAGGGTTCAAGCCATATGTAGTTATTTCACTTGATGTGTTTTGTGCAATAATGTGTATGAAGATGCAAAATGCTAAACTGGATGTGATTGAGATTTTATAGGGATTGGTGTAAGGATTTGAATGAGCTTGTAAATGTATTATCTAGCTGTATGTAGTGAATAGGGAAGATTGCTTGAGTAGTCCTGCTTGCATAGTGATAATTTCCAACTCTTTTCAAATGATCTTTGAATGGGATTTTATAGGGATATATTGGTCATGGATTGAATTTTCTCACATTAGGTTGATAAGGATAAGGATGGGGAACCAAAAATAATTGACCATTAGGGCCAGAAATGGGCTTGGACAAGAGTGTCAAAAGCAGATAGGAGTGCACTGATGCTATAGTCTAAGTATGGAAAGAGGAGTCTAGCTCAGATGGGATCAAGTCTAAAATGCTATGGATGATTGGAAATTAGTGAAAAAAATACTATGAGGGTCATGAGAGCAAGTAAGAGGGACCTATGGGTTGGGTCTCATTAGCCATGCTCAAGTTACCAATTTTTGCATTTTATATGACTACACATACATACATACATATACATATACATATACATATACATATACACATACGTATATACATATACATATACATATACATATAAATATACATATACATACACACACACACACACACACACACACACACACACACACACACACATACATATACATATACATATACATATACATATACATATACATATACATATACATATAAATATACATATACATATAAATACACACACACACACACACACACACACACACACACACACACACACACACACACACACACACACACACACACACACATACATACATATATATATATATATATATATATATATATATATATATATATATATATATATATATATATATACATATATACATATACATACATACATACATACATACATATATATACATATACATAGATATACATATATACATATACATACATACATATAAAGTTATACTAAAAATTTCAAAAGTGTTGTTCGATTAAAAAATATACAAAGCAAAACTAAAAACATAAAGAACAATGCCATTAGGCAATAGTAACAAACATTAAAACTAGATGAGATGAAGGGGGGACTATCCAACTCTGCCCTAGCCACTGGTACCCATAGGATCTATAATTTTAGGTATAGGCTCTAACCCATCCATTTTTTAATTTTATTTAAAATCCTTCACCTATGAAGAGGGGAGATATCAATATCTATGTGAGTAAATTTGTAATGGGGAGGAGCCACCCAACCACTACCATTAATGTCCCCAAGTTGGTAAAAAATCCATCCCTATGGGGAGGTGATGGATGTTGGGGGTAAGGAGATAAACTCTGCCTATTTCTTGAGCAATGACACCCAAATACTTGACCTTGGATCTAAGATGGAGACTAGTAGCATGGGAAATGTGAAGGTTCATAACTTAAAACACATGAATTACTCTCTTAGTGGTCTAGAAGGTTCTAGAAGTGTTGTACCTCTAGGCAAACTTTATCCACCTAAGCTTGATTTTGAAGTAAAAGATTGAAAATGATAAAAACTCTTTTAGTGACTAATAAAATCCTTTCCATAACTTCATTATTAAAAATAACATATTTTCTATCTTTCGATATATGAAAAATAATATCATCAAAAAAAATATACCAAAAATGGTGTATCATTTAGGTAACATGATCAAGTCCCCAAAAAGAACCATTTTATAGGTAAATAACTCTAGAATAAAGTGTTTAAAATTTATATGGATCCATTTTTAGGATGACTGATCATAGGGGAAAAACTAGAATAGATTATTTAAAGTCATAGCTTGATGACAAGTAGGATAAATGGGATTTGAGACCTTTAGTACTTAAGCTAGTCTTCAATCGATAGAATTTGGTAAAGAATGAACTAGAGAAAATGATATTTTAAAGGCTCAATGTGGGATTTCCACAGATTGGAAAACCTTATATCCCAAACAACATCTAGAGAACTTAATTTCCACTATTGGTTGAAAGTTAAACTCTAAATATTCTTTAGAGCTAGGAGATGATACCCAATATGGGGTTTGTATCAGTAGAAAGGAGCAACTGTACACCAAAATCAATCTCTCCACCATGGGACTCTATTCAAAACACCCATTTTATGGAGGAAAGGATAAGGTATGCCATTTTAAATTTCTTGAATCAACTTTGTATCTTTAGGTTTGAGTTGGTATTTGATTCTCCGCATATCCCATGAGAGGCACCTTCTATAAAATTTGTATAAAATGTCCCCAATAATCTTGATTTATTTTTTGAATAGCCTAAGAATTTTAATCCAATGAACCATATAAAAAGGAGTGTTGTACAAGTTAAGAATATGATACCACCAAAGGGAGTGGGAATTAATAGAGAGAATTGTTCTGAGTCCATCCCTATCCTAAATGATATTAGGTTTGGGAAGCTTCCAAGATTTCCATATGATTCTAACCATAAAGGTACCACCCACATAAACTATCATAAAATAAATAATAAGACTCTATAATTTAATGCCTTTTCAAGCCTTTCATCTAAGAAAGAATCCTTGCGTAATGTAATGTTTCAATAGTACCTTCCATGATTCATTCCATCTAGGATTATGATGATCCATTTCACACTTAAAACATAAACTTGAAGTCTAATGTCTATGATTCCATGAACCCTAACTTATTTTGGTTTAAAACAAATCTCTTAGGAAACCCTGTAGAAACCCTTATAACTTTCTAAGTTGGCTTAAAGGAAATCCCTCTACAAATTCCCCAATTTAGCATAGGAAAATTTAGAAGGATCCCAACAAGAAGAGTAGTATACATGAGTAACAACCAACACTTTAGAGTAAACTTGAAACTTCCATTTCAAGGAGAGGGGCTTGGTGATCTAGTAGGATTTCTTTTTCTCAACCCTCTACACAACATATGACAATAAATCAATAGGGGAGGGCCTAAAGGAAAAGGGAATACCCATAAACTTAAATTTCACACATATAAGGATACATTTACATTTATATCCTTCCATCCAAGGACATTTAGGGGAAAGCATTACCTAAATAATTGATCCCTTTTCCAATTGATACAAGAGCCTAATGTTAGACAAAAAAAATATCAAGACATTCCATAACATTCTTAACTAAAGCCACTTCCTCCATAAGGGTGAGAAAAGAATCATCCATAAAATTCCTATTAATGAGTTGTTGGTCACATTAGGGGAGAGATATTCCATTCACCAATATCATAAATGAGTAATTGGCTAGAAGGTAGCTAAAACCTAATATATCCAACACATATAAAAAAGGAGACAAGGGACAACATGTCTTATAGACTTGAAAATCCAAAATTTATGGGATTTCATTCCATTAATAGTAATGCAAGCTATACCATCCTAAAATAACATGTTAAAAATATGGATAAAATGAGGTCCAAAACTTAGAATTTGTACCATAGTAATGATAAATGGCCATTCCATCATATCGTATGATTTCTCAAAGTCAATTTTCACAAACATGGATTTTTAACTAGAAATCCTATCCCATTCCATACCTTCCTAGACTATAATACCATTGTATATAATATACATGTGTTAGAAGAACCATGTTTAATCACTTCTAATAATGAGGGGAAGAAGATGTTTTAACTTGAGGCTAAGGGCTTTGGCAATGATTTTGTATGAGACATTCAAAATGGTTATTGGTCTCAAATCCATAATAAGCTTAGGATATCTAGTGTTTAGGATGAACTTGATATTTCCATAATTAGTAAGAGTACCCAGTGAATTGGAAAAAATGACTTCATAATAGAATTTTTAAAGATAAGACCAACAGTGTCCCATATGACTTGATAAAATTTGTAGGGGAAATTATCAATCCTAAGTGCTTTATTAAAAGCCATTTACATGGCTACATCCTTGAGATAATTTAGAGAAAGATATATATCATAGGCAAATCTTTGGGATTCATACCACTTGCATGGAATAACTTGAAGACATTTTGAAATCAATACTTCATAGGCTGGGGAGGAAGGTTGAATATCAAAACAGCCTTGGTAATGGTGAATAAAGGCTTGCATAATGTTCATGAGTTTGGTAAGCCAGACATTAACATCTTTAATGGATTTAATCTGATCTAAAACTTATTTGTAAAGGACAAGGGAAAATAATTATTTGGTAACCCAATCCCCTACTCTCAACAAATGAATTCTAGATTGGAGATGAACTCTTTAAGCATTGTGTTGTCCCCCAAAAAGGTCTCTCTTTTTTGGGATGACATATGAGCTATTTTGGTCCTACAAGACCAAAATTGTTTCTTCCCTTTTCAAAATTTGTTCTGATCTTTCAATTTCCTCATTTTCCAAGCTTTTTTAGTAAAGGGACTAGCTAGTTCAATGGGTTCAATGGCTTCTTCGGGCAAGTTCAATAAAAAGGGGCAAGTTTCCAACACTTGGACACTTTTCAAGGCTATTTTAAGAACCAAACAACAATGACGTCCCTACAGAAGTCAAATTCAAGTTTCTCCTAAGCTTCTCTTAGAATCTAGCAGATGCTGCCAAGTGTCATTTGTTGAGCCCCTTTATGCTTTGTTTCTAAAAGATGCAGAACGTGCCACATGTTTCGTTATAACTCAGTGGAAGCTGACAAGTGTCGACATCCACAATTTCTTCCTTTTGTTTCATAAGGACTGTGGTGGGACTCGAGTGAGTTACTAAGGTTAAGTGGAGCATGACAAGTATCATCATCTAAGAGAATCTAAATGAGTCTCGCTGATCTTTATAGTATTTCTCAAGCTCAGCAAAATGTGCCAAGTGTCAATATCTGAGGCTTCTAGTTTCTTATAAGTTTTAAGGCTTCTTTTAGTGGGCGTCCCTCAGAGTTCATTGGAAGCCACCATGTGTCATCTTCCACATGACTCTCAAAAGACATCTAGACCATGCCACGTGTCCCTTGTAAAGTTTGGTGGAAGCCACCATGTGTCAATGTCTGCATGAATCCAAGTGAGTCCTTATGTTCTTACAGTGTTTCTAAAGCTGCAGTGGAATGCACCACATATCCCTTATCAAGTTGCAATGGAACACACCATGTGTCCCTTATAAAGTATAGCAGAAGCTGCCATGTGTCATCTACTGAGACATAATTTCTAGTAACTTTCAAAGCAATGAAATGTGCCACGTGTCATCTACAAAACTCGACAAAAGTTGCCACGTGTCAACATCCATAGCTATTGAGTATGGACTGTGATGGCCCTGGGTAAGTCGCAAAGGCAAGTAGAATGTGCCAAGTGTCTACATCTATGTGAATCTAATATGAGTCCCAGATCTCTCTAAAGGCAGCTAGAGCACAGTGGAAGCTACCATGTGTCACCTTCTGTAGGACTCTCAAAGGACTTAAAGCTTCTATAAGTTAAGCGGATGTTGCCACGTGTCCTTACCTATTTCATAAGTGGAAAGTGCCAAGTGTCAAGTGGCCAAAGTATGAGGAAATTATAGAGGAGGATGATGGGCTTGCACCTGTCAAATTTAGGACAACCAACTAGCCGTTGGCTTTCAAATGATGATGGAACCAAATGCATCCAAGACCTTCAGAGTGAAAGAAAGAATTGCTAATAGGTAGAATCAATGAAATAGAAAAGGGGAAAGGCCAAAGTATCTACACAATAATTAATTCTAGTAAGTAGATAGTCCACATGATAGATTTCTTGAGCCCTTAAATGTTGAGGTAGATTTCTCGAGCCCTTAAAACATTGAAGACATAAGCTATTCATCTCCTTGAGAATAAAGGCAAAATGAATAACTACGCAGACATCAGAGGGAACTAACAAGATCATCTAGATTTAGGAGAGGATAGTTGAGATAAAATGGCATGCCATAGTTAATACAACCACCCTATTCCATCATGCCTCCTTGACAGAACTAAAAATGCATTCAAGGCATTGAATACATAGCATGAGCCGTTCCATGGGACAAAGTGCCAAGCCTCTCTTGACCTCTATATATTGTAATCTCTTTGATTGTTTTAAGGGGATCTTCCTCATTATAGAAGCAAAACTCTGCCAAAATTGAAAGGCATTTACTGAGACTTTGAGCTTAGATTGTTAATCATATTTCTTCATTTGAATGAGAAAGCAAGTGACCTTTTAGAATTTATGCTGGAATAACTTGTGTTATTTAGGGAATTGTTCGTATGTTTGTTTCCTAGAAGCATTCTTGTTTATTTGATTTAACAAGCAAAACTAGTGGAAGTAATCAGGAAGGTGTCCTGAAGACCAACTGTGCGATGACTTTGTGCCCCCACAAGTACCTTCAGTGTGTTTGTATTTTATTTTCATGTGTAAAGGACCTTGGGATGACTTTATGCCCCCATTCTTCTTTGTATCTCTCTCTTTGGCAGTTGAGGTAGAGACTTTGTGCTACACTTCATTTTGTTGTTTACTACTCCCTTGGTTACCAGTTACTTGATCCTTGAAAGAACTGCTATCTTCTGCAAGAACACTTCTGAAAGAAGAGAAGTGCCTTCAGTGTTTCCCAAGATTTTTACTATCCAGGAAGGGATCTGGCTCTTGGCTAAAAGTTACTTCTGAAAGAAGAGAAGTACCTTCCCCATTACCCAAAATTTCTCCTCTGTTTGTTAGCATCATCTATGAAAAAAGAGAGATGGATGGTTTGTCCTACCCCTGTGTCTTACTTTTGATTATATATATATATATATAGCATATAGCTCCTCATATTTAATAAGGAACCTCCCCTTAATGAGAAGAGATATTTGTCCCCTTTTGATGTAGTAAACCTACACATCTGGCTGACCAATCTCCATATTGTTGTGGTGATAGGACCTATTTTGCTCATCAGTTAGCTGGTGACAAAATATTCACCCAACAATTTTTGGTGACTCCGCTAGGGACACAATAATTTTGTGTAATTTAGAGCCTCAAGCTTCAGATTGAAACATCACCTATGTCTTACCCATTATCATTATCACCTTATCCATTATAGAGTCTAGTGACTCCCATCTGGGTCTTACCCATTATCATTATAGCCTTACCATCTTCTTCCATCTCCATTTTCATCTGTTATATTATCTAGTCTACAAAACTAGAGTTGCTGGGAAAGAAAGCATAGTTTGAAGCCTCAAGATTTAAGCTGAAGTAGGGCCAATCTTTTTCCATTTTTATTTCACAATCTGTTAACTCCATGCTACACAAGAAGCTAAAGAGACCAAGGTGTTGTTGACCCTATTTTTGAGTTGGTGCAATAGGAAAATTTTGACTTGTTCCCTCCCCAACTTCAAGTTCAATGATCTAGGAGTGTTCCTCCTACCCATACCAGGTCACCAACACAAGGTAGAGCCTCTTTTCATACTATTAATAGAGCTTTGCCTATTCATAAACCACATAGATTTGTTATCCCTACTTTCAGTAACCTAATCATGGCTCAAGGCCCTTGGGGTAACTCTTTTAGTCCCCTAAACTTGACCCCACCCCTGCATGAACTTCCACATAGCTCAAGGAAGAATTCCCCTAGATTCTTTGGTGATGGAAAGGTTTACCCTGATGAACACATTATAGCCTTCAACATAGCTTTTGGTGTGATAGGCATGGAATTTGAGGACGTGGCAGTCAAACTATTTATGGAGATGTTGCAAGGTGCTACTGTAGATTGGTTTTACCATCTGTAGGCTAGATCAGTGACTAACTGGGACACACTCAAAGCCAAGTTTGAAGCCAGATTCAAACCTATAGAAGATGCACATGCCATTTTGGCCCAACTCACACAAATGAAGAAGGAACATCATGAACCAATGAGGGATTTCATAGCCAAATTTGATATGTTTAAGAATAGGATCCTTGCAATCGCTTAGCCGACCCCTGAAAACCTCAAATGCTTCTTCATCAACTCACAATTGCCTGAAGTGAGTTTTCTACTAAGATGTGCTAGCCAAATAGACCTTGCTAAAGCTTAGGACTTGGTTATTGAGGTAGAAGATGACCTTATCTTGGTTGGAAAGATAAGAAGAGATCCAAATAGAGGTAAATCTTCCTCATCTTCTAACAATTCATCTACAAGCACCACTAATCAAATGGTGCAAAAGTTGGCAAATGAACTGCTAGCCTTGAGAAGACAAATAGCCTAATGTATGTCTAATCCTTCATACAGAGATGCACCAAGGAAGACATTCCTTGATCAGTCTTACCAAGGCAATGCTGCTAGGGGTCAAGGGTAGTCAAATCATCTTCCTCCCCCATAGAGGAACCTTGCCATTGAAGCACCTCCAACCAACTCAACAGTTGGATATTTGGAAAAAGAGCATGATTTCTCTTTCCAACCTAATTTTAATCAAGAAAGTAATGCTGATCTCTTCATGAAGAAGAAGAATTAGCTAGTGACTCCATCATTAGTTTCTTGAATTACCAAGATGAACCTAGAAGTAAAGGAAAAACAGATGAGGGATCATATGCTATGTTCACCTGGTCCCAAAATAAGTCAACTCAGCAAGCTGATAAAGAAAAAATAGAGGAGCAACCTCAGCCAAAAATATCAATTGCTAAGCGTGGAACCACTCTGCCTTTCTAGCCAAAAGACCTGGTAGTTGTTAAGAAAGTAAGTATCCCAAACATTTCTGCACCTTCAACTTTAAATTTGCAGCCAGTCTTCCCCCTCTTAAAAACCAAAAGGATGAACTCCCATCCTCTCTTCCCAATTCATTCCATACATTTGACACAATCAACCATGTCAAGAAAACTAAAATTTAAATATCTGAATTTGAATTCCTACAAGCCAACCCTGAGCAGTTAGATAGGTTGGTAGAGTGTGTGAAGAATAAAGCCATCCCTATAGGACAAGAGATTAAAAAGGTGACTCATGATCCCCCAAAGAACATGCCCATCCCAAACAATCTTGTCATTACTCCTCCTACTGCCCCTAGGAAAGTAGATCCTTTTTATGTTTCCCTATTGATAAACGGTCATAAGCTGAGCAACTGTATCATTGATTCTAGTGCTTTAGACAACATCATGCCTACCAAAGTGGATAAATCTCTTGGTCTCACACTGACCAAGACATTTGGGAAATGTTTCTCCATGGAAAACAAACAAGTGCCACTATTGGGGCAAATCAAGGATGCCCAATTTGCATTTGCGGCATTCCCAGACAAGAGAATTAAGATGACAGTTCTGGTGGCTGACATCCCAGCATCCTAAGACATTCTGCTGGGATGAAATTTTTGTAAGGATGTGGGAATCAAGTTGAGCATGGACCTATCTGAAGCAAGGATCCTTGTCCAAGGCATCATGAAGAGGCTACTTCCTGAGAAGGAGGAAAAATATGTTGTCACTAAAACATCACTGCCTGAAGCTCAAATTCTTTTTGAGTCTTCAGGCAGGGGTAATTACTTCTTGACCACAGAGGGTGTTCATGTTTCTGTAGATGAAAGTCCTATAGGTGGAAATATAAAAATAAATTCAAACAAGACATCATAAGAATTGGTAGGGAAAAGTATAGATAAAAAAGCATCTTCCACTTTCAATGAAGAAAAAATTGATAGAAGATCAGTTTTTGATGATGTTTGGATCTTGGAATCTGATGGCAGCAATTCCCCTACCAATGCTAGAGCCAGGACTATGTTGATATCTCCTCAAGGAGATATTTTTCCTTCATGCAAGTTGTAGTTTAGTAACACCAACAACGTAGCCGGATGTGAATCTATGTTGCTCAGATTGAAGGATGCTCAAGACTAAGATGTCAATCCTTCACACCAAAGAAGATGCTGAGCTAATGGTTTGTCAGGATTTTGATGCTGACCATCAAATCATGTGTTGGACTAAACCAGAAGAGCAACCAGTTATGGTAATGGACCATGATATTGCGCATCAAAATAAATAAAAGGAACTCTTTGCCAAGAGATCAAGGATTCATTGTTTTTGGATTAAAAGTCGAGTCTTGCTATGGGGAAAGAGGAGAAAACCAAAGGGGAGACACAAAAATTTGGTTTCTTGGCGGAGAGTTCCATTCACCCATCACTGATTTTGGGGAGAAAATGGCTTCTTGCTGGTTTATCAGGACAGAGCACCATTTTCACTACCTCTTAAGGGGTAGCATCTGAAGTACTTCAATTCTTAAAGTACCAGATAAGTTCATTTATACATATGTATATTTGTATAGTCTTTAGTTCTATTTTGTGCTTTTTGTTTTCATTTTTGTCACCTTTATTTTTGGGTAGCCTAACTCTGTAGCCCAGTGGCACACTTCAAGACACTATAGATTCTAGTTTCTACTCCCCTCAGCTATTCCAAGTTCTCAACTGAAGGAAGTTCCCCAATAAGAGCTAGCTATTATCCCCCAAAAAGGTCTCTCTTTTTTGGGATGACATATGAGCTATTTTGGTCCTGCAAGACCAAAATTGTTTCTTCCCTTTTCAAAATTTGTTCTGAGCTTTCAATTTCCTCATTTTCCAAGATTTTTCATTAAAGGGACTAGCTGGTTCAATGGGTTTAATGGCTTCTTCAGGAAAGTTCAATAAAATGGGGCAAGTTTCCAACACTTAGATACTTTTCAAGGCTGGTTTAAGTGCCAAACAATAGTGACGTCCCCATGGACGTCAAATTCAGGTTCCTCCTAAGCTTCTCTCAAAATCTAATGGATGCTGCCAATTGTCATCTGCTGAGCCCCTTTATGCTTTATTTCTAAAAGATGTGAAACACGCCACATGTTTTGTTAAAACTTAGCAGAAGCCGGCAAGTGTCAGCATCCATAGTTTCTTCCTTTTGTTTTATAAGGACTATGGTGGGCCCTAGGTGAGTTACTAAGGTTAAGCAGAGTGTGACAAGTGTCATCATCTGAGAGAATCTGAATGAGTCCCATTGATCTCTATAATGTTTTTCAAGCTCAGCAGAATGCACCAAGTGTCAATGTCTAAGGCTTCTAGTTTATTATAAGTTTAAAGGCTTCTTTAAGTGGGCATCCCTCAAAGTTTAGTGGAAGCTGCCATGTGTCATCTTCCCCATGACACTTAAAAGACATCTAAATTGTGCCATGTGTCCCTTGTAAAGTTTGGTGGAAGTCACCACATGTCAACATCTACATGAATCCAAGTGAGTCCTTATGTTCCTACAATGTTTCTAAAGTTTTATTAGAATGCACCATGTGTCCATTATCAAGTTGCAACAGAACGCACCATGTGTCCCTTACAAAGTGCAATGGAAGCCGCCACATGTTGGCTGTTGAGACATAATTTCTAGTAACTTTCCAAGCAGTGGAACATGACACATGTCATTTACAAAACTCGATGGAAGCCACCAAGTGTCGACATCCCCATTTATTGAGTAAGGACTGTGGAGGGCCCCAGGTAAGTCACAAAGGTAAGCAGAACATGCCAAGTGTCTGGATCTGCATGAATTTAATATGAGTCCCAAATCTCTCCAAAGGTAGCTAGAGCGTAGCGGAAGCTACCATGTGTCACCTTTTGTAGGACTCTCAAAGGACTTAAAGCTTCTATAAGTTAAGTAGATACTGCCATGTGTCCTTGCTTGTTTCATAAGTAGAAAGTGCCAAGTGTCAAGTGGCCAAAGCATGAGGAAATTTTAGAGGAGTATGACGGGCCTGCACTTGTCAAATTTAGGACAACCAAATAGCTATTGGCTTTCAAATGATGATGGACCCAAATGCATCCAAGACCTTTAGGGAAAAAGAAAGAACTGCCAATAGGAAGAATCAATGAAGTAGAAAAGGGGAAAGGCTGAAGTATCTATACAGTAATTAATTCTGGTAAGTAGACAGTTCGTAGGATAGATTTCTCGAGCCCTTAAACATTGAGGTAGATTTCTCAAGCCCTTAAAACATTGAAGATGCAACCTATTCATCTCCTCAGGAATAAAGGCAAAATGAAAAACTATGCAGACATCAGAGGGAACTAACAAGATCATCTAGAATTAGGAGAGGACAATTGAGATAAAATGGTACGCCATAGTTAATGCAACCACCCTGTTCCATCATGCCCCCTTGATATAACTAAAAATTCACTCAAGGCATGGAATGCACAACATGAGATGTTCCATGGGACAAAGTGCCAAGCCTCTCTTGACCTCTATATATTGTAATCTCTTTGATTGTTTTAAGGGGATCTTCCTCGTTATAGAAGCAAAACTCTGCCCAAATTGAAGGCATTTACTGAGACTTTGAGCTTAGACTGTTAATCATATTTCTTCATTTGAATGAGAAAGCAAGTAACCTTTCAGACTTTGTGCAGGAATAGTTTGTGTTATTTAGGAAATTATTCGTATGTCTATTTCCTAGAAGCATTCTTGTTTATTTGATTTAACAAGCAGAACTAGTGGAAGTAATCAAGAAGGTGCCCTAAAGACCAACTGTGGGAGGACTTTGTGCCCTGATGATTACCTTCAATGTGTTTGTATTTTATTTTCATGTGTAAAGGACCTTGGGATGACTTTGTGCCCCCATTGTTCTTCGTATCTCTCTCTTTGGTAGTTGAGGTGGAGACTTTGTGCTACACTTCATTCTTTTGGTTACTATGCCCTTGGTTACCAGTTACTTGATCCTTGAAATAACTCTTGTTATTTCTTGTAAGAACACTTTTGAAAGAAGAGAAGTGCCTTCAATGTTTCCTAAGATTTCTACTATCCAGGAAGGGATCTGGCTCTTGGCTGAAAGTTACTTCTGAAAGAAGAGAAGTACCTTCCCCATTACCCATGATTTCTCCTCTATTTGTTAGCATCATCTCTAAAAAAAGAGAGATGGATGGTTTGTCCTACCCCTGTGTCTTACTTTCTGCTTATATATATTATATAGCTCCTCATATTTAATAGGGAACCTCCCCTTGATGAGAGGAGAGATTTGTCCACTTTTGATGTAGTAAACCTACACATTTGGCCGAACAATCTCCCTATTGCTATGGTGATAGGACTATTTTGCTCATCAGTTAGCTGGTGACAAAATATTCACCCAACACATTGTATGCTTCCTTAATCTTGAGATTATGGCTCCATTGAGTAGTCTAAGCTTGAAGACTGATGTTGAGTGGAACATGATCAAGTTCTTATGAAATCTTATGGAATTCATAATATGATGCTTTATGATCCTACTATCAAAAGATAGTTTTTTGTTTACCATATATATGTAAAAAGGTGTTAGTATGCATTATTTCATCAACCCACCAATCAATCCATCCCATGGCCCCTAAAGGCCTGTGTGAAAAATTCTAGATCCACTTGATATGGACAAGAGTTCACTTGTGCTTAAGATGGGCTATGTTGAGGTAAAAATGAGACATATAAGTTATGGTTTGAGGGGAAATCCATTCATTTTAGAATTGTATAGTCTAGTGGTTTAAGAGAATGGATTTATAAATAACCAAAATTGGATTATCCTTGGAGCTAGAGAAGGAGAACAAATTTTTCTCTATGAATAAAACACAGCGTAATATTTTAATGACTCTATCATGGACTTACATGATGTTAGACTAAGTTAACTTAGAGGAAGTTGAATTTATTCTCCTATGGTGATTAGGATTAGAGATACCAAAATTATTTATCATGTAGAACCATGATTCTCACTCCCCTATTCACCAATGCACAGGGAGACAACCTTCCTTGTCTTCATTAGATTCTACCATATTGAAAACCTAGTAAAGCACCTATTGAGCATTAGGGAGTGATTTTTCCAACCATCTCCAAATAAGGGAATTTTTGATGGTGTTATTGGAAATATATAAGTTGGATAACCCAATAAGGAAACCATCAAAATAAAAAAGGGTCCACATTATCCAATGGGTAGGGTCATCTCCCCATGAAAAACTATTTTTTGAAAGCTTTGCCATGAACAACGTGATGACTCCTCCATGTCCTAGCTCATGGTTAAACACTTGGAAAAGAACACCTAGCCAAATAATATTATCATAAAATTGAAGAATAAAACAAGAAATTTTAACTTCTTAAAAACATAACACTTTCATGTTACAAAAGTTCTGACAATTATTCATGATTGTGTATCTATAGTTTGGTTCAATAAGGTACAAACATTACAAGAGTAAAATATCATGTAGAAGAATCAATATTAATGTAATTTACATATTCAAGGTATTTTAGTGATGCAAACTTGTTTTAGATTAAGGTAAAAGCAGGTTTTGAAGGGACCCCAAAACCCTTAAACAGAGAAGGAAAGATGAAGAGATAACACCCAACAGGAAGGATATTCCTAAAACTTATTATAAAACAACAAAAAAATCAGGTTTTACAAGGACCTGAAACCACAGACCAAAACCATAAAAAAGAAAAAGAACACAAGTTTTACAGAGACCTGGAAACTCAAAATAAGTCTTAAAACTAATAACCAAATTTCAGAACCAGTTATAACATCCAGCATCCAAGACCAGAACAAAAACTATAGCAACAAAGAAGACCCTAGTCTTCTAATTCCAGGATCATCTTCATAAACTCATTTCCAATCATTGTAGTTTCTTGTATGGATATTTCAGCCGAAGTAGCGACTTCTTGCATGGCTTTCTTCCTCGAGCTTTGTCTGGTCCTCTTACTTGGCCCCTCCAAAGATTTTATTTTTTCATTAGCTCATTTTCCAAGGTTAGCTATAGATGCACAATGCTTTAAGTAACATCCTCCATTTTCATTCTGATTTCCTTGATGAGCCTTCTCAGATTATTCTCATAATCCTTGAGTTTAATTGGAATGTCACTCATTTTCTTCTCCAAATTATTGTTTTTGATCCTATCATCTTCCTGGTTATGTTGCATTATTTCTACTTTCTTCTTCAGCTCTATCATTTCCTTGTACATCCATGAATCAACTTGGAAAATAGCATCAGCTTTGAATTTGGCTGAATTCATGAAGGAAAGCTTAGTGTCCCTCTACTTGGTGTCATAATTGTCATCTGCATTCTCCTGAGGAGAGTTCTCATCCTTTTCAGTTTGGTCCTCCCTTTCCATCAATTTCTCCTCTTTTGTCTCTGCAGGGTCTTCATGTTGGTCATGATCATCCTTTTCTTTTTCCCTAATCTCCATAGGATGATTGGAAATCAGAACCATATGTTCCTTTTCTCTAATCAAAGATGGATCTTCAAGTACAATATTTGTGTCTTTAGCACTTCCTCCCAACACAGTCTATTTATCTTCATGATTAGAATTATTCTATTATGTATTACCCTCAATTTTATCCCCTTCATTTTCTTTCTCACTTTTTCTTCATTTTCCTGATAACCTTCTAGATTTGAACTAAAAGCCCCAGTTTCCATTCCTTCCTCTTCCTCCACAACATTATTTTTAGAACTTTCTATATTTTGCCACTCAGATTCCTCTTCAACATTTTGTTTTTTAAAACTTGAAGGTTTAGATTTTACTTTTTCTTTCCCCTTCACTTTTCCACTCCTTTTATACTGTGAATCCTTATTTTTGTCTGAATAAGGAGTCGAAACTAAGGCATTGTTTTTGTAAAAGCCTTCTATGATAAGAATCAGTCCTTCATGTAAAATAGGTCTAGATTCTTTCTTTCTATGGGCAAACAGACTTTGAAGCAGCAAAAATCGTAAATAGAAAGGGAAGGAGATTCTATCTTTATGCCTAAAATGATTAAGAAAGACAAAATGAAATTTATGTAATCTTTTAATCCTACCATCTAAGATAAAATACTCATGAATGCAACTTAAAACATCTCTCCAAATTCCTTTTATTTGCTCCAAATCAAAGAAATCTCCACTCTTTTCCAGTTGCTTCTCCTCTACCTCCGTCTTTGGGAATTTTTTGTATGCTGTGTTGGAGATACTGGTCTGCTTGGAGAATTTAATGCCACCCGTGGGAAGCCCTGTAACCTCCAATATGAAATCCTTAGTAAGTGTCATAGTAACACCATGGAGAGTTACTCTATCATCAACCCAATTTTTGAAGAATGCCATCGTAATATGGGGTTTAGATCCATGTAATTGCTCTAGATAACTTACCACTTTCCCTTTCTGAAGAATCTTCCATACATCCTATCTACCCTTCTAGTCTTCAACATTTTTTGGCTCTTGCTTCCACGGTTCACCCTTAATTTTTCAAAGCAAACAATATTCCAACAACACCCAAACACTTAAGGCATAAAAATGGACCCAAATTTTCTTCGTGTGAAATGGAAATTGCCTATTTGTTGTCACATGTGAACTCCACATTACATTCTCATGAAGGTACCTATTTAGTGAAGATAATATTTCCACCATAAGGCCATTCCACTGAATCATTAAATTAATAATCCAGGTAGATCTTTCCCTCTTTAGAATGAAATGGCATCATAATTAATAAGCGCTTTAAGATCAATGTGCTTAATTAATGCATCATGCCATCTCACCTTATGTCCCATTTGAACAACATGATTAGCTATCCAGTCAGGAACCCCATTAGCTTCTTGAAATGTATGGGATATGGTCACTTTTTCAAACTTTAGAATTAAAGCTTTAATTTCCATGTGATGTAAACTTGTTAGAGACAATAAAACATTTCTAATTTCCATGCATAAATCACTTATCTCAAAATGTCAATGTTTCTCTCGAACATACTCTCCATCTTCTGAAGTAGAAGGATTGTGTGAATGTCTAAGAGTGATTTTGGGGTTAAGAGACACCATATAATCCTATGTGTCCATATTAGTCACCCTATAAATGGTTTTTTATGATTTGGTAGGTAAAAATAGTGGATTCTATTTGTGGCATGCGAGATATAGGCAATGCTACCTTGGTGATGTTTGGAATAGATTGAGTGTCCTTCAGGGCAAAAGAGATACCTCCTAGACCACTTATGAATAAATACACATTACATTATGGTCTAGACACATCACATGAAGCCAAATAACTCTTATTATTAGTCATAGTGTTCCATCTATTTATAGTGGGACTGGTCAGTTTATTCTATATGGCATTTTTCTCCTATAGAGCTTATCGAGAGTTAGACATTAAAGAACATTATCAAATCATATGGTTTAAGGATTGGAATAATAAATATGTATTTATGATATTAATATAAAACACACACTATGATAAATGGTTTTCACCAATCTGTATGTCAATGGTTTCCTTTAAATCTTTGCTTGGGAAAATTTCAATATAAACATGGTTCTATGGATGAGATGTATAAAAGTTGGGTTTATCATGACAAATGAACCACACTAAAGCTTAATGAGTTGGTAAATGGAACCTAGAAGTGGCTTAGTAAGACTTGAGAAATCAATCTAGACTAGGACTTTAAGTTTGGCTTACTAAGAGACTTTAAAATCATTGGTATAGTGGGAAAAGACCACTAGGGTATTGGGAATGAACAATGGCCCATTGTCGATAATAGTCTCACAATGGTCAACATTATGAAATCAAAAAAATAAAATACAATTAGTCATGTTTTAAAACTTTCAATATTAATGATGTGGGGTTACCAATGGTTGTGAATCCACTATTTGAGAAAACTCTTAGGGGGAATCAACCCACAAATTAACCCACAAGGGTAAAAGATTCAAACCAGTTACATGCTTTGTCAAACTCTAAAAAATCAATCATAACATTAGGTAAATGGGTTTTTGGGTTAGAACCAATACCTTGTGGAATACGTTTGGGAAACAATTCTTTGCCTTATTTAGTGCCATGATCATTTGGATCTCCATTATCTAAACCTGCATCAAATGATGTAAGTATAAAGATGGAAACCATTAATAGAGGGGGTTTTAACCAAATCTTCCCAATGTGAGTGTTAGTAGATCAAATCAGAGTAATAAATATGCAATAAACCCATATAAACTCCTATCTAGATCTATGTTTGATCAACAATGTGACAAAAAAGTCCTAAAAAGTACAAGACCCTAAAATTGACTCTCTCTCATCTTCTCATCCTCTCATATTTAAAAAATTTAAATCACTAGATCTAATATTTAATTCATAATGTTTAAATATTCTATATGATATGCTCCTAATTATTACTAGATGCAAAAGAGCATGTATGACTCAACTTATTCCTCCTCCTCTATTTGAGCATATTAATTACTACCATACTACTCCAATTATTCACCCTAGGAATATATTGGATTATATAGTCCAATATATTATAATGTGAAGAGCTAGGGTGACCCATACTATAGTAAAAAGTGGAGGCCATAAAAATATTTCCTCTTCATCCCCCCATCTTTCACATGGCTAACCAATCAAATTAAAGGATATGATATCCTTGAACAACTTAAGAATAAACTGGCTAATATTTTTACATTAGAGTTTCTCCATTAGACACTTGTTTATAAGGACATCCTTTATGTAAAATTATGTGATACAACTCTACCAAGTGTGTGTTGTAAATAAGGTAGTTAAATGAGTATTGGTCGATAATGAATCATGAATTAATATTTATAATATATATATTTTTAATTTACATTTTATAGAGGGAAATGGCCTCACTTAAAAATTAACCCTCTTGGATTTGTCAACATCCCTCATAAAGTATTAGGACAAATAACATTAATTATAACTATGGGTCATAGAAAAATAGTTATAGTTTTCCAATTTATACCAAATGATCTTAAGAATAAAATTATATTTGTAAGACCATTGATTCATGATATGAATGTATTACCCTCTACTTTACATGAGTCTCTCAAATTTAGCTGTCGAGGACACGCACACACATATTTGTGTGTGTGTGTGTGTGTGTGTGTGTGTGTGTGTGCACGCGTGCATGCACATGGATTTATATATATGTATATGTACATGTACACACACACACACACACACACACACACACACACACACACACACACACACACACACACACACACACACACACACACACGTGCACACACATCCTATGGATAAAGAACATTTAAAGCATTACATAATGACTTGGCCTATGGACCATTACATAATTCATATGCAGCCCTCCTATAACGATTATGGACATTGTATTCAACACAATGATATACCCAAACCAATATCTATTTTAGATACTCTAACATCAGTACCAATAGATTAAATCAATATATTTTTAGTCTAATATATTTAGAAGAAATGGGATACACATGACAAGGATTGTGAAAACATGCATAGGGCATTATCAATTTCAATATTGCATCAAATCATAAAGGAAGACAAGGTATTGGATACATAGTTTAAAAACCAATAAGGAAGGAAAACCAAGAAATATAATATTTATATGCATTTTTTCAAATCAAAACTAGAACCTACATAATAAACTCATCAGGTACTAACTCTATAGTTAGTATATCCTCTCACTTCATTGATGATATAATTTCACCACAAATTTTTACATTAGATAAGTTTTCTAATGATTAGTATCTCTTCAAATATATATGGGCATATGGGGATCTCCAATTCTATCATAAGAACAAGTTTTCTCACACAAAAAATTCTCATACATATTTCAGAGAAAGTGAATATTTAAATACTTATTTCCCAATAGATGGTCTAAATACAATTCCTACTACACCATATGTGGAAGATAGATTAGCATTAATAAAAGAAGAAAAAATTTAAATAAAGTATGGAACAAATATATATCCTAGAATAGATTCATTTCCTCCATGATTGCAAATGATAAAGGTAAATCTTTTAGGAAGTTGTAATGCCCAAAAAATTCACCCAAATAAAACCCATAAAAATACTACTAATTTTTTCTTCTTATCATTAGTACAACACTAACACCACACAAGTAAACACTTCAACCATTAACACAACCATACTAATGCGTGACTTAAGCACATAGATATTATAATCCTACATCTATAAGTAAAGGTAACCTTAATGGTATACAACCCACTCAGGGTACGTTATATACAATGTAGACGCTTAACTTCTATTTTGAAAAATAAAATGTCTAAAGGCATTGGACATGCTAGATGTGACTAAGCTGTGTCGAATACACCAAAATCAATGTGTAAGACTAAAAAAAAATTTGATACTCAATGGATATCATGTATATCTTGGAATAAATAAAACTAAAATTTAAGCTCATCCCAAATGGTATGGAACATGACCTGTCAAAGGTTTGTTAACACCTTGTTTTCTGTAACTAAAACTATAAGCATGATGAAATTGTGTAAGCAAAAAAAATCCTAATTATCCCAACCTCAAATAAAATCACCATAATACCCATGAGTACACTATTCAAGGTTATTCATTCATGTCTAAGTAGAATTACCCAACCATGGTGCATCCAAACTTGACTAGCTCACCTCACAATCAAGTTACAATTTCGTTAAATCACCTATCAAATAGTGATGGATAAAATATCCCCACTAGGTGAGTTATTTTTGAAGTTAATATATATTTTATTATCTAAATGATACCACTATTAACCTACAAAAATAAACTCTAGAAATTTAAATACTAAAATAACTCAGCATTCCAAACATATTTTAATGCAGGAAATTATTCTGCTAAACAATTTTCTGAATAAACTAGGTTCAAAATTTATTCACAAAAAATAGAAAAAACCTCCAAACATATTAAAAAAGAGTTCCTATATAAATATAAGGGTAAAAATGAATCATTATCAGACTCTAGTTTTAATCAAAGACTCCTCTAACTATTTTTGGAAAATCAATATTTGTATTCTAAAAAGGAAAATCTGGTGCATAAAATTTACTAAAATCCTCTAGAAATAGATCCACCAAAAATAATTAGGATGAGGTAGGAAAATAATGGTTATAAATAATGATTCTAAAATAATAAGGCTAGAGCTTACAAGTTTCCATTTTATAAATCTTAAGTTAGAATAATAATTTTGAGCTCGCTCCTAAACCGATTTGGTTTGATTTCTAAATAGGAAATTCATAATGTAAGCTTATACTGAATCTTATAAAAGTACACGTC